>CM053783.1:555534926-556134926 GCA_028749045.1 Cupressus sempervirens
ATATTTTTTCCTTAAATCCTTTTCAACTAGTAATTTAATCAAATAGTGTTTAGAGACATAGTTGGGCTTACCTTCTTATATAGAAACTTCTCTATTATTCAACAGACTAAATAGGAAATGTGGGAGATTCATTGGCCTATTCTCGTGAAGAGGGCAATTGAGAAGCTTATAATGTATGTCATGCAACTATTGATGCCTACCTTTGCAAGTGATATACTACATGACATAAAGAACATATTTACTATAGGGTTCTTGGAAAGATATTATTCTCATGCCTTGCTTCCTATCAATTTCCAGCCTCCTATATGTGTATAGGGTAAATTGGGCCATGGTTGATCTTGGGTCCAAATCTTCTTAAAAAATTTCCTCTTCCTATGGAAAATCAAAGACTTAAGCAATTATGTATTCACTACATTCCACTCTAAGTCCTTTAACTATGGTAACTACATTATGCAGATGATTTAGGAATTGGAATGCTACTCCATCATTGCATGTTGTAAGTCTTAAGAAATATTATAGGAACCCTTAACCTTCAAACAAAGAATGAAAACCATTGTCTTACAGAAGAATGTCATGAATTGTTGGTTCATGATGTATCAATTCTCCTTCCATGACTACTATCCTTCAACTTCATGAAATTGATCTAAAACCCAAAAAAAGAAACAACACAAACTAGTAATGAAGTCGGTTTTAGAAAATTGTAGAGCAGAGATTTTTGAATTTTTCTTGAAAGTGACTGGTGAAACAAAGAAAATGGAATGGGTTCTAAAAACACAACTGTCTTCGATCATGTCATATCATCATAAAAATTTAAGTTACTCATGTCCTACCATTTAATAAATGCATTCATTTGTACCTTTTGCTTGTTTGAGTAAGTTGTTACATCAACCTAATTTTAAATCTCTTTAAAAATATTACATGTGTTTTAATTATAATACCAATATCGAATTAACATGTGAAAATTAAATAATATGTGCATAATTAATTGGAAATACCACACAATATACCTAACTTAAACTAGAGCATGGGCCCTATTACCATTTTTTATGTGCATTAATTTTGGTGCCATTAGAGGCCTAATCACTAGGTGTATTTGTTCTCTATGATATCGTAGTTTGTGATTATTAAGTGATCTTGATTATAATTTATTATTTATTTTGCAAGAAATGAAAAATGTACATGTATAACTAGTTGAAGTAAGAAAGCATGCCAAAGGGGAAAGAAGAGCAAGAGATACAATTGAAACATTGTGTATATATTTCTAAAATATCAAGTATACTTAATGTAAAGTGCACAAAATAATCGTAAGGAAAATTTATGGGCTCCCACAGGTTGTGAGCATAGCCAACATTGTGTATATATTTCTAAAATTGAAAGTATACATAATATAAAGTGCACAAAATGATCATAATGAAAATGCATGGGGTCCCATAGGCTATGAGCATAGCCAACCACATACTGAATATCATAAGAAAAAGTGCATGCATACATAATAATAGGAGAAGTATAGGATACCATACGTTTCCAATATCCAAATGCTATAGAACTTGTATGGGTTTCAAGAGAGAAAAGGGAAGGGACTAGATCTGTAAAAGATCTCTGAAATACATGATATCATACAATTTGATCCTATAGTGGTGCATACAGATTTTCATTCCTACAATATGTAATATTCAGTTGGCCATACCCAAGAAAGGTGTAAAATGATCAAAGGAACCATGTAGAAAGAGAAAGAAGTACCATGTTTTTATCTAAAAATGTTTGTTCCATGTGCAAATAGAACAAGATCACATTGGAGGCAGAGAAGCATGCCTAGGGGATCACAATTATTGCAAGAAAATATTTCATCATGTATTTAAGAAGTTTTGCACTATCACAAATAGAACTACAAGAGCTTTCATAGCAATAAGAGCATTATAGGCTGAAAAATGCATAAGGGTAGCGTGCTACAAGAAGCAGTATGAATCATGTAGACAAGAAAAATGTGATAGGATCTTTGGTGTTAAAGAAGAATGTGTTAGGAGAAAAAGATTGTAAAGGAAAGGTTATACATGTATGCATGTATGAAAGTTGATACATAATGATGATATTTCTACCTCATGAGCATAATATCATGAATAGTGCTAAAAGTACAAACAAAAATAGTTGCAACCATTATCATGAAAATAGCACACGTGAAGTATGCATCATATAGTTTCCAACATGCACTCATGGTAATAACAAATAAATAATAGAAGAAATCATGCATATATTGTAATAAAATCATATTACTATGAAGATGTGATATTCCTACATAAGAAAAAATAAGGAGGTTGATGCCTGAGACAATAAAGGCACAAGTTTTAATTTTCAAATGCAACATGGAGACATGGAAGGGAACAAAACAACAAGCAGATTACCATTTTTGCAAAGAGGCTCTCATGCACATATGCAAAAAGTCTAAATGTAGCCACAACCTATACATTAAGGAATGAGTAATGTAAACACATGAAGCATAATGTACATACATCATATAAAAACCTAGATTCATGGCCTTGGCCCCTACAGAAAAAAGGAAAGTATTTGCATATATATGTTAAAGAGGAAACAAACATCAAATAAAAGTTATAGAAATAAATATGTAGCCATAACCTACATTTACATGAAGATAGAAACAAATTAATGATGATGCCTTACCCATAAATGTAGTAATGGGCCATAATATTCAATCCTCTTTCATATGCATGTAGAGAGGTGGTGGAAACAAGATGTTCCTGTACCAAAAGGTACAATGTAGAGGGAGTATCTGCTACCAGTGACAAGAAAAAACCATCCTTCCTATAGCATGCAAAAAGAAGAAATATTCATGTAGTTGTAGCCTCCATAAAAATGCTACAAGAGCATGAAGAATGTGCACAAAAATAAAAGTGTAAAGAAGCAAATTGTAAGTTGAGCCTCAGTGAAAAATCTTGAAAAAAATTCTCAAATGAAGAAATGAAATCACATGAAGCTTTCATTATGCATAAATTTGATGTTTCTAATTCCAAGTCTACAGGAAAGCTAGTCGAACTCAATGCTTCAAGAAAATTTCACTATTTCTCTTAGTTCAAGTGCGACTTCAAGCTGAATTATTATTATTATTATTCAACTTTAAGCATTTCATATTTTATATTTTGAAATGTTTTAAAGTTTATAGAAAGGAATTTTCTACATTTAATTAAAAGAAGGGCATTCTAAATGCCTAAGTTAAGCGGGGAGATATTTTTAATATTATTAAAAGAGGGGAAATATTTGTATTTCCAAAATTCTTAGAGAGGGTGAGAATTTATTTGTCTAGTCATATGGCATTATATTTGGGGAAAATATAAAATCTATTCTTAAGGGAGTTTTATTTTGCATTTGATATTAAATGTAAATATTTAAATAGATGATGTCATTATAAATCATTCCATTTAAATATGATTTTAAGATGAAAAAATTATGGAGGTGATTAATTTTGATTATGCCTAAGTCACAAGGGCTTTGATGATGAGTTTCCAAAGTCATATTCATCGACTAGTTGAATTTGGGGAAGATGTCATATTTTGATTTTAGCATGATTCATGAGGATGAAAAATTTTAATTTTTAGCTTTGATGGAAATCATAGATTGGTTTACAATTTAGTGGGTGATGCATTTGTGAGTTTTGAACCTATTTAAACCCCCTTCCTTAGATTTTTTTAGTGAGTTCTTTCATCCTATCTCATTACATGAGGCTTTTTTTTTTTTTCTCCTTGCAAAGATAGTCTTGTTTGTATCTCAAGTGTTATTTTGTGATGCAATTTTGGAGCATTTTATCCTTCTAAACATGATATCATAGTGATTCTATTTTGCTCTATTTCAAATTAGTCATTGTCTCTTAAGCATTTCCTGTTTTAAGTAAGTGTTTTTTCATGATACCTTGGCTTAAGTTAAGTGTTTGAGAGGAAATTAAGAGATAGTTTTTGAGTTAAGTGTAATTTGTGTGTAATCTTGGTTTGAAAGTTTTGAACAAGTTTCCTTCTTTTAAACCCCACACCTATTAGGATTTCATGCACTTAATGTTAGTAGGATTTTTCTATGATCAAGCTATTATATTCATTTTTAGTTCTGAGTTTTCCATTCAAAGTTGCAGTATCCTCATAGTTTTGGTGAATCACCTTCATTTCTAGTTTAGTTTTCTCTTTCTATCCCTTATCCTACAAAGTTTAATTCCAATTTCAATAGGTGATTCAAGGGAAGTTGTCCATTTATACTAGAGGTTGATCCTTAACATAGCATACCCATAGGCCAAGGATCATCCCATGTTTCACTAGATTGCTAACACTTAAACTTCAACACAAGGGTACAAGCTAAGAGACAACAATTTTTGGCACACTTGGTGGGACTAGCATTCAGAGATTTTAGTCATTTTTTAGAACCTCCACCAGTCAAACAACAATTTTTGGCATGCCCAATGGGACACTTTGGATTGTTTTAATCCAAAAAGAATTCCACAAAATTATGGTTTTTGGCATGGAAATCAACTTTATAGCCTTTGAAGGCAAGAAAGTAACTCACCTGGCAACTCTAGAATGAATATTCATTAGTTTAAAGTAGATTTAGTTACTATTGTAAAAGTAAAGTTTGGATTTTTTCTCATTTACAAGTGTTTCCATGCCTCTATAGTTATCTGGTCATTGATTTCCATCATTTCTACTTATGAGAGCATGGCTTATCATTCCCCATTTTAAGAGAACCATATCTTTTAGCCCCCATACCAACCTCATTAGTAAGTTTTATTTTTTCAACACCTCCCAACCTTACTCAAGCTACTAGCATAGTTGGCCTAGTATTAGATCAATAATAAGAGCTCATGGAAATCAAGGAACAAAACCAACACATTCAAAAAGCTTTGCATAATTTGGTCAATGATCTAATTAGCATAAAAAACCAATAGTTTGAACTACTCCATTAGAGTCACTTCATCTCCAATTGTCATGATGATTTCCATAATCCTCCTCCTCATGCTTATTAATAGCCACAAGAAAATTCACAAAAAAATTCCTAACATGTTCCAAGTGCCTCTGCAATCCTTATAAAATTTCAAGAATAAATGAGGGTTGTAGAAAGGGAGCATGAGTATAATATGTGGTAGGAGGATCTTTCTTATCAGACTGACATTCATCTACAATAGTTAGCAACACAATGAAGATAATATGAGGAACTTCTTGCTAAAAATGAGTAAAAATATGAGGTTCAAAAGAAACAATATGAGGTGAAAAAGTAGAATTATGAGGAATATTTTTGAAGGGAGTCAAAATCCTATGAGGAGTTTCATGACAAAGAGCTAGAAGATCAAAATGTGATAATTAGAAGAATGGCTATCACATATAAAAAACTAAAAGAAAGTCAAGTGTTTAATGGTGTTTCAAATCAACCTATAATGCAAGAGGTTTCTAAGCCTAATATTTCTAGTTTTATGGGTTATAATCCTCCAAAAGAAGAAGAGCAAAATATAGTCCTAAATGAGCAATCCATCGAAAAACCTATGTTCATCCATGAAGAAGAGTAACATGTACTTCAATAGATAGTACCATATGAAAAGCTCATTCTAGATGCTTTGTCATCTCTCGACATTCTAATACAACATGAGAATGAGGTTTGCAATTTTTATTTTTGAAATTTTAAAGATTTCCTTCCAAACGACAAGTTGAAGTTGAAAATTTTGATTCTTTACAAGAAGATTCCCATATTGGAAAATCCAACATGTTTTAAAGTTCATTCAATTTGTTTGATGAGATTCCTAGTCTTATGAGTGAGGGAGAAAATGAGGTTCATACTAAGAAAAAGAAAAACCAAGATCTTCTCATGGTGAATTTAGAACAACAAGTAGAAGAGGTCTATAAGAAAAACCATCTAAGATAAGAGGAGTTAGGTACATCCTTCAAGCCTCCTATGTATTTGGAGAGTAATAAAGAACATATCTCATTGGCCATAGGAGAGTATAATGAGAAAGAAGTAAGGGTCATGGTTTTATTTGATGAATAACCTTCTTTTGTTGAGAATGATGAAGGCAAGATGTTTCTAATGTAATTATCACAACAAAAAAGTAACTGTGAGATGGAACCTAACCAGGGATTAGAAGATTATTTTAAAAGTATTATATAGGTTTTCTACGAAAGTCTTTCCATAAAAATGCAGAGAATATTCCTACCATAGAGGACTCTATTTTGAAAAAACTATTCTCCTATTGATTCTGAGCTTGATCCTAAGCATAAGCTAGAGCCACTCATTAAGAGTATTCAATGGGTTGATAATTTTGATTCACTTCTAGCTACCTTAACAAAGGAAGAGTCCCCTGATAATGGAGGAATAATTAACATGGTTGTCAATCATGCAGGCTAACCATGATAAGCCCAAAATAGAGAGAGACACTAAAGAAACCAACAAATAAGACTCTAAGTTTGTGCCTTCTAGAGGCTGTCCAATCAGATATTTGACCCAACTCAACTAAGGTAAGGATTCATCAATCATACCAACACTTGAATATAAAGATTCTGAGGAGAGAGTGCAAATAGAGTACATTGATTTATTTCAAAATTTGATTTCTTTCGAACATCATGGAGAAGTAAGTAAAAGTTTCCTCATTCTTCAAGAGATGTTGCATCGGTTGATTATACATCTTTCATTTTTCAACCTCTTGGTATTTTCCTATATGATTGTCTATCATTTCAAAATAAGAAGGAAAGGAAAATACTTCAATCAACTAGTAAATGGTTTTGTTTAGTATCCCTTATTTCTAGTTAGGCTAGGGTAGATTAGTTTTTTGTTTTCCATAAGTGTTAGAGAACATTTCAATTTTCAATTTTATCTTTCAGTTTAGTTTGCTGTTAAATTTCAATTTTAGTTCTATTAGTTGCTTTTGTTAGTAGTAATTCTAGGACTTATTGATGTCATATTTCAAATCATGCTTAAATAAATTCCAATCATTTTTAGTGGTAGGAAGAGTCCCACTCATACAAATCACTAGCACATACTTAAATAGACTCTTCATATAACATTAGTAAATCCTAAATGGCTAGTTGGTTTTAGTTTATTTTGTTGGTGTTGTCAATTTTAAAGCCTTGCCTTCTCAGTCATATCTAGTGAAGCATTTCTACATCAATGAACACATATTAATCAAATGAGAATCAACAAGGCATATTGAAGGGGGTGGTTTAAACTTTTGAGATTATTTCCAAGCTATCCAGACTCCATTCCCAATGGATAATATAAGGCAGGTCATCATGATGCTTAGCAGGAAAGCATTCATTAGAAGTCACAAGAAACATTACCATTTTTCATTTTCATTCATTCTAGTACCATTAGATGCCTAATTACTAGGTGTATTTATTCTTTACAATACACTAGTTTGTGAGTATTCAGTGATCTTGATTAGAATTTGTTCATTTTGCAAGAAATGAGAAAAGTATATGTATAACCAGCTGAAATAAGAAAGCAAACCCAAGGGAAATAAAAGGCAAGAGATACCACTAAAACATTGTATATACATTTTTAAAATATCAAGTATACATAATCTAAAGTGCATGAAATGATCATAAAGAAAATGATGGGCTTGCATAAACCATGAGCATAGCCAACCACATACTAGATTTCATAAGAAAAAGTACATGCATACATAAGAATAGGAGAAGTGTAGGGTACCATACATTGCATTTTTACACCTTGAAGAGTTTGTCCCTTTTTTTTTTTTTCTCTCTACATCTTTCTAGTGTCCCAATGATATAGAACCTTTATGGGTTTCATAAGAGACAAGGTGGTTGGGGGGGGGGGGGTGGTGGGGTTAGATCTAGAAATGATCTAAGCAATGCATGATATCATACAATTTGATCCTACAATTGTGCATACAGGTTTTCATTCCTACAGTATGCAATATTAAGCTATCCATACCCATGAAAGGTTCAAAATGATTAAAGGAAACATGTAGAAAGAGAAAGAAGTGTTGATTTATGGAGGATTAAATAGGATAAACAAGATACTAAGAGGTGGTGGGGTGGAGGCGGGGGGGGGGGGGTGGTGGGGTGAATCAGAATATTTAACACTTTCTAACTTTTCACCAATTCATCCACACCTATCAATAACTTGTGCATGTAAAACTTATAATGTAAATATGTTGTAAGATATAAATCTGATCAATCACATGCATGAAAATAAAACACATAACACAATATTTTTTACCCAAAAACCCTCCAAGGTGAAGGTAAAATTGGGATGGGGATGACACCCACAAATCTTCACTACTGCAATAATAAAGTTAACTAATTAAGGTTATAATGTTTGACCATAAAAATGATCTACCCTATGAGGGTTTTGCCTTGGTAAAATCTTAAAAGGCTATAGGTCTCAACTTTTTAGAGGATTTAACACTTACAACAAAGTAATGAATCTATTAGGAGATTTACAAAGATTTGTTAAGACCACTCTATTAAGAGATTTACCTTGTTTCAAGTATGCTAAAACTAATTTAGTACTTGACTCTCAGTTTTCTCTGTAAGCATATTTTGAGTCTTCTCCTTGCAAACTGATCCTCTCCTCTAATCTAATATGCTTGTCTCTCCCTTTCACTGCAATGACTGGGTCACTCAGTCTATTAGATGATAACAAAACCCTTCAATGACTTCTAAACTGATCTCAATCCTTTTCTATCAATAACTTCATGTTTACACATAAACTCTTTTCATCTCCTTCTCTGTTGGTATCTGATCTAGGTTAAGATCATTGCTATATAAATATTTCTATAAAGAGTTTTCTAGATGATTCCATGTTTTACCTTTTCATCTTGATTGTCAAACACACAACATAGGGATCAGTGGTCCACAATGTGTAAATTTTTTGTAACAACCTTTGATAGTATTAAATGTTCTATAACAACCTCTTCAAAAATTAAATATCCCTTCCAAGTCAGCCTGATAATTGTTTTTCCTAAAACTCTGTTCCATTCTCGACTTTCATGTAAACTCTACATAGCTTAGTACTTTGTTGTTTCTCGGCCTTCATTGTGCTCAGTACATACTAAGTAACTTGACACATGTATTCTCAAAAACTTGTTCGATCATTGATGACTTACTTAATCACTAATGAGCTTGACTCATATACAAAAATACTCTATGACCCAAAAACTTACTCAGCTCCTATAGAGTTAGGTACATACTTACTTATGTACATGACCCAGCCTATATAGAGTAGCTTAGTCAAAGTGATGGCTATTTGACTCTACCTTGTAAATGACTAAGTGTTTGACACTAATAGACAACAATGGTTAGAGATACCAAGAATCTCCCCCTTTGACATTAGTGGAAAAAACACTGTCATATTTGCATTTTTATAATAAAATATGATATTGACCTCTCCCCCTAAGTCATACGAATTATGAACAATGAAAAAATAATACAAAAATGAATAATAGAACCATTTCACCTTTGTTCAAATTTGTACATGGTACATTTGTAATTCTTCTTTTACCTTTATTTTTCATCTTGTTCACATCTCATTCCTTCTACACATATCTCATTACCTTTTTTTAAACACTATATGTCATTGTTGCCGGGGTTGAATGGGTGGAGGTAAGCCATATGTTTCAATGAATTCCTTGTAAATTGTGGTAATTATTCACATTGCATGATCCCAAGTGGTTCTTGTTTACTCCAAACTGTGACTTTGCAAGTGAAGTCTTGTAGCCACATCGATTAAACTATCAGCCACTAACAAATTATGATCTTTTATGATAAGATCCTGGGCTATTTTCAGTTCTCTTTGCATGACCTCCAAATGAGGTATCATCATCACTTGAATAGCGATCATTTTGGATCTCATATTGTTGTTAGCTATCTAAGCTTGACCAATGTGCCTTGAGCATTTAGTAGATTATTGTAGTCATCAATGCTTAATCCCACTGACTTTGAAATAATGTTGTTAGATCTCTTCATCTTAGTCTAAGTTGAATTTATTTGTGCCTAAATATTGTGAGTAAATATTGGCACATCTAACAAAATTGTCTACAAATATTGTACCTTCTGAATCAATTCAATCATAACCTATTCTTTTTCTTGTGGCAGCATTTTTTGCTTGGAAATAGTTATGAAAACTTTGTCCACAACCTTGGTTTCAAATATTCTTGCACCTTTGTCAAAATTTTGAATGTCAAAAGCATCAACAAAAATATGCTTTACATTGTGTAGTACATGTTTCTACTTGTGCTCTTCTTGTCTATTCTTCTTCATCAAAATTTCTTGTAGAAAAATAGTTTTCTCCAAGGTGAGATTTGCCACATCCAATTGTGGTATCTTAAAGATTTTATCTAGACTAACATCAATATCTGATGAAATGTCTTTTACTGCTTTCCTCTTTCTACTAGATTCAAGAGTGCTGCTACTTGGTACTGCTATTGGAGTTGGTGAGGGGGTGTCACCACTTGGTTGTGTTTGTACATGTGTGCTTGAGACAACAATAATCACACCTAGTTCAAGTTTATTTGATTATTTATCTTCCTCAATATGAAGTGTTGAAACAATATTATCATTTACATTTGTTTGATTATGTTCACCATCTTCCTTTACGCTTGTGAGCCTTGACTGTTTGACACATACAAGAGACATGCTACCTTGTGGACTTGAAACACCTAAACTTTCTCAACTACTATAATCATCTTCGATGCTTATAGTGTCTATCTCTTTAGTCTTTGATATTAACCCAAAAATGATCTTCCAGAGCAACTCACTTTATTGTTGCACAACTTCCTCTTTAATTTGTAATATCAAAAACATTATGTATTTAGGAACAAATTTGCTCCTATACTATTCAAAAAATGTGTCTTATTGATCTTTTGATAGATCGGGCATAACTTTGACTAATGTGTCAATTCTTATTTGTTTCTCCACTACTTTAGCCTATTGTCATCTTCTCTTTAGTCTATCATAAAGATCTTTGGGTATCTTCTTCTCTATTTCACTAGGAGCTAGTTTTTATTTGCTATCATTTCTACCATGTTGAGCTGTCATTTTGCACAATGCTTAATGAAAAGAATCCTTTCAAACTCCTCTTTTGAAAAGTTAATCTGGGATAAAATCCAAGGTTCCAAGTGATCTTGTAACCTACTAGAATCCACTCAGTTGAGATAAATGTATTTTTTCACAGGGAGGTCTTTGTTGGTTCGAACAATTTGGGTAAGATGTAGAATCTACTTACTATCTCAAAAGAATAAAACACACAAAAAGAAATATATTTTTGTATTTTTGTTTATTTTTTTTAATGAATGCAATCTAACAATGCAACTATATGAATTCCTAAATTAACCAAGTGTTTGTAAAATCAAATAACAAAGATAGGGTAACAAGAAGTTTAAGAAAATAACATGAAAAGTAAATTCCTAATGGACATAAACTACATAAAGAACACGTTTGTGAGTGAAGCCTTTCAAAAGATCAGTAGGTAACCAATGAAAGTAGGAGAAATGCTTCCTTAATTCCACTGATGCAATCATTGATGGGAATTTAGTAATCGTAAGATATTTCACTTTTCATCAAATCACAAGGCCATGGAAAGTGTGCACATGCGAGACAAAAAGCTTGGCAAGAACAATATAGATGATCTCTTCTCAAACTAAGTACGTCAATAGAATTTGTAGACTTGTAGAAAACACCAAAATTAAAAGATCGCACAATGAAAATAACACAATAAAACTATTGGCTCAATTACACTTCATGAACATACATTCACAAAATATAATACACTTAGGCAAGAATCACTACACTCCAAATGCGAGCACCAAAAACATATATTATTACATAAAAATAACAGCCTAGAATAAATATTACATTCCTCAATTTATAAGAAATCTTCTCCTCAATTTTTATTGAGAGTGAAGATATCTTTATGCAAACATATGCTTCTAAACTAATAAAAAAAATCTATTTATGTACAAACTGAATCTCTAGCTAGTGCTTAGTAGGACTCCATCCTTATTTATATCATTAAATGGATACATGAGCCTTTACATTTCTTAAAATAAATAAAATATAAGAAAATAAGAATAAGAAAGCAATTAGATGATTAGTAGTGTCTGGAAGTTCCAAAAATAGAAGCTCCATGTTCACTAGGTGTTTGTAGGAGTTAAACTTCCGTTAGAATGTATTTCCAATGCATGGAAAGCTCTAAATTTATAACTAGCAATTAACTATCAGTACACCTCTAAATTCTTCAAATCCTCTAACATACCTCTAAAAAAGTGCACCTAGCACACTTGCATACCTAGCGCACATGCGCACCTTGGAAGCAAGTTCAATAAATGAAAAATTTCACCAAGTGTCAAAACTAAAATTCTAGCTTTTGGGTTTTGTTCCCCTTTATACTAGAGCTATGTCTAGGTATTTTCTCTTGAATTTCTCAATAATCTCAGTGGCTTGAGCTGCATCTAGAAAATCTAAGGCTTCAAACTTGTCCTTTACTTTCTGCCTATAGTTTCCAACCTTGATGCGAGTCTCTGCAAAATCTCCTTGTTTCACATCTAAATCTAATAATGCTTCTTTAGTCCTGAGCACTTGTCTAATATCATCATCATTAGAAGCTTCTTCAAAAGTTTTCCAAAATTGTTCAACAACTACTTCTACCTTCATCAATTTATCCCTTGCATCATCTTCAAAAATATCTAAGCATGCATCACTATAATGTTTCTCTACCTCTAAAATTTGCTCTTGGGTTTGATCTTTGAGCTTATGAATCTCTGCATGTAATGTTTCCATTACTTTATTACCACCCATAATCTTCTCTATCCAATCATCAATTTGATCTAACTCTTCCACTATGTATACCTCCATTAACATTTGATACCTTTGGCCTTTGATTGACTATAGTGCTTGTAGGTCCTTGCCCTAGGTATGTACTTCATCCATCAAACCAAAATCTTGATTCAAAATATCCACTAGATTATTCGTATTATCCTGCATATGGTGTAACAACTTAAGATTTCCTTATATAATCTACACACCTTTCTCTTCAAATCTTTCTTGCCATTGCTGACAAGTGCTAAAAAATCGATCAAGTTGCACAATACCAGGAATGCATTCCTGTCTATATGACCAAGTATGGTTTCTCAGATCTCTGAATAATCATCTTGGAAGTATGATTTTTTCAAAACACCTTGAAACTTGAACACCATGGGTTTGGGGACCATCTTTGTAGCAAGAGAGGACGATGAAGAAGCCATTGAATCTACAAAAAAAAAATGTCTATTAGTCTAGAGTAAAAGAAAAATCAATCAATATCAACCCTAACAAGGACATGAAAAAACCCAAAAAACCCTAAGTGATGAAAACATCTAAAAAACTCAAATTTTAACCTTAAAATGCAAAAAAAAGGTACACTTGGTGCATCTCAGAGCCGTGCTAGGTGCACTTCTTTACATTTAAACCTTTTATTATTGAGGATGCACATCTAGCACACCTGATGGTGTGTGCTAGGTGTGAACCCTATGAACACTTAGAGCACAAAGGGTGCACATTTAGCACACCTCACGGGTGTGCTAAATGTCCACCCTTTACTTTCTTCAATGGATTCTTAAAGGTATAAAGGTGTGGAACTATGCATCTAAATAGGTGTGTAGCTGTGCACCTTTACTTAGGTGTCTTTTGAAAGTTTTTAAATGTTTTTTTAAGTCTTTAATGTCTTAGGATTTGTTAAACAAGAAGGTGCACAACAATGCACCAAAATAGGTGTGCTGTTGCACCCCTTCTTTTGGTGTTTAAATTTTTATGCTTGTGTGTAGGTGCATTGGAAGGGAGATGCAGAGTTGTGCACTTGATGGGGTGTGGTGATGCAATACAAGAGGCTTTGAGTGAAGGAATAAAGTGAAGAGGGGTAGGGGGTCCCAGGTTTTACAAACTCAGGACCCAATGCACCTGTTTGATTTTTATGCATAAAAGTGTACATTAACACACCTAGCAAACCTCACTAGGTGCACTAGTGTGCTAAGTCTTATTGAAGAAGCACTTCCTCTTTGAGGTGCACAACTGTACTACTATGCACCTCAAAGAGGAAGTGCTTCTTCAATAAGACTTAGTGCACTAGCGCACTTAGTGAGGTGTGATAGGTGTGCTAATGTGCACTTTTATGCATAAAAATGAACTTCTCCCCTAGAATTTTGACTTCTAGAATTTGGGTTTTTAAACAAGGACACAAATTTGACCAAAGATACTAGGCAAAACCCTAGAAAAGACTTAGACCTCAGACTAGGGATCCAAAAAGCCAAAAAATAAAGTAGGGGGTCCCCATTTCTAGGTGAAATGGGCCATGCATTGTGAAACCACAACAAATAGCCCGAATAAAAGGAAGAAATGATAAAGGAATTTCTTCATCAGTAAACATTCCTTCAACATATGTCCAACATCAACTTAATCTCGAATACTCCAAGCATATTTTGAGTCACTTTACAGTCAAAACCTTAGAATCTTGAATCTCCTAAGTTTTGTGTGTATTTAGTGCATCCATTTTCTTTGACATCTTAGAATGTAGTCTATCAATTTTTTTTGACAACTTGGAAACAATCTTCCAACCTTTCTGGTCCATTCGTTGGGAATCTTCATGAAAGTTATTTATCAATCCTCTGTCTAACTAGATGAGAGAATCAATTTTGAGGGCTCTTAACGGGTTGCCACTTTTCATTTGAAGTCCTAGCTAATCTTTTGAATACTTGCATTATGTAGCTCATAATTTTGCCATTTGATTCTTCGATGAAGGAATGGTTTTGATATTGGATAGCTTATTTAGAGTGCATATCCCTATAGTCAGATTACCTTTCTTAGACTTTGTAGAATCCTTCATTCTTAATACATTTTTTCTTTTTATTTTCTTTTTGTATCTTGACCATGCTTAGACTGTGTGGCCAAGACATTGGTTTCGTTTCTTGGATTTGATCTTTGTGAACATCCCTTGCATTCCTCTTTTAAGAACTTTTCAGAAACTCTCACACCAAACAATGTTCTTAACAATTCCTTTGAGAGGACCCTTCTATTTGAACTAGTGGGGTTGGGACTATCCCTTTCTGCCTTTAACCTTGGTTTGAAAGCACCTAAGATAATCGATCTTTAAATTTGAAAAGTGTTTGAGAACTTGTTGATTTGCAATTCTGAATCCAAGACTAAAAGTCCCCTATTACTGCAAGTAACATCCATTCCTTAGTTGGTATAAAAAACAAAATCATAAAAATGTTTTGGCAAAGAAATACATCTTCCCAAGAATCAGAACCAAAAGAGTGGTTAGTAAGATATGTCAAGATACAATCTTGAATGCACCTACCCCCTTGACTGACACAACTTTGAAAACAAACACACAACTAAAAACAAACACACAACAAAAAAGAAACACACTTGCAGAAATAAACACACTTGCAATTCTTTTTTTTTTTTTTGAAATCTAAATTTTAGGCTTCAAAGTAATGCTTCAAAAATTTCCTATTGACTAACAACGGAACCAATTTCCCCTATAAGGAACTTAGACTAAAAGTGTATTCTCCTAGAATTTCCTCAATCTTATAAGGACCAATCCACAAGCGTTGAAACTTAGTGTGGCTGCCCAACTTTTCTTTTGCCTTGTCCCAAAGGAGAACAAGGTTGAATATTTTGAAAGACTTTATCATTACCCTTTTGTCAAACCACCTCTTGACAATAGGTTGATGTTTCGCCATATGCTCCAAAGTAGCTATCCGTTTCTCATCCATCTCTAAAAGAATCATCAATCTAATTTGTACTTTGTTAGCATCTTCAACATACACACTCATGAATTTCAAAATAGGAATCCTAAGGTTAAGTGGGAATATTGGCTCTTGTCCATAGACAAGCAGATGTGGAGATGTCCCTAAAGAATTCTTGACCTTGACTTGGTCTATCCATAGAGCATATTTGAGTTGTGTATGCCATCTTTAGGATTCTCCTTCAACAAACATCTTATTACTGTGATCAAGTTCTTGTTCTTAGATTTAGCCAAACCATTTCCTTGTGGATAATAATTTGAAGAGAACTTGATAATAACCTAATTTTCTAGTGCCCATTGAGTTAGGAATATCAATGCAAAAGCTAATCTATTATTGAATAGTAGGGAGAATGACATCCTAAATCTAGTAACAATGTGTTCTTCTAAGAAATCTGTAACCACCTTAGCCATACAATTTCTAAATGTCTCTGCTTCTATCTAGCACATACATTAATCAATAGATATGAGAATAAAAGTGTGCCCATGGACGATGGTGTGTTCACTAGACCAATAAAATCCAGCCCTCACATTGCGAAGGGGCATACCTCAAACATTGGTCATAATGGCATTGCAGGATGTCTTTCTTTGTTAGCACTAGTTTGACAAATATGGCAAGTATGCACATGTTCAAAAGTATCTTTGAATATTGTGGGCCAAAAATAACTTGATCTTAAAATCATACGAGCAGTTGCTTCTACCAAACCATGCCCTATACCATACTTATCATGAAATTGTTTCAAAACTTCTTTTACTTCATCACATCCCAAACACTTTAAGTAAATTCCTTCATAGTTCCTTTTGTATAATTTTCTATCATGCAACATGTAGGATTTGTACTTCATTTTGAGTCCCCTAGGTTGTAAAACATTCATCCAATTGGGGTACTAATTTTGTAAAAAATAGTAAACAATATCTTTTTACCAAAAATCTATTATTATACCCAGGTCAATATCTACTTGAGATACTACAATCTTTTTCTGATCTTCTACATCCGCTTCACCATCAAACTAGAATTTCTTTTCATCTTTGATTTGGTCATCCACTATAATTTCTGATAATCCTTGGCCTCTTACTAACTTCATAAGTTGAATTTGTAAATCAAATTCTTGAAGGATTGCCATCCATTTCCCTTGTCTTTCACCAAGTTCATTTTGCATCAACAATGTCTTAACTGCAAGATTAGGCATAATCACATATACCTTGCTCCTTAGTATATAATTGTGTAACTTCTTTACCACTTTAATTAAAGAAAAAGACTATTTTTCAAGGTTAGAATAGTTTAACTTGGCATTTTTTAGAGGGCATCTCATGAAGGCAATGGGTCTTTCATCTTCTTTTTCCTTCTTCTATGTAAGAATCCCAACACATGAATGTTCTAAAGCAAAAGAGTATATTTTAAAAGGTAGTCCCTAATCTAGACTCACCAATACTAGGGCTGTGGAAATGGCCATTTTGAAATCCTCAAACAATTTCTTAATCTCTGGCACCCATTCTATTTTAACTCTCTTTTTGAGTAAATCATTAAGGGGACAAACTATCTCTGCAAATTCTCTTATGAATTTTCGCACAAAATTTAACTTCCGAAAGAAAGAATTAAGTTCTTTCAACTATGAGGAGGAAATAACTTTAGAATAGCTTTGATTCTATTAGGATCAGTGGAGATTATGTCTTCAGAGACGATATGGCCTAGGAGATTTTCTTTAGTAACCCCAAATGAACATTTCTTGGGATTGAGGGATATGCTATATTTATGAAATCTATTGAATACCTATCTTAAATCAGAAATATGAGTGCTTAGATCCTTTGGAAAGATAGTTAAGTCATCCATGTAGATGACTATACACTTTTTTATTAATCCCTTAAAAGCTTCGTCCATGGCTCATTGAAATGTAGCCCCTGCATTAATCAACCCAAAAGGCATTCTTCTGTAAGAAAAAGTTCCCCACTATATTGTGAATGTTGTCTTTAGCCTATCCTCTTCATCAACCATTACTTGCTTATATCCCAAATATTCATCCAAGAAAGACATCATCTTTGAACAATTGACAATTTGTAAAACCTTATCTAGTGAAGGCAAAGGGTAGTTGCCCTTTTGAGATGTGAGGTTCAAGTTACAAAAATCCATGCAAAGATGAATCTCTTTGGTATTTTTTTGCATAGGAGCCAAATTATCCACCCATGTAGAATGGTGAATGGGGAAGATGATCTTGGCATCGAGCAACTTCTTAACTTCCTTCATTACTAGTGGTTCAATGATAGGATTAACAGGTCTTTGCCTTTGATGGAAAGGGTTGGCATTTGGTTTCAGTGGAATGTCATGCGTAATAATAGGATCATATGTTTTTAGCTCTTCATAGCTCCAATCAATGACATCCTTATAATCTATTAGTAATTTGAGCATATCTTCCCTCTCTTGTGTGTTGCATGCCTTTCCATTCCTTACCATTCTAGGATCTTCATCAGTACCTAAATTGTATGAATCACATTCTTCGATCCCTTTTTCTTGGACTATTCTTCTGTTAAGTGCTGATTCATCACAATAAAAAAATGTGCTCCAACTCAACCATTCCCTTAGGAATAGTGTTGGTCTTTAAGTTCAAGATCCCATCTTCATCCTCAAGTTTAGCATCCTTGGGTTTGTCATTTGGAGTGTCATAATTTTCTTGCCCTTTAAAGTGGCCATTGCACATGATAAATTTGAGTATTTTGATTGTCCTAAAAGATTTTGAAGTTTATAATATTGTCTAAGATAGGTAGGGCAACAACCAATTCTACTAAAAATATTTTCAATTTTTTTCTCTTGATTGGTTGTAATGTGCTAGCTGAAATAGTGAGAGCATCTACTACCATGTTTTTCCTCCTCGAAATTGACTTTATATTCAAAGCTTTAAAATCATCCATGAAATCCCATACTCTTTTCCTGTAAGCAAGAAACCTCCTATCATTGCAAGAATATATTGATTTCACTTGTCTTATAACCAACTGAGAATCTCCCTTGACTATGAGAGCTGTGATTCCTTTCTCCAGTGTGAAAAGAAGTCTGCAGATCAATGCTCTGTACTCTACAACATTATTAGTGCATCTAAAATATAATCAGTATGCTGCATAGAAAGACTTACCTTTTAGGTTGATCAAATCAATACCTGCATTGGCTCCTAATTTGCATTTGGAAGCATCAAAGTGGAGTGTCTAGATTGGATCTTCTTTGGGCTTTCTAAACTTATGCTTATTTATCCTTAGCTTTTCTTTCACTTGGGCTTGAAAAGATTGTTTCTTGGGGATCCACTGTAATCTTTTGCAAGGTGGATTTGATGATTTTCCACTGTTACTCCTTGATACTAGAATTGTATGTTTTTCTTGTTTGTCCTAAATTTCCCCTATCTATTCTGTAATTTCATCCACTTTGGGTTTATGATGGATGACTTTGACCTTTCACATACTATCTTCTTCTTTGAACTTTGATCATTCCTAGTGGAGGAGAAGAAAAACCTCCACCATCTGAAGAGCTATCACTGTATGATGCATTTAGACCTTTAATTTCCTCTTCAACCATTTCCATAGATTTAGATATGTTTATAGGAGTTTGATTTTCTGTGGGTTCATCTTTTGGGATGTTACCACTTTTCACTTCCATCATCTGTCTTAATACCTTAGTCACTGCTTCTTGGCACAATGAACATTAAAATTCTAAATATCTAACTTTATGTAATAGGCAAAATACTAGGAGAAGTAAGATATTGGGGTCAACTTCTTCTCCTAAACATTGTAAATTAGCCACCATGTTGTCTATGAACTATGTGAAGATCTCCTATTTTGGGATTGAAATCTTGGATTTTTATTTTGATCATCTGATATTTTGGTTGAAATTGTATCAAACACCATCACTTTATAAGAGCCCAAATATAAATGTAAAAATGCCACTTCATTCGAAGCATTGTATTCAGTAATCATTGTTTTTAATTTCAGCTCCACATTTATCTTGGCTTGATTGTTCAACCCTTTCCATGGTAACCATAACTAAGTAAAATCCATAGAAAACCATCCTCTCAGGCATTTTTTCCATTCTCTGCTTAGTAGTAGTCTATATGTTTTAGGAATATCAACCACATGTATATTGATGATGTCTTGAATATGGGGTTCAACAGTCAACTATATCCAAACATCTTTCAACAAACCAATGACTTTCACCTCTGTTTTATCCAATTGTATTACTATGTGATTAGAAGGCTAGAGAGTGACTCCCAACCTTTGTGCTATTGATAGTGACATAAAATTACAAGAGGCTTTTGAATCAATTAGGCAATTATGAATATTCTTCGCATATATCCTAATGCTAGGCAGAAACCTGGGCACCTCAATGTTGTCTTTAAACATAGTTGGCATTGCCTCCAAAGAATTAACTTGTTGAGATACTATCTTTTGAGGAAAAGTACTCATATTATGGGGTGCCTTTATATGATCAAGAGTCTTCATCAATGCCTCTCATTTTTGAGGATAGTTTTGCATCATGTCAAACATGGACATGTTGGCCTTTGTTCATTTCAAATCTTCCATTGCACTACACTTTTCAGTAGACCAAGCAAGATTTTTCAAGATAGTTAAAACATTTCATTGATTCTAATTTTGTTGTCTTCCATATAGGGGCTTGATTAGTACCATATTATTACTCACTCTTGGATCAGGAGGAATTGATTGTAATGCAAGAGGAATCCCGTCTGTCATAGGTTCTTTTCTACTTCACAGATTGTAAGTATTTCAATTGTCATTACAAAGGCAAGCATCTCTTTAGGCTAAATGTCTGATACCTGACTAAATGGAAAAGATAATTCTTCATTGTCTATTTGTTCTACTTGTATAGCTTTTGTAGAATCATAAGATTCTAGTAGCATGGCATTAAATTGCACAGGAGGCACATTATCATTCGCTTGTGAATTCTGATTCAAGTCTTGATTTCCATTGTGATATGAACCATCATTGTTAGATGCATTTTGACCATTTTCATATTGATTAATATCCACATATTGGACATTATTGTTATTTTTATCTACAAGAATGTTTCCATTGTTTGCACGAGTGTTCCATTGTCGATTCTATCTTTGGAAGGCATTGTTATGATCAGGAGGATTAAAATTGTTTCCTCAATTATTTTTTCTTGCATTGTTGTTTCCACTAAAATTTCTATTGTACTTCTGACCATAGTTGTTATTTTTGTAAGGAACAACATTGTTTCTTTAAAAGTTGTTTTCATGTCTTGTGACAAACTTAAGTGAGTTAGCTCATTGTTCATTTGTGACATGGTCTTCTTCATTTGACCAAACTTGAAGGCAAAACTGTTGTCTGCCTCAATAGAAGTTGCTGCCTTTTGCTCAAAGAGAGTAGCTTTTGGAGGTTCATATCTTGGATATGTCAAAGCCAAGTTTTATGGAGTAGGTGCCTAATTTAATGGAATGGGATTCATAGGTATGAATTGGCTAGGAATCACAGGTGCTTCGACATGATATGTTGGCATCATTGTAATAGGTTAAGATGGAAGCATTAGTCCTCCTCCATGAGGATTGGATTGTTTAGTGAAGGTAATCACTTTTGTGAAAACTTTTTCCTATGTGTCAATATTCATTTTAGGAAGTCTTCTTAGAAAAATAGCAGTAAGATGGTCCACAACATTTAGATAAATCTAATTAGCAACTTCAACTAGTATAATGTATGACATTTCTAGCTTGCGGTATGCCATATGGAACCAATGATTGAAGTGCAAAACCATCTCAGCTGGGTCCTTTTTGATTGATATGAATTGTTGATGTATCACAACTGGGTTGATGAAAGTTTTGAATTGTTCCAAGAACAATTTTTTGAAAGTACTAGAGTCTCCAATACATCTAGGTGGTAAATTAACATACCAATTAAAGGAAACTTCCCCCAAAGAGTAGGGGAATAAGTGAAGAACCACATTCTCATCAGCAATCTATTTTCGGTTGTAAATTTCCTTGAATACCTTGATGTGATCTTCAACAGTTTGTGTCTCTCCATAAATAAACCTTGGGAAAAACTTTTCAGGATTCTTAGGAAGATCATTGAGTACACCTTTCAAGTTGATTGGTGAGTCTACAACATTTGTGAAAAAAGCCATCGAAGGATTTGGTGGAATGATGAGTGGTTGTTGTGGAGGTGAAACTGAAGAAGATGATGAAATGTTGAATGGAAGTGGTAGAATTTGAGGAAATCCTTTGTAACTACAAGGCTTATAGAAATAGCTAAGCTTGAGGAACTCATGTGCACTAGGTGAATAATTTAAGGCTCGCTAAAATGGGGATGATGGGTTAGAATCATCTAGTTTTCATTAATTCTAGATAAAGTGCATCTTTGCAAAAATACACTTTCTCAAAAATAAGGCGCACCTTGGAAGCTAGTGCACCTATGCACTTGGTGCATCTCCACACCTCGGAAGCTCAATTTTTTTCTAAACTTGTAAAAAAAATGTAGAATTCTGAAATTGCAAGTTTTTTCTTCTATTCTAAATGTTAAGGCCCTCCTTCTAGCACTACTATTGAGCTGTCATTTTGCATGATGCTTAATGACATGAATCCTTTCAAACTCCTCTCTTGAAAAGTTAATCTGGGATCAAATCCAAGGTTTCAGGTGATATTGTGACCTACTAGAATCCACTTAGTTGAAGATAAATGTATTTGTTCATAGGGAGGCCCTTGCTAGTTCGAACGATTCGGATAAGATGTAGAATCTACTTGGTATCTCAAAAAACTAAAACACACAAAAGGAAATATATTTTTTTAGTTTTCTATTTTTTTAATGAATGCAATCTAACAATGCAACTATATGAATTCTTAAATTAACCAAGTGTTTATAAATGCAAATAATGAAGATAGGGTAATAGGAAGTTTAAGAAAATAACATGAAAAGTAAATTCTTAACAGACATAAACTATGGAGACAACACGTCTATGAGTTAAGCCTTTGAAAAGATCGGTAGGTAACCAATGAAAGTAGGAGCAACACTTCCTTAATTCCACTGATGCAATTGTCGATGGGAATTTAGTAATTATAAGATGTTTCACTTTTCAATATAGATGATCTCTTCTCAAACTAAGTACGTTAGTGAATTTGTAGACTCATAGAAAAAACCAAAATTAAAAGATTGCACAATCAAAACAACACAATAAAACTATTTGCTCAATTACACTTCACGAACATACATTCACAAAATATAACACACTTAGGCAAGAATCACTACACTCCAAATGCAAGCACCAAAAAAATATAATATTGCATCAAAATAATGGCCTGGAATACATATGACATTCCTTAATTTATAAGAAATCTACTCCTCAATTTGTGTTGAGAGTGAGAGATATTTTTATGCAAACATATGCTTCTAAACTAATAAAACAAATCTATTTATGTTCAAACTAACTCTCTAACTGGTGCTTAGTAGGACTCCATCCTTATTTATATCATTAAATGGATGCATGAGACTTTACATGTCTTAAAATAAAGAAAACATGAGAAAATAAGAAGAAGAAGAAAGCCATTAGATGGTGTAGGAGTGTCTGGAAGTGCCAAAAATGAAAGCTCCATGTTCATTGCATGTTTGTAGAAGTTAAATTGCCATCAGAATGTATTTCTGATGCACGAAAAGCTCTAAATTTAGAACTGGTAGTTAACTATCAGTGCACCTCTAAATTCTTCAAAATCATCTGAAGCACCTCTGAAAAAGTGCATGTGCACACCTCGAAAGTAGGTTCTAAAAATTGATATTGTAGCTTATGAGTTTTGTTCCCCTTTATACCAGAGCTATGTCTAGGTATTTTCTCTTAAATTTCTCAATAATCTTAGTGACTTGAGCTGCATCTAGCAAATCTAAGGCTTCATACTTGTCCTTTACTTTCTGACTATAGTTTCCCATCTTGATGTGAGTCTTTGAAAAATTTGCCAGTTTCACACTAAATCTAATAATGCTTCTTCAGTCTTTAACACTTGTCTAATATCATCATCATTAGAAACTTCTTCAAAAGCTTTCCAGAACTATTCAACAACTGCTTCTACCTTCATCAATTTATCCCTTGCACCATCTTCAAAAATATCTAATCATGTGTCACTATAATGTTTCTTTGCCTCCAAAATTTTCTTTTGGGTTTGATCCTTAAGCTTATGAATCTTTGCATGTAATGTTTCCATTACTTTATTACCATCCACAATATTCTCTATCTAATCATCAATTTTATCTAACTCTTTCATTGTTTACACCTCCATTAACATCTGATACCTTTAGCCTTTGATCAACTATAGTGCTTGAAGGTTCTTGCCCCAGGTATGTACTTCGTCCATCAAACAAAAATCTTGATTCAAAATAGCCACTAGCTTATCCACATTATCCTACATATGGTGTAACAAGTTAACATTTCCCTGTATAATCTACACACCTTTCTCTTCAAAACTTTCTCACCATTTTTGGTAAGCTCTCAAAAGTTAATCAAGTTGCACAATACTAGGAATGTGTTCTAGTCTATATGACCAAGATTGGTGTCCCGGATCTCTGAATAATCATCTTGGAAGTGTGATTTTATTGGAACACCTTGAAACTTGAACACCATGGGTTTAAGAACCATCTTTGTAGAAATGGAGGAAAATTAAGAAGTCATTGAATCTACATAAGAAAATTTCTATTAGTCTAGAGTTGAAGAAAAATCAATTAATATTAATCCTAACGATAACACAAAATAACCCAGAAAACCCTAAGTGACAAAAACATCTAAAAAACTCAAATTTTAATCTTAGAATGCAAATAAAAGGTGTACCTGGCACACCTTTGAGGTGTGCTAGGTGTGTTTCTTTACATTTAAACCCTTTTATTACTGATGGTGTGCAGTTAGCACACCTGATGGGGTGTGATAGGTGTGCACCTTATGAACACTTAGAGCGCAAAGGGTGCACATTTAGCACACCTCATGGGTGCACTAATTATGAACACTTTACTTTCTTCAAGGGAATCTTAAAGGTATAAAGGTGCACAACTATGCACCTAAATAGGTGCACAACTATGCACCTTTACTTAGGTGTCTTTTGAGAGTTTTTCTTATCATTTTAAAAGTTTTTAATGTCTTAGGATTTGTTAAACAAGAAGGTGCATTGCTGCACCCCTTCTTTTGGTGTTTAAAGTTTTATGCTTGTGTGTAGGTGGAGTGGAAGGGAGATGCAAAGTTATGCACTTGATGGGGCACAATGATGTGATACAAGAGGCTTAGAGAAAAGGAATAAAGTGAAGAGGGGTAGGGGGTCCCATATTTTATAGACCCAAGAGCCAGCACACCTCTTTGAGGTACTCAACTGCACTGCTACACACTTGAAAGAGGAAGTGCTTCTTCAATAAGACTTAGCACACTAGTGCACCTAGTGAGGTGTGCTAGGTGCACTATTGCATACTTTTATGGACAAAAATGAACTTCTCCCCCATGATTATGACTTATAGAATCTGGGTTTTCAAACCAAGACCTAAATTTGACCAAAGATACTAGGCAAAACCCTAGAAAAGAGTCATACCCCAGACTAGGGATCCAAAAAGCCAAAAAATAAAGTAGGGGATCCCCATTTCTAGGTGAAATGGGGTGTTCATTGTGAAACCACAACATACAATAGCCTCCTCAACTTTATTTCTATCATCATTATCTAGCGTGTCATATATGAAATATCTAAAAGGAGATAATCCTATAGATCTTGTTAAAGTTTCACATACCTCATCAATAGTCTTTATTTTCTCGATAGGTGGTCCTCTAACCAATCTCCTTCTTCTTGTTTTGGGGGTATTAATCTCAGTAGTCTCTACTACCTCTTTCTTTACAGACTTCTTGGCACTAGCAGTTGCCTTGGTCCTTGGCTTGTTTGGTGGTGGAGGTGTCACTGTCGTCTTCTTCTATGTTCTTTAAGCATTCTTTCTTGGTGGCATGACAATAACTAGGTATTTTCCCTTATCACTTTCTTCTTCTTCCTCATCACCATTATCTTGTTCTTCATCTTCATCAAGATCTTGTATAATTTGTAATGGTCCCTTGCCCTTTCCTAATGTGGCCAACTTAGCTTCTAGGTTTTCAATCATTTTCTTCCTTTTATTCTCTTTGAAAGCTATATTGATATTTTTGTCCCATCTACCAATAGGTTCAACCTCGACATCTATTTCCTCTTTTAGTAGTACCTCAATATTTGCAGTCACTATATCACTATCCACCTCATAATCAAGATTTTGTAACCAAGCCTTCCTTGGCTTAACTTCATATACAATAGCATTGTGGGTATCAACAAGAAAACATATGTCATTGTAGTATCTTGTGACCAATTATTTAGGAATCCTCATTTTTCTTTTCATCTTTTTCTTAAATTCATCAAAGTAAGCATTCATTAAATTTTCAAAGTGTCTTGCAGGGTAAACAATAACCAATAAACTTAGGCTTATAGTTTTTCATACCATGTTTTCTTTGACATATATTTATAGTATGACCAAGTTTTCCATAGTGGTAGCATGTTGGTTTCTTCTTTGACTTTTCATTCCTTAGTTCTCCATTCCTAGATGATTCTCCTTTCATATTGCATGAATGTCCTGACCCATTAGAATAACTTGATGATTTTGTAAGTTCTTAAAAGTACTTCATTGCTTCCTTAGGTTTGTTGAATCTATCCATAGTTTGCCTCTCATTTTTAAGTTCATTCTTTAGTATGTCATTTTATGATTGGAGATTTGCAATTTCCACATCCTTGTGATTCAATTCTTGATTTGAAAACATTAGTTTGTTCATCATGTCTAGTTGAGTATTAGTGAGCTTTTGTACATCCGATATCCTTTCTTCAAGTCTAGTAGCCATTACCCTTTTGTCTTCTTTAGCCATAGTCATGTCTTTTTCAACTTTCTTTCTTTGTTTAGTCACTTCACATAGTTTTACTAGTGGATTTCATGTTCTCTTTTTAGTGCTCTCACTTGTTCATTCAGTAGTTTTTTCTTGTCAAGTAGATCAACAGATGCTTTATCATTTGGATTGATTAGTTCAAATAGTCCTCTAATCTCAACTTCTCATAGGAAAATTGTTTTATCTAGATGGAAATTTCCTTTTTCCTTTTTAGGGAATCCTTTAGATCTTGTCTTTCCTTCTCAAGTTTCAGTAGTATGAGTTGAATGTCAATCACCTGATTGTCAATAGTCTTGTCTAGTTTGACACCCTCCATCTCTAAGATCTAATCTCCAAGTCATTAAGCTTCTTTCAAAGAACCAACACTCTGATACAAATTGTTGATTTATGGAGGAGTAAATAGGATAAACAAGATTCTAAGAGGGGGAGGGGTTTGAATTAGAATCTTTAGCACTTTCTAACTTTTCACCAATTCATTCACACCTATCAAGAACTTGCGCATGTAAAACTTATAATGTAAATCTATTGTAACATATAAATCTGATCAATCACGTGCATGAAAAAAAAACACATAACACAATATTTTTTACCCCAAAACCCTCCAAGGTGAAGGTAAAACTAGGGTGGGGATGACACCCACAAATCTTCACTACTACAATAATAAAGTTAACCCGTTAAGGTTACAATGTTTGACCATAAAATATGATCTACCCTCTGAGGGGTCTACCTTTTTAAAAGCTTAAGAGACTGCTAGGGCTCACCTTGTTAGAGGATCTAAAACTTACAACAAACTAAGGACTTTATTAGGAGATTTACCTTGATTCGAGTCTATTAAAATGAATCTAGTACCCGACTCTCAATTTTCTCTATAAGCTAATTTTGAGTCTTCTCCTTGCTAATTGATCATCTCCTTTGATCTAATATGCTTGTCTTTCCCTTTCACTTCAAAGGTCACTGAGTTTGTTAGATGATAAGATAATCCTCCAATGACTTCTAAATTGGTCTCAATCCTTTTCTGTCAATAGCTTCATGTTTACAAATAAAATCTTTTCATCTCCTCTACTAGTATCTGATCTAGGTTAAGATCATTGCTATATAATATTTTCGTAAAGAGGCTTCTAGATGATTCCATGTTTTTCCTCTTCATCCTGATTGTCGAGCACACAACATAGGGATTGATCATCGAGAATGTGTAAATATTCTGTAACAACATCTAACAGTATTAAATGTTCTATAAAAACCTCTTCAAAAATTAAATATCCCTTCCAATTCAGCCTAATCATCATTTTGCCAAAAACTCTATTCCATGCCTAACTTTCATGTAAACTCTATGTAGCTTGGCCTTTGCTATTTCTCGGCTTTCATTGTGATTGATACATACTAAGTAACGCAACACATGTATTCTTAAAAACTTATTTGGTCACTAATGACTTGTTTGAACACTAATGAGCTTGACTCACATACAAAAATACTCTATGAACCAAAAAATTACTTGGCTCCTATAAAGCTATATGCATACTTACTTATGTACATGACTCAACACATATAGAGTAGCTCAATCGTAGTGATCACCATTTGACTTTGCCTTGTAAATGACTAAGTGGTTGACACTAATAGACAAAAATGGGTAGAGATATCAAAATGAGTATCATGTTTTTATCTAACAATATTTTTTCCATGTGTAGACAAGAGAAGATCACATTGGAGGTAGAGAAGTAGGCCTAAGGGATCACTCTTGTTGGAAGAAAATGTTTCATCATGCATTTCAGAAGTTCTAGACTATCACAAATATAGCTACAAGAGCTTTCATGGTGAAAAGAGTATTCTAGGCTAAAAAATGCATAAGTATAGAGTGCTATATGAAGTAGCATGAATCATGTAGACATGCAAAATGTGATAGAAGCTTTGGTGTTAAAGAAGAATGAAACAAGAAGAAAAGATTGCAAAGCAAAGGATATACATACTTGCATATCTAAAAGCTAATATATAATGATGACATTTCTACCTCATGAGCATAATATCATGCATTATTCTGAAAGTACAGAAAACAAATACATATGCAACCATTATCATGAAAGTAGTGCATAGGAAGCATGCATCATACAATTTCTAGCATGCAATCATGGTAATGACAAATAAATAATGTAGAAATAATGCATATGTTGTAATAAAATCATATTAATATGAATATGTGATATTCCTACACAAGAAAAAACAAGGAGGTTGATGCCTGAGATAACAAAGGCATCAACCTTCATTTTCAAATGAAGCATGGAGAAATAGAAGGAAAAAAACATGTTCGCTACCCTTTTTGCAAAGAGGCTCTCATGCACATATGCATAAAGTCCAAATATATCCGTAGCCTATACATTAAGGAATAAGTAATATAAACACATGAAATATAATGTACACTCACAATATCTAAATCCAGATTCATGGCCTTGGCCCCTATAGAAAAAGAAAAGTATTTGCATATATATATTAAAGAGGAAACATCAAGGGGGTTTTATTTTGCATTTGATATTAGATGTAATTATTTAAATGGATGATGTTATTATAGATCATTTCATTTATATATGCTTGTAAAATACAAAACTTATGGAGGTGATTAAGATTGATTATGCCTAAGTCAAGGGAGCCTTGATGATGAGTTACCAAAGCTGTATTCAACTACTGGTTGAATTTGGGGAAGATGTTAGATTCTAGATTTTAGCATGACTCATGAGGATGATAGATTTTAGTTTTTAGTTCATTGGATGGAAATCATAGATTGGTTTCCAACATCGAGGATGGTGCATTTGTGGATTTTGAACCTATTTATACTCCTTTCCTTGGAATTTTCCACTAAGTTCTTTCTCCTTGCAAATATAGTCTTTTTTGTAACTTAAGTCCTATTTTGTAATATAGTTTTGAGCATTTTCTCCTTCTAGATACAATATAATAGTGATCCTCTTTGGCCCTATTTCAAAATTTTCATTGTCTCTTAAGAATTTATAGCTTTAATTTAGTGCATTTTCATGAAACCTTGGCTTAAGTTAAGTGTTTAAGAGGCATCTGAGAGAATTTTTTTGAGTTAAGTGCAATTTGTGTGTAATCTTGGTTTGAAAGTTGTGAACAAATTTCCTTTTTTTAAACCCCACACCTTTTTACATTTCATGCACTTAATGTTAGTAGGATTATTCTATGATCAAGTTGTTATATTCATTTCTAGTTGTGAATTTTCCATTCAAAGTTGCATCACCCTCATACTTCTGGTGAATCACCTTCATTTATAGTTCAAATTTCTCCTTCTATCCCTTTTCCTTCCAGGTTCAAGTCTAGTTTCAATAGGTGATTCAAGGGAAGCCAACTTTTTGTCCTAGAGGTTGATCCTAACATGGCATAACCACATGCCAAGGACCATCTTATATTTCACTAGATTAATGAAAGTTAAACTTCAACACAAGGGTGCAAAATAAGTGACAATAGGTCCCACCATGAAAACTTGAGAAAAGAACACTATGTAAAAACTATCACTAAGCTATGAAATTAAAGAAAAGAATTATAGGTATGAAGGCTTGATACTTTACAATGTAGATGATGAAATTTTTTTTGCTCCATACTTTAATGTTGATGTGAGGATGCGGTGGCCAAGTGGAAAAGAGAGAATGTGAAATAAATTTATTACAGAGAAGGTGAGGTAAATATTATGTATCATTGAGTGGATTCAAAGAGATGATGCAAATTGGGTAGAAGACCCAAATGTTGTGGTTGTAGGAGGAGTATACAGTTCTTCAAATTCAAACTATGTTCACCAACAATTTGAAGTAGACAAGATCAAATGTAGAAAGTTGTACTGCACCATTGTCAAAGAGTGATATTATTTTATATGGCCCCAACCATCATATTTGAAACTTGTAGAGAGTATGTTGATAATGGAAATCATATAGTAATGCCCAATCACCAACAAAAAACTATTTATCCTTCATAAACTTATCATATCATTTCTTTTTTTTGTTGAAAAGAGTTTGTTTGAAGTATATAACCTATCATGGAACAATAATTATTTTGTCAATGATGTCAAATTGGCTACTTGTTGGTAACACAACTGCTTTTTGGTTTGAATGCTATCATTTTTTTGATTGATCAAGAGGATTTGAAAAGAGAAGATAACAAGAGTACCTCGAGAAAGGTTGAGATATTTGGTGTATAAAAGGAGCACTAAGATCAAGTAAGACATTGATGACATTATGTATTATTGATCTAATTAGACAAAGTAAATAGCTACTTAAGAAAAGCCTAGAAGAAAAGTTTTCATAAAAAGAGTCTGCCGAGCCTAGCAGAGCAAACTATGTAAGTCGAGAAAACTAAGTTCAAGCCAAGCAAAATTCAATATTTGCCGAGTGTTGGAAAGTTAGTAAGTGCCGATTGTTAGAAAAATATAGTATGTGACAAGCATTAGTTAAATAACAATGGTGACTTAGCAAGGAAGACTTAGTTGATGCCAAGTAACCCAGTGTTGGCAAAGCATCAGAAAACTATTATTACCAAGTGAATAGTGCGGATGTTGTGTGATAGTAAAAAGAGTTTAATCAAAGTTTTGATGAATTTGAGCCAAAAAAGTTGATTTCTTGAATTATTTAAAGAGTGTCGATGATTTCTATGATGATCTGATAGCACAAAATTAAAGATAAACCATTTTTAGGCAACTTCAAAGATGATTGTAGAAGAAGTTTCTAGAAGGGTCTAAAATGGAAAAGTGGGTAGTCTAATTGAATTTTACCTAAACCTAAAATGGACAATTGTGGTTAAATAGAAAAAGACCTAGCTTCTCTATTTATAAAGATAGTAGGCCATAAGCAAAGGTTGTCATGTGCGAAAACCTAAGGAAGATAAGAAGTTTAGGGTGTTGCTTCATATGGTGGTGAAATAGAAGAGATTTCAATCGACATAAAAAGCAAGAAGGCTTAAGAGAATGAATGCTTTAAGGGTGAACAAGTTGTTAGAGATGAAGAGTATGAATGCCAAGCAGAATGCAGGACTGAACCACATATCTGTAATCTGCAAGTGAGTTATGTTTATTATCATATTGAATCCTATTATTACTTTCTAAGAACTGTATCAGTCTGGATAAATCCTTTGGATTAAGGTTGATCTAATAGTCATTTGTAAATCCTTTAACCGGGTGAAATTCTAATGGAATGTTCTAAAGTCCTCTAACAAGGCTCACTCCTAATAGGGTGATTGAAATCATTTAACCTAGTCAAATTTAACAGTGTGTATTGCAAGCTTTAATAGGGCATCACTTTAGAAGAGTGAAAATTGGTAGCATGTTACTAGTATTTTTTTCCAAATTGGGTTTCTACAAAAAATCCTTGTGTAAAATTGTGTGAATGAGTTTGTGGAATTTCATGCTTACATTTTTGCAAAGTTATTTTGAACTAGGATAGTGACCCCCTAAGTTAATGCATTGGGTGTTATAATGGGTGCATGCATGATATGGTTTTATGGGTATGAATTTGTTAAGTACTAAAAAGTTTTATTTTACATTTGGACCTTGAATAACTAATTCACCCCCCCCCTGGGCAGTTATTCTAAAGTATTCCAACAATTGGTACAGTTGGTATTAGAGAATTAGTGCTTGTAAGGAACTAGTTTGAAGGTACTAAAAGCTAAAGATCAAGGACACAAAGGAGGTGCCCAAACTGAACAAGGAAAATTTTTCTGCATGGAAAAGTTTGATGAACCTACATCTAGGAGGACTTAGAGATTATGCACAATCTGCCATTAACACTAAACATGTTGATCCTACCAAAGCCCCTATTGTTGATGATTTGAAAAAGAAGAAAGAAAGAAATTAGAAAATGGTAGAGCTTACATCTACCCTAAGCTACTCAGAGTTTCATGACATCAAAGGATGTAATTCTGCTAAGAAGATGTGGGATGCTATAAAGATCATCTATGGAGGAGAAAAGAATGTTTTGAGAGCCAAAGTGGAAAGTCTAAGAGGAAAGTTAGATGACATGAGAATGCAAGAAGGTGAGACTATAGTCTAGTATTGTACAAGAAACAAAGATGTTGTGAATGCTATCTAAGGAGCAAATGGTGTTATTGAAGATGAGACTATAATCAATAATATATTGAGAACCTTGCTACCTATCCATGCTATTAGAGTCTTTGCCATACAAGTACTAAGGTGTTTTCTTGGTAGTAATCTAATCCTTAAAGGTCTGATGGGTAGGCTCGCTACTTTTGGACTTTCTAATTTTGATAATTTCAAAAATGAAAATGTTGAATCTACTTTCAAAGCTAAATTGACATTGAAAGAACATACATATAAGAAGAAAAAGGTCAAACATGTTTCTAGTGATAGTGATATAGATGAAGATGATGTAGAAGAGCTTGAAGCATTGTTGGCTAGGAGATTTCATAGAGGCAAAGGGAAATAGAAAGGTAAGTTACCTATCATGTGTTTCAATTGTAATATTGTTGCAAGGTGTCTAGAGAAGAAGAATAATAGAAGTGGAGATAAATAAAGAGGTAAAAGAGATGAGAACAATAAAGACTATAAAGACAAAGGAAATAAGGCTTGCTACATTGTTGAAGAGGAAAAAAATATGGATCTGATGACCATGATGATGAAGTTGTGTATGTTGCTATGAAAGATGATTTTGATTAAGATGAGGCAATTGTATTAATATCTTTTGTGAACAAAAGTGATAGATGGATAATTGACAGTGGATGTTCACACCACATGATTGGAGACAAAAGTAACTTCATTAACCTTGAGTATTACAATAAAAATACTGTTATATTTGGTAATGAAGGACAAACATAAACTAATTTGATCTAAATTTTAGTATTAAATTTTCTTATTTGATCCAAATTTTAGTATTAAATTTCATTATTTGATCCAAATTTTAGCTTTAAATTTTCTTATTCATTACCCTTGAGTATGTCACAATTGCATAGTTCAAATTGCAAAGTTGAATTTGATAAAAAGAATGATAAGATCTATGAAATTGATGGAAAACTAATTGGGAATGGAGATCAGAATAGATGTAATTTATTTTATCTTGACATGAATGATGCTACTTGTATTGTTGTAGAATTTGATGATGTGTGGCTATGGCACAAGAGTTTGTCATGTTAACTTTGATAAATTAGTCAATTTCAGTAACATGAAAAGAGTTAGAGTTTTACCAAAACTGAAGAAACCTGATAATATGATTTGTAAACAATGTCACTGAGGCAAGATGAAAAAATTGAGTTTTAAAAGTAAGATTCATTCCTCAAAAGAAATTTTGGAATTAGTTCATACTAATTTATGTGGACCAATTGATGTGCAAAGCTACAAAGATGACACGTAAATTATCCTATTTGTTGATGATTATTCTATGATGATGAGAGTTATGTTTTTAAAACAAAAATCTGATGCTTTTCAAATGTTTAAGTGGTACTTGGGAAGAGTTGAAAAGGAAACTAGTAAAAGCTTGAAATGTTTGAGATTTGACAGAGGTGGAGAATTTACATCAAATGAGTTTGAGATATTCTATAATGATAGAGGAATTAAACAAAAAAAAATTTGCACCTAAGACCCCTCCACAAAATGGGATTACTGACAGGAGGAATAGATCTATAGTGACTATTCTAGAACACTGATAATGGAGAAGAATGTTGATTTGAAATACTAAAGAGAAGTTGTAAGCACAATTGTTTATACCCTGAATTGGGTACAAGTCAAGAAATGTACAAATTCCACACCTTTTGAACTATGGTATGCATACTCACCTATTTTGAAATATTTTAAGGTATTTGGAAACAAGTGTTATATTCTAAGGGATAACAAGAGTGGTAAACTTGATGCTAAAAGTGAAGAAGGTATATTCCTAGGCTATTCCACAAGAAGTAAAGCTTATCAGTGTTTGCATACTAACACTAACAAAGTTGTGGAAAGTGTAAATGTGAAATTTGATGAATATACAAAGGTACATGAAGCTGAACCTAAGAAGGAACATGAAGAGTACAAAGACTTCATGTATTATTATGAAGACATGAATTTTGATGAAGCTGAGAACAAATTTGTAAATCAACAACAAAAAGTATCAGTGACTTTCGATTCACATAAAATAAATACTGAGTTGCATTCAAGATCAAGTTACAGATAGAAGTTGAGGTACATTCTAATACTAAGATTAGTGTATAAGAGAATTGCACAATGACTCTGAAGTTGAAAAACCCATTGTAGAAAGAAGAGTAGAACCAATATTGTCAAAGTATGTTAGAAGACATCACCCCAATGGACAAATTATTGGAGATAAAGAAGCCAGACTAGTGACAAGGAATAGGTTTAGAAGTTGATACATGTTTTTTAAGCATTCATAAGCCTAAGTCAGTCAAGGATACATTAGAGAATGAAGACTAGAGTAAAGCCACGAAAGAAGAGATTGATCATATTAAGAAGAACAAAACATAGACTCTAGTACCTAGAACAAAGAATGAGAATGTGATTGGAACCAAGTGGGTGTATAGAAACAAATTGGATGAGAATGGTGAAGTCACAAGGAATAAGGAAACATTAGTTTGCAAGGGATATGCACAAGAAGAGGGAATTGACTATGAAGAGACATTTTTCCTAGTTGCAAGATTGGAAGGAGTAAGAACTCTGCTTTCTTACTCTACGTAGAAAAGTTTAAAAATTTATCAAATGGATGTGAAGTCAACATTTCTAAATGGTATACTAGAAGAGGAGGTTTACATAGAGAAACCATAAGGATTTTTTGATCCAAAAAACAAGAACATGGTATGTAGATTACAAAAAGCTTTATATGGTTTAAAGAGAGCTCCAAGAGCATGGTATGACAAGCTTCACAACTATCTTATGAAGATTGGTTTTGAGAAGATTGATGACGACAAAAATTTGTATTTGGAAACAGAAGGAGGTAAAGGGATTTTACTAGCTGAAATATTTGTTGATGATATCATATTTCAAGGACCAAATGCATTGTGTAAGGCATTTGCAAATGAAATAAAGAAAGGTTTTGAGATGTCCATGTTTCGAGATATATAGTTCTTTGTTGGTTTGCAATTATATCAGATGAAATATGGTATTTACATCACCCAATTCAAGTATGTGAAGGAAATATTGAGAATATTTGGTATGGAGGACTCAAAACCTATTAGTACTCCCATGGTGACAACACACAAACTATCCAAGATTGATGATTCTATTGAAGTAAATAAAACATTGTACAAGTCTATGATTGGAAAATTGCAATATGTAGCTCATAGTAGACCTGACATTGCATTAATTATTGGGATTGTTATAAGGTTTTCTACAAATCCTAAGGAGAATCATTTGATGGTTGTTAAAAGGATCATGAGATACTTGAAAGGAACAGTAGACTATGGTCTATACTACAAGAAGAATGGTAAGTTTGAATTAAGAGCCTATATAGATGTTGATTGGGCTAGAAATATTGATGATAAAAAGAGTAAAAGTGGAGGAGCATTTTTCTTAGGAAAGAGATTGGTCACCTAGACTAGTAAGAAACATAATTGTATATCACAATCTACTCTTGAAGCTAAATATGTGGCTACTGTAGTGAATTGCACAAATGTGGTATGGATCAAATAGGTACTCAAAGGAATGAAGAAAGAAATTACTAAACCTATGGTACTTTATTGTGACAATACAAGTGCTATAAACATATCAAAGAACCCTATGATGCACACAAAGACAAAGCACATTGCAATCAAGTATCATTACTTAAGAGAGTTGGTTTAAGACAAAGAAGTGAGAATAGATATGTGAATACAAAAGAATATATATCTAATATATTTACAAAGGCTTTATCTAAGGATGCACATGAATATCTTAGAGGTAAACTAGGGGTGATACCCCTATCCAAAGCTACTTAAGAAGCAAGAGTAGTGCCCTGCATCAGCTGAGTTGAATGTCATATTTTACAATTTGGTGTAGTGGATCTTACTATAGGAGCTTCCTAAAGTAATGAAGGAGTTGAATAAGAAGATTTACAATCACATGCAAGGTGACAAAGGGAGAACCTACATTGATTATATCTATATGAGAAGATGATTTTTTTTTGGCATTGTTGTCAAAGAGGGACATATAAGAAAGAGGGAGATACTAGAGAGAGTTCAAAGAAGGAGATATAGGGTTAAAGGAGATACCAGAGAGATCAGATTAGAAAAGGAAAAGGAAGAGGCACAAATATTGATAGATGAAAAGATTTCTAAGTTATTAATTTTTTTTTTGGTGTTGTTGTTGGTATTGGTTTTCCATCAATGCCAAAGAGGAAGATTTTTGAAAAGAGATTGTTTGATTGTTTTAAGTATAGAACCTATCATGGAACAATAATTATTTTGTCAATGATTTCAAATCTATGAATGAGTTTGTGGTATTTCATGCTTACATTTCTGTAAAGTTACTTTGATCTACAAAACTGACCTACTAAGTTAAGGCATTAGATGTTCTAATCGATGCATGTGCATGATATGGTTTTATGGATGTGAATCTATTAAGTACTAAATTTTTTTATTTGTACATTTGAACCTTGAACAATTGATTCACCTCCCCCCCCAACTCTCAGCTATTCTAAAGTATTCCAATGCTTCTTTTGTTAGATAACTTCAGTATTGTGCAAGGCATATTTCCTTTCATCTAGTCTATTCAGATGCAGGATTATTTCTCATTATACCTCATTGAGATTAATATTTAGTTATAGGGTCATACTTAGTGTTTTATGCTCAAATTCTATAGGCATGATAGCTTGTTTACCATAAACTAACTCATCAAATGGTGTGAAGCTAGTTGTAGTCTTTCATATTGCCCTATAAGCCAAAATTTATTCATGTAGATGGTATGCCCAACACTTTTTATGGATAGCTACTATTTGGTCAAAATGGATTCAATTCTCTATTGGCAATTTCTTCTTGGTCATTGGCTTGAGGATGATAAGGGGAAGACATTTCATTTTTGATGGTATATTCATTCATGAGGGCAATAATAAGGTTGTAAGTAAATTGTGCACCTTGATCAATCAATATTTCTCTAGGGACACCAAATTTGGTAAATATTGCTTCATACAAAAACTCTACAACATTGTTGTCCTAGCATGTTTCATAGGTTTAGCCTCTACTCATTTAGTAACATAATCAGTACAAACTAATATGTATGGCTTCACATTTTATGAGGGTTCTATGGATCCAATATAATCAATTCCCCATTTGTCAAAAGGTGTAACAATTACCTATGGATGCAAGGGAATTTCATCATACTTAGTAGGTCTTCCCATTCTTTGACATCTATCACACTTTTTAGTATACTTTACTATATCCTTGTGTAATGTAGGCTAGTAGTAAGTTGTCAAAATTTTGAATGTTATTCTCTTGGTTGCAAAGTGTTCTCCACATGGCTCATCATGACATGCTCTAAAGATGTCATATGTCTCATCTTCCCTAATACATCTATGTATCACTTGATTAGATCCAGTATGATAGGATTGACCATAGACAAAAATAATAGTTCAATGCAAATATAACGTTTATCAAAAAATAATAGATCACACAAAAGAGAACACAAGACACAAAGATTTAATGGGGTTCACCCAATCCTTGGGATATATCCACCAACAACAAGTCCAATATTATTATTATTCAGTGATTCTAATCCACAATCCCTTACAACTCAATACTGTCACAAGAACATATAATCTCATCATACATTATGAAAGTCATAACCCTAAGCCATTTTATACAAGCTTTTTCTACTTACAAAATTAGGATTAAAATAAGGGGTACTTCCCATTGTCCCCATTAAAATAATTTGGTGGAAAATTGTGCTAAATAAACCTCTAAGTCTGATTAGGTTCCACATCACACCAGAGTGTAAAACATACAACCAAGAATCTAAGAATAGTTAAAACTTTCATTTGCTAAAAATTTGTGCTCCTTAGGAAATAAATGGCATGGTGTCCTTTCCATAGTGAGGTAATTTATAATGTCAACATATCATGTGTTTTGGGTTGATATAGAGAGAATATGTTCATCTAAAAAGCTATCATCAATTATTGTAGGATCTTCTAGAACATGTAAATGTGGAAGAAAATCAACCACTACATTATCTTTCCTTGGCTTGTCTACTATGGTCAAGTCATATTATTGCATGAGCAACAACCAATGAGTTAATCTTCCATAAAGAGTTGGCTTATTTATCATATACTTGATAGCAGAGTGATCTATATGCACAAATATTTCAAAACTAGTTATATAGTCTGTAAACTTGTTAAGTGCATAGATTACTACAAGTGGCTCATTTTTAGTGACAATATAATTGAATGTCACTCCTTTAAAATTCTTACTAATATAATAGATTACATTTTCAATAGATCCTTATTTTTGCCCCAAGACAACTCCTATTAAAAAAACTAGAAGCATCAATATGGATGTGGAATGACAGGCTCCAATTAAGACCATGTAACACATGTGTTGTAGTCAAATCTTCCTTAAATTGGTTAAATGATTTGTCACACTTCGAATTCCATGAAAAATTAGCATCCTTTTTCAAGATAATATATAATGGAGCTACAAGTTGATTGAAGTCTTTGATGAACCTCCTGTAGTACAACCAACATGCCCAAGAAAGGTTCTATTTTTTTTCTTTTCAAGAGTTTGCAATGTGTTGATTACTTGAATCTTAGCCAGATCAACTTAAATATGCAAGGAAGAAATATAATGCCCCAAAAAAATCCTTCCTCCATCATCATGTAGCACTTTTCACTATTTAAAGAAAGATTATAATCTTGACATCTTTTGAGAACTTTTTCCAAGTTAGCTTGTACCTCGCCAAAGGTGGAACCATATATAGTAAAATCAATAATATATATTTCCATGCAGTCAGAAGATATGTCATATATACTAGTCATACCTCTCTAAAAAGTGGCAAGTGCATTGCATAGACCAAAAGGTAGAACTAAAAAGGAAAAGGTTCCCCAAGGGCAGGTGAAGGTAGTATTATCTTGATCCTTGGGTGTTGGTTTTGTCTAATTTTAACCATTAAACCCATCTAAAAAAGAAAAAATATTTCTTACTAGCCAAGGTATCATGGACTTGATCAATGAAAGCTAAGAGAAAATGATCCTTCTTAGTTGTTGAGTTTAGCTCCCTATAGTCCACAAAAACCCTTTATTTACCTCCTTGTTTAGGCAATATAACCAGAGGAGAAACCCATTGACTATCAGAGATTAGATAAAAATAAACCTTGTGTTTAACAACTTTTGTAGTTCAGTTTTCACTATATCTCTTATGATAAGATTAATTCTTCTTTGAGGTTGTCTAATCGGTTTGCATTCTAAACTAATATAGATCCTATGAGAATAGAGTTTTGGATTAAGGTCTTTCATGTATGTATAGTCCCATGCAAATTCTTATTGGTTCTCTTGTCACAACTTGAGAAGACTTTGTTACTAGATTGGAGAAATTCTTTTTTTAGAATTCAATTATATTCTTAGATTGACTTCAACTTTGTATATCTTGTCTAACATGACTACTTTATAAAAAGAAGGTGAGTGAATCTCATGAGGTAGAAATATATGAAGGTACTGACATATCTTAGAAAATTAAGGTGCATGTGGAGGTGGAAGGATTATTTCTAAGGAATAATGCTTGTCTTGAAATGGAGAAAATTCAACACCATACTCATTTTCCAAAATAGATGTAATGATTCATCATCTTCCTGTGATACTATAAATAGAATTTTGTCAATTACCATGAGTTGAATGAATGAGTAACTTCTGATTCATTATATCCTAAATTAGGCCATTCAATTTTTTCATCTTGTAAGAGTGGTTGAGTAGGGGAATACAAATTTAATTTCCTTGTGTTCATTCCATGGAGACTGTCATTTTTCTAGACCGACAAGCTATAAAGTCATCACCAGTGGTGAGTCATGGTCTTCCTAGGATAATAAGATAGCCACCCAAGGTAGATTTAGTGGATAGAATGAAAAATTCCACCTAGTATTCCCATGAATCTAATGTAACAATTATATCTTCAACCATTCAATTAGGTTTCATAGTGGATCTATTAGCAAGCTAAAGGATTTTGGGGGTTTATTTAAGGCCAATGTTATTAAGGTGAGACAAAATTTCCCTTGTCATGACATTAATGGATGCCCCTAAGTCACCTAAGGAATTTTTAACATGGACCCCATGAATAAAAATGGTAACCACAAGGCTTCGAGGATTTGAGTACTTGGGATTTGATAATTTATCCAACATCAAGTTTTACAATTGACCCATAATATGTATTGTTTGAGGATCCTTCTTCTTCCTACTAGGTTGTTTAATACAAGCTTCTCTAATGGTCATTGTATATGTTGGAACCTCTTTAATAACATCCATCAATGGAATTGTAATAGTCATCTTCCTCAATTGATTAAGTATCTCATCCACAACTCGATTCTCTATAGGATAACTGGATTAGAAAGCCTTTTAGAAAAGGGCAGAGTCTTGGATGAAGGTGCATTTTCTAAAAGAGTGGATGATGAAGAAAATACTTCCATATTTTCAATAGGAGAATCATCAATAGTCACCTTAGTAATTATAGGTCCCTTATGTAGAGAAAGAGAAGTCCCTAACCATAAGTGAATATCATTAAGAGTAATCTAGTATGTCTATTTTTGATTGGTTGCTTACTATTAGGACTGGGATTAGGTTGAGAAAGAAGTTAGGTTTTCTTTGGTTGACTTGTGTTGGCTATGATAGGATGAGGTAGTATAGCCTGTTGCTAAGGTGGTGATAGTATGGCTTGTTGGTTAGGCTAATTAGTCCCCCACTAAGGTGATGGTTACCAGTTTCCTTGTGGAGATTGTCATTAATTGGATTGCTATTAATATTGCTGAGGCTTCTGCTATTAGTTATTTTTCCAATTTTGATAAGATTGTTGCCCCACTTTTCACCATATACAAATTTTGCAAAGTGGAGAGTGAACTAATATCATGTTCTGTCAAGTTAGGTCAATAGGTCTTTCTTCTTTAGATGCTGAATTTCTCCATCGAGTTTTTATCTTTTCCCTTCTCCTGTATCACATTTAGCCCAGGTGGGTATTTCTTGGTTGTCATGAGTCTTAGGGGTAGTTTAGAGCCATCCTTAATGGATATTCTCAATTTATGCTACATCTTTTGATTTCCATGCAGCTCATTTGATCTAGAGTTAGAGAAAATTGAATCGACAGAAAATCAAGTTTCGGTTTCTCCTCGACGGGTTTTTGCACCCCGAAGGAAATTTTTTGCAAAGACTGGAAAATGCTATTTGTAAGCTTCCTTGAAGTAAATTGAATAATTTTAAGAAAATATCATTCAAGTGATATCATGATCTCATAGCGAGAACCATTTTAAAGCTTGGAAAATGATCCAGATAAGCATCAGCAGAAAACCATAAAAGAGCTTCTCCGTGGCGGACTTCAAAGTAAGTAATCAATTTTTTGGAAAGGTCTATGTAAAGGAATTGAGGAAGACAATGGGCCCCACCCCTCACTTTCGAAGTCAATTTTTTTTTTTTCGGAAGCTTAAAATAAAGTGAATAGGGCAAAGGATGTAAAACAATGGGCTTTGGCGGAAAAACAAGTTTCCTCTTCTCCATTGTGGGTTTTCGCACCCAGAAGGTGAAACTCCGCAATGATCCATAAACACTATTTGTAGGCTGAAAAAAGGAAAGAATAAGCATCAGCAAAAAACTCAAAAATAGCTTCTCCTTTGGCGGACTTCGAAACAAGAGGTAAACTTTCCGCAGAGGCCTAAATAGAAAGGTAAAGTTATTGGGCGGGCCCATTTTTCATTCGCGAAGCCTCTTTGGTGTTTCTTGAATATTTTTAGTCAAGTGCTTAGGGTTGAAAAGTAAAACAAAAGCTTAAGGGGAAAATAAAAAATTTTCTTCTTCGCTGCGGGTTTTCTACCCTCGAAGGCCATTTCGTGCACTTCAGAGAAAGTCATTCCTGCAAGCATGGTAAGTATGTGATTTGGTTGTAGATTATTTTGGGTGAATAAATATAAGTAAATTAGTGGATTGATTAGGTTTTTGCAAGTAGAATTGACCTAAGTAGATTTTTCTCAAGGAAGTACTCTGTTCATGTTTTTTTGAAAGACAGATGAAATGGGAAGTAAATCGGTAATTAATGAGAGTTATCGTTGAGCCAATGGAAACAATGAAAAGAAAAAGATAAATCTGTTAGAACCTTTACATCCACCAATCCAATAGATTTACCCTTAATTTCGCTCATGTGGCATGATTTATGAAATTCAACAGGCAAATCTAAGGTTATTTTATAAAAAGGGAAGTAACAAATTTTCAAATTCCTGTTTCACTGTTATACTCTTGTACTAAATAGTGCTTTCAAGTAATTTCTGAGTTATAGAGTTTGCTCCTTGTATCAATTGCAATTGTTTGAACTGTTGCTATCATACATCAAATAAAATGGCAACAAGATGTGCAGGTTTTGATGGATTGGGTGGAATTAAGTCAGCATGGTCGACTATCACAGATACTTCACTTCGTTTCTGTGATATGCAAGATTTTCAAAGGAGATTGAGAGAAAAGCCAATCCACCCCATAATAGAGAAACTTCGGGGAAGCGGATTAGTAGAAGCAGCTGGGTTCCCTATAGTAGTACAAGCCTTAGAGTTGATTTTAGAATGCATCAATCATTACAACTTGGATACGAGGCAGATTCTATTGCCTGATCAGATAGTGTTGATTTCAATCGATCAACAATCAGTGGTGAATTGCTTGTAGATTCTAGAACAGGAGGAGTTCCCTGATTTGACGATGAGTGGAGCCATGTCCAAGTACTCTTTGAAGAAGATGGTTTGGAGGAGGGAGATCATGTAGTCTTGGTTTTAGAAGCCAAGGGGAGCTAAGAGTAAAGTCCCTAAAACTCTTTTCGGCACAGACCTCAAACCAAAAATTGTTGACATTTTGGTTTTGTTGCATCGACTCAAAGGTGAGGCAGAAGCTTTTAATTTTGTAGAGTAGTACTTCTTTTTGGTGCAATTTATTTTCTCAGGCACACAATATATTGATTGGGTGCATGAGGTCAGTGAACAACTTTCTAGGGATCTCACTATAGCTAAGTTTTATAATTCTTTTTATATGTCCTCATTCTTGATATACATGTTGGCTTCTCTTCAATTGTGGCCAGGACTCCCTAGAATTGAGAATTTCCCTGATAATGTAAAAAGTTATGAGTTTTATCCATGCTTGCAATTATAGAATAGTTATGCAGAATACATCTGGGTAAATGATGCATTCACCATGAGGATTTGCATGGAACTATAGGGGCACCTAGAGCGGAGATTTAGTTGAGAAGTGATGGAAATCATCAGCCAATTTGGCAGTTACTTCATCCAATTCTCATCATTTTCTTATTTGCATCTTGCAGCATTCGATGGATTCCCACTAAAGCTGCCTAGGTATCCAGATGATATGATCGTCCTCGTGGAGATCGTGAGGCAAGCAATACAAGTGAACGTGTTAAGCACCAACCTGAGCAAGAAAGGGTATGAATTCCCTATAAAAGTGGGAGCATATAGTTGCGAAACCAAATCAGATGCTAAGAATATACTCAAAGCATTTGAAAGTAAATACAAATTTGAAGAGTATGAAGCAGTAAGGCCCCTGTTTGATCCTAATGGATATGCCAGAGATGTGCTCCAGATTGGAAGCGTAATCAAACATGTGACAACCATGGAGGATTATTGGGCAGATTGTAAGGATGAGCTAGAGAGTCAAGATCGTACCTTCGCCAGATTTATAATTGATTAGGTAAAGGCATATGGAATAAATTTAGATGTGGAAGGGATGGAGGATGATGGTCAAAATATGTACAGTAATACATATTTGACAAAATTGAGGAATACTCCCATTAGCTCTGAACCATATGTTGACATAGAAGAAAATTTCGATGTCATGATGGCAAGGATTATCAAAAGAACTGGGAAGTGGGTTGAATGGATAGCTAAGAAAGGCTGAAGTAAGAGCAAAGCTACTCAAGCTTCTCTACCTGTAGCTACTCCTGCTTCATCTCAAAGTGCCACTCCTAGTGGTACTGCCATAGCTGCTCAAAGACCAGCCCAATCTACAAGAGGAGGTGACCAGCCCCCAAAGAAGCATGTTCCAATAACCCCAACCTATCAAGGGGGATCACTACTAGTCATTGGAGCTCAAGCTGAAGCTAAAAAAGAAATGGAGGGATAGAAAGATGGATCTCCCGCTCCAATCTCACCTCTGCATGTTTCTCTTCCCCCATCTCCTCAAGCTTCTCCAACTCCATCTCTTCATGATGCCCCTGTCTTATCCCTCGTCGTAGCCCTACTCCATTTGTAAGCGCTCTTGTTCTTAAGCCTACTGGTTCTCCTATTTAGATAGTAAAGATTGGAGATGATAAAAGTAGTAGTAGTGAATCCACTGAGTCTGATGAAGCTGCCAAGAAAGCTCAAGAAGAAGAGAAAGCTCTAGGTTCATCTTGGCTCCTTTCTCGACATCCAAAGAGCCCCTTTTCTGCAGCTACAACAATAATGACTCGAGTAAAGAAGAAAATGTTCAGCATTGAATCACTCGAAACAACCTCCAAATTGATTAATACAGAGTCTTGGCTTGAGGATACTTTGGAGAAGAAGAGGAAAAGAAAAGATGAAAATTTCCCTTCAAAGGATGTTGTAACTCAAGCGGTTCCCTTAGGATCTGCCTTAGTAAAAACTAAAAAGCAGAAGACCTTGTCAATATTGGGATGAGGTCCAGAAACAAGGCACCTAAGATCCAAGACAGAAGATCCAAAGACCCCCTTTTTTGCAGCTACAAAAACAACAACCTCAATAAAGAAGAAAATGTTCAGCATTGAATCACTTGAAACAACCTCCAAAGTGATTAATACAGAGTCTTGGCTTGAGGATACTTTCGAGAAGAAGAGGAAAAGAATGGATGAAAATTTCCCTTCAAAGGATGTTGTATCTCAAGCGGTTTGTTCAGGATCTGCTTTAGTAAAAACTAAAAAGTAGAAGACCTTGTCAATATTGGGATGAGATCTAGAAATAGGGCACCTAACTATGGAGGTAGAAAAACCAAACAAGGAAGGGAGAATTGAAGATATGACACCAGAAGACTTCACTCTGCACTCAATTGATCTTGGATAAGCTAGACATGATACAAAAGTAGGCCTATGGAAATTGAGTAATGAGGTGATAGAAGAGCAACTGGAGGATCTCAAGTCATCGAAGGTCAGAATGAAAGTAGAAATAAAGGAGTTGAGAAGATTCATCCGACAATTAGTTGTTCCATTGGCAACTATCACTTGTGTGCCTACCACTAAAAATCCTTCAGTAGAAGAGGTACAAGCCTTCATATCACAGCTCTAGAAAGATAGGCATTTTGGTTAGATTGGAAAAGAATGGATTGAGAAGCTCAGTTCAGATGGAGCTTTTATAATTGATCAAATTGGGAATGTTATCCTTCAGTTAGAAATTGAGAAGGATAACATCACTTCTAATCATAACATTTTGGCCACAGAAAAGGCAAGGTTCGACGAATGCATTTCTCTCCTAAATATGATCATCCAAATGAAGGAAAAAGAGGAAGTTGAAGCAAAGATTTTGAAGAAGGGAACTGAGCCTTTGTTTGAATGGCTTCAAACCATGCAATTCAAGTAGGAGATGATTCAATAAGTAGAGGAAGGACTGAAAGAAACAAAGGAAAAGGTGAAGAAGATCCAAGACAGAGCATTTGAGCTCATGCAAGGATTACACACTGACTCACAAAGCAGTGGGCAAGGAAGGGTTACCATTGAGATGGAAGTAATGAAGAATAAATTCCCCACATACTTGAGTAACCTATCTGGAATAACTTCAAGCAGTCAAAATAGAGTGGTAGAGTTGCAGACACTGAGTGGATGCGTGCATATGGCAGCTAGAGAGTTAACAAGTTAGCTGGGTGCAATAAAGGAGTTAGCTCGGGAGCATTCAAAGTGGCTCTTGAGGTTCACCAATGTACATGTGCCTAGTCACGAGGAGATGATCCCAATTATAGTGGCTGCTAGAACATAAAGGGAAAAAAATGAAAAGGGAAAGAATTTTAAATGACTTATTTAACACTCCTTTTCTGTTCTTTGATGTAAATGTTGCAAATTTTTGTAAATTTTGAAATCTGACAAATATGCATCTTGCCATTTGTCATATTCAGAAGATGAACGGATTAAAATTCCCATTGTACCAGTCATCTCTCAAATCCTATATGTATGAAATTCAATCATAAATCAAAGGTCAAAATTTTTTGGTGTGAAGTATTATCTACTGCAGAGACAATTGAATAGCACTTCGTTTTAATCATTTTTCATTCTAGTAGGTACTGTAATTAGTTAGTATTTCCTTTCTAAGTTATAGAGAACTAAGAAAGAATAGAGTTTCTTTTCCCCTGTTTTTTGGAATTCAAATAGATGTGATAAGTATTGTTATATTTCATTTGATGAAAGGATTTTATTAGTTTTCCCAATTCATCAGTTGTAGTTTAGATTTAGATTTTAACTTGTTTTAGTCTTGCTTAGATGGACTTATGAATTCATAAGAAGTGTGGATACATAGATCTGTTTTGATATTGAGAAAATTTTCTTGCCTAAATTAAGTTCTAGTTAGGCTTAATTTGGTTTTCCTCTCCTGCTCTCGGGTTAAGAGCATACCCCACTGTAGGAATTAGAGATAAAACATAATTCATTGAATATCATTTATATAGGGAGCTATACCTCAATTCAGAGGGAAACTAAATATTCTTAGAAATGGTTTCCCTACTATTGTGTAAAGTTGTTCTTCATTTTAAATTTGGGCACATTAAAAGAGGAAAAGAAGAAGGACAAATTTGTTTACCAACAAATTTTTGGCGACTCTGCTGGGGAGATGAATGTCACTTGATCAAAAAACCTATGTCATGAGGAAAAATGGTACTACCTCATTAAAACGTAATCCCAGTGCTCCAACCTAACCTTGGTTTTCAAGATCAACAAGAGGATATAATTTCATCCCTTAACACATTTTTTTGGAGGCACAAAAGGAACACTAAACATTATCATAATGCTAGCTAGATATTAGAGGAAGAAGAAAGAAGAGCTGAAGCATCTGAAAGAGCTGTTCAAAGGAGAGATATTCGGAGAGCAGAAAGACTATTAAGACAGTAAGCTTAGGGTTAAATCAAACCTAGCATCTTGGAACAATTTAGGTTCCTTTGAAGTACCAAGAAATAGGGTGGGCAAGATTCCACTTTTGATAAATTAACATAGCTCGATTTTCCTATCTTGGAATTTCCAAAATGGAAAGGTGAAGGTAAAAGTCAGAGTAGACCCCCTTCCCCTATTAGAAGTCAAGACACTAGCACTTCACATTCCACTTGTTAGGTGCTAGCACTTCATGGAGTTACTGCACCTCCAGTTGTTAACTTTCTGCCATATACTGCTAGAACAATCAAGGGTGCTCCATGGGCCACGGCAATAGGGCCACTAGCACTAAATGCTTATCATCCACTTCCAGCTGGTTCAAGGAAGAAATTTCCTAAATTCTTAGGTGATGGGAAAACCACAATAGATAAACACATTAAAGCATTCTTTGCGGCTACCCATATATTGGGGGTGGGACATGAAGATATCGTTGTAAGATTGTTTGTAGAGACCCTTACAGATAATGCAGGAGATTGGTTTTATCATTTAGCTGATGGTTCAATAACAGACTGGGACACAATGAGAACTAAATTTGAAGATAGATTCAAGACTGTGGAAGATGAACATGCCTTGCTAACACAGTTGACTTCAATTAAGAAGCAACCAACTATGAGCATGAGGGATTTCGTTGCCAACTTCAATAAGATTAATAGCAGAATTCCTATTGCTAATAGACCCATGCCTGGCAATTTAAAAAATTTCTTTATTAGTGCTATGCCTCTAAACATCAATTATGATATGAGAAGAGCATGCCCTATTGATCTAGCTAACGTACAGAAGAAAGCTATTGAATGTGAAGATGATCTAATTTCTGCAGGAAAATGGAAACGAGAACTTCAAACTAAAGGGATTTCTAGTAATACCACATCATCAGAAGAAATGATCTAGAAGTTGTCTAATGAGTTAGTAGGAATGAAAAAGTAGTTACTTGGATTCAATATTTCTTATCAACGAAATTACCAAAACTCACTAGGTAGAAGCAATGAAAGTAGATTTTTGCACCTTACAGGTTCACAACCTAGGTTGCAAATTGAAGCAGCACAGAAAAAGGGGAATATGTGCATCTTTCATTTAACCACAAATCATGACAGTGAGAATTGTCCAAAGACTATTTGTATGATGCAATTGCTATCTACTAACGAATTAAATATTGCAGCTCTATGTTCAGAACCTGATTCTTGTTCAAATGGCAATTCTGGAAATTTATTTTTAGAATATGAATCAGATACTGAATCAAAAGGTGAGTGTTATGCAACTATTGATGGAACCTCATACACAGTACTTACTCGTGGACAAAGATTGAAGAATCAAACCTCTAATCATACTCACAAAGATAGGTCCAGTCCTTTTACGAGTAAAGCACATACTGATTAGGAAATGGGTACGAACCATACATCTTTTGATTTCATTCAATTTTTTGAAGAGTCAAAGGTTCAAATTTCCACTATTGATTATTTAAAGTCACATCCCTCTGAGCTAAAGAGATTAGTTGATAAATGTAAAGGAGGTACCTCAGACTTGAATCATAATGTGACAATTGAAATTGAAGATGAAATCTTAACATTTGGCTTGTTTAATCAAGAAGACTCTACTGTTTTAGTGACTTTCCCTGGATAGAAGCCTGAACCTTTTTATATTTCATTGTATATTAATGGATGTAAACTCAGTAATTGCATAATAGATTCAGGTGCATTAGATGATGTTTTGCCATATTTCATAGCTAAAGCCTTGGGGTTGAATCTTAGTAAAGTGCATGGGAGATGTTATTCTATGGACGCCAAGCAAGTCCCTCTGCTTGGATAAATTAAAGATGCACAAGTAGCTCTAGCCTCATACCCAGAAAAGAAACTCCTGTTAACCATTCTAGTAGCTGATATTCCTTCAAGTTATGGAATCCTTTTAAGTAGAAGTTTTTGCCGATATTTAGGAGGAGAAATTAAGCTATACTGGTCCCAAGCTGTGATAGCTATTGGTAATAAGAAAGTCAAGTTAGAACCTGAAGAAAAAGAAAAATTCACAGTCTTGAAATCGGATGATCCCAAAGCTCAAATTCTATATTAGGAATTGGAATTTGGTAATTATATGTTATTTACTGAAGAAGATTTAGGTAAACAAGTGAACAAGAATTAGGTTGAGAAGGTGCCTGATGAAGACAAAGAGGCTTTTGATATCTGGACACTTGAATTTGATGGAAGTTGTGCTTCCTCAGGCTCAAGAGCTGGCATAGTATTGATATCCCTAGAAGGAGAAGCTAAGCCCTTAGCTTTCAAATTAGAGTTTGGTAAGACAAGCAATACATCCAAATATGAAGCTTTAATATTGGGGATAGTCACTACAAAAGAAAGAGGGATAAAAGTCTTAAAGGCACAAGGTGATGCAGAGCTTATTGTGAGACAAATCAAAGGACAATACTCAGTGAAGAATCATAAACTGGAGAATTATAGGAATAGGGTGTGGGATGAGATAGAAGGTTTAGATGCCTTCTTCATTAAAGTTGTGCCAAGAGAAATGAATACAAAGGCTGACTCACTTGTAGTCTCTGCTTCCTTGTTACTCCCACATCTAGATTTTAAGGATAAAAGATATCAAATTGAAATTATATATCAATCTGTCATCCCAGATAATATAGAATCCTAGCAAGTCTTTAATGATGATAAAAGTTTGCAGCTGTTTCTTGAAAATGACAAAGCCAGTTTTGAAACTAAGTCTCACAAAGACGATGAACATAACAAAAGTGGTGAGGTCCAATTGAAAGGTAATATTGTTCCCCCTTATTTTGTAGCTCTGGAAAAGTTGTTTAACAGACATGATGCTTATGTTAAGAAAAAAAGAACAGAAAATGGACCTACCATGGGTGAATATGAAGGATTGAACATTGGAGATATCCATGGTCCCAAAGTGATTAATATTGGAAAATGTTGTACTCCCGCAGAGAGAGAAACTGCAAAGAAATTATTCAAAGAATATAGAGATGTCTTTGCTTGGAGCTATGAAGACCTGAAGAGTTACAAAGGAGGAGAGGTGAAACATTAGATTCCTCTCAAGCCAAATGTAGTACCCTTTCGGCAAAAGCAAAGAAACTATAATTCGAAGGTCACAGATGCCATTTTTTGAGAAGTTGATAAAATGTTAAAAGCAAGAATCATTTATCCTATTCATCACTCTACCTAGATAGCCAACACAGTGTCTGTCTGAAAGAAGAACAGAGAGATAAGGATTTGTTTAGATTTTTGTAATTTGAATCAGGCATCTCTCAAAGATAATTTTGCTCTCCCGAACATGGACCATTTTTTACAAACAGTTGCAGGATCTGAGATGATGTCTATGCTTGATGGTTTTTCAAGATATAACCAGGTTGAAGTAGAAAAGAAAGATAAACATAAAATGGCGTTCACAACTCCTTGGGGTACATTTGCATTTCAGAGGATGCCTTTTGGACTGGTTAATGCTGGGGCTACATTCCAAAGATGTATGAGTGAGACCTTCATTGATATGAAAGATCGAATAATAGTCATATACCTGGATGATCTTCACAATGTTCTCCAAAAAAAGGAAAGACCATATGGAGGACCTGAGAAGAGTGTTACAAAGATGTAGAGAGCATGGGATTTCTCTCAACCCAAAGAAGTTAGTTTTCTGTGTAACTGAAGGAAAACTACTTGGACATATAGTGTCACAGGATGACATTAAAATTGATCCTAATAGAGTAGAGGCCATTCAGAGACTAAGCATGCCTATAAACAAAACAAGAGTTAAATATTTCTTTGGCCAGGTGAATTTCCTTAGAAGGTTCCCAATTTTCTAGAAACTACTAAGCATATAATAGATATGATGAAAGGAAATTCAAGTTTCAAATGGAGTGAGGAAGAAAAATGAGCTTTTCAAAGTATAAAAACTGCTGTTGCTAATGCCCCTGTGCTATGTCATCCAAATTACAAGCAAGATTTTATTATTTACTATTATGCTTCAGAACATACACTATCAACTATTCTTGTGCAGGAGAATGATGAACGAATACAAGCTCCCATTGCTTTTATGAACATACCTTTGAAAAATCATGAACTAAAATATTCACGAATTGGAAAGCATGCTTATGCAATAGTTAGAGCACTTAAAGAATTTCTATTTCTATATCTTACATTCACACTCTATTGTCTTCATCCCAGACACAACAATAAAAAGTGTACTAATGCAACAAGAATTAGGTTGCAATGTCAAAGGAGTGTGGGTGGTGACGATACAAGAATATGATATTGAGATTAAACCTACTAAGCTGATAAGAGGAAATTCTCTATGCAGAGCAATTGTAGAAAACAAAACTACTAGAGAATTAGAAGAATTGAATGAGAAGAAACTGGTGCTAGCAGTGGGTCTCTATGATTCATGGTTCAAAAACATTTCTTACCTTTTAACATATGGTGAATGTCTAGAAGGTTTGAATATAAAACAAAGAAGAGATCTTAGATTAAAAGCAACCAAGTATGTGATTTGGGATGGCAACCTTTTCAAAAAGGCTATTGATGGTACATTCTTGAGGTGCATAGATAAGCCACAGCAAGAAAAGTTGTTGAAAGCATTTCATGATGAGGCCTGTGGAGGACACTTCTCTTCTTTTGTTACAGCTTTCAAAATACTAAGGCAATGCTATTACTATCCTGGGATGTTCAAAGATGCATATGCATGGGTAGAGAATTGTGAAAAGTGTAAAATGTTTTCTTTATGCCCTCAATTAGCTGCACAACCACTAAGACCTTTTGTCATTGAAGGACCCTTTCAGCAATGGGGCCTTGATTTCATTGGTCCAATTACTCTTGCATCCACTACTAGTCATCAATATATCATAACTGCAACTGATGACTTCACCAAGTGGGTAGAAGCTAAGGCTACAAAGAAGACTACTTTTGAGGTGGTATGTGAATTCATTAAAGAAAACATTTTGGTTAGGTTTGGCATTCCCATTAAGTTGGTGATGGATAATGCATCCTATTTTTCTTCAATTAAAATTATTGATTTCTGTTTTGAGCATGGGATCATTGTTAGTCATTCATCTGATTATTTTCCTCAAGGGAATGGCCAAGCAGAATCTAGCAATAAGAACTTGATCAATATTGTAAAGAAACTGGTGTTAGATAACCAGAAGAATTGGCACAAAAAGATTCATGAGGCGCTCTGGGCAGATAGAGTGACACCTAAGAGGGCAATCAAAATATCACCTTTTGAGCTAGTTTATGGAACTGAAGCTAATCTACCTTTACCATTGGAATTGACCACAAGAAAAATCACAACAGTAATTGAAGATGACATCTATAAAGATGGTCTAGAAAAAAGAATCCTGTATCTGAGTAAACTGGAAGAAGAAAGGGTGGAAATTGTTGATCATATCACATAGCACCAAATGTGAGTGAAAGAACTATTTGATAAGAAAATGAGACCTCAAAAATTTATGGTGGGAAAAATGGTGCTACTCTGGGACAAAAGAAAGGCTCCAAAAGGGATAAGCATCAGCAGAAAACCAGAAAAGAGCTTCTCCGTGGTGAACTTTGAAGTCAGTAATCAATTTTCTGGAAAGGTCTATGTAAAGGAATTGAGAAAGACAATGGGCCCCACCCCTCACTTTTGAAGTCAGTTTTATGTTTTTCAGAAGCTTAAAATAAAGTGAATAGGGCAAAGGATGTAAAAAAATGGGCTTTGGTGAAAAAACAAGTTTCCTCTTCTCCATTGCGAGTTTTCGCACCTAGAAGGTGAAACTCCATGTCGATCCATAAACGCTATCTGTAGGCTGAAACAAGGAAAGAATAAGCATCAACGAAAAACTTAGAAGTAGCTTCTCCTTTGGTGGACTTTGAAACAAGAGGTAAACTTTTGACAAAGGCCTAATAGAAAGGTAAAGTTATTAGGCGGGCCCATTTTTCATTCGTGAAGCCTCTTTGGTGTTTCTTGAACGTTTTTAGTAAAGTGCTTAGGGTTGAAAGGTAAAACAAAAGCTTAAGGGGAAAATTGGAAATCTACTTCTCCACTGTGAGTTTTCTACCCTCGAAGGCCATTTCTCGCACTTCAGAGAAAGTCATTCTTGCAAGCATGGTAAGTATGTGATTTGGTTGCAAATTATTTTGGGCGAATAAATAGAAGTAAATCAGTGGATTGATTAGGTTTTTGCAAGTAGAATTGACCTAAGTGGATTTTTCCCAAGGAAGTACTCCATTCGTGTTTTTTTGAAAGATAGATGAAATGGGAAGTAAATCGATAATTAATGAGAGTTACCATTGAGCCAACGAGAATAGTGAAAAGACAAAGATAAATCTATTAGAACCTTTACATCCACCAATCTAATGAATTTACCCTTAATTTTGCTCATGTGGCATAATTTATGAAATTCAACAGGAAAATCTAAGGTTATTTATAAAAAGGAAAGTAATAGATTTTCAAACTCTCGTTTCACTGTTATATTGTTGTACTAAATAGTGCTTTCAAGTAATTTTTGAGTTATAGAGTTTTCTCTTTGTATCAATTGCAATTGTTTGAACTGTTGCTATCATACATCAAAGAAAATGGCAACAAGATTCACGGGTTTTGATGGATTGGGTGGAATTAAGTTAGAATGGTCGACTATCACAAATACTTCACTCCGTTTCTATGATATGCAAGATTTTCAAAGGAGATTGAGAGCAGAATCAATCCACCCCATAACAAAGAAACTTCAAGGAAGTGAATTAGTAGAAGTAGCTAGGTTCCCTGTAGTAGTACAAGCCTCAAAGTTGATTTTAGAATGCATCAATGATTACAACCTGAATACAAGGTAGATTCTATTGCCTGATCAAATAGTGTTGATTTCAATCGATCGACAATCAGTGGTGAATTGCTTGCAGATTCCAAAATGTGAGGAGTTCTCTGATTTGACAATGAGTGGATCATTGTCTGAGTACTCTTTGAAGAAGATGGTTTGGAGGAGGCAGATCATGCAGTCTTGGTTTTAGAAGCCAAGGGGAGCTAAGAGTAAAGTCCCTAAAACTCTTTTTGGCACGGACCTCAAACCAAAAATTGTTGACATTTTGGTTCTGTTGCATCAACTCAACGATGAGGTAGAAGCTTTTAATTTTGTAGAGTAGTACTTCTTTTTGGTGCAAGTTATTTGCTCAGACACATAGTATATTGAAAGGGCGCATGAGGTCAGTGAACAACTTTCTAGGGCTCTCAGTGCAGCTAAGTTTTATAATTCTTTTTATATGTCCTCATTCTTGATATACATGTTGGCTTCTCTTCAATTGTGGCCGGGACTCCCTAGAATTGAGAATTTCCCTAATAATGTAAAAATTTATGAGTTTTATCTATGCTTGCAATTACAGAATAGTTATGCAAAATACATCTAGGTAAATGATGCATTCACCATGAGGATTTGCAGGGAACTACAGGGGCACCCAAAGCGAAGATTCAGTCTAGAAGTGATGTTAATCATCAGCCAATTTGGTAGTTACTTCATCCAGTTCTCATCATTTTCTTATTTGCATCTTGCAGTGTTCAATGGATTCCCACTGAAGCTGTCCAGGTATCTAAATGATATGCTCATGCTTGTGGAGATTATAAGGCAAGCAATACAAGTGAATGTGTTGATTGCCAGTCTAAGGAAGAAAGGGTATGAATTCCCTATAAAAGTGGGAGCATACAGTTGCGAAACCAGATAAGATGCTAAGAATATACTCAAAGCATTTGAAAGTAAATACAAATTGGAAGAGTATGAAGCAATAAGGCCCTTGTTTGATCCTAATGGATATGCCAGAGATGTGCTCCAGATTGGAAGCGTAATCAAACATGTGACAACCATGGAGGATTATTGGGCAGATTGTAAGGATGAGCTGGAGAGTCAAGATTGTGCCCTCACCACATTTACAATTGATCAAGTAAAGACATATGGAATAAACTTAGATGTGGAAGGGCTGGAGGATGCCAGTTAAAATATGTATAGTAATACATATTTGAAAAAATTGAGGAATACTCCCATTAGCTCTGAACCATATGTTGACATAGAAGAAAATTTTGATGTCATGATGGGAAGGATTATCAAAAGAATTGGGAAGTGGGTTGAATGGATAGCTAAGAAAGGCCAGAGCAAGAGCAAAGCTACTCAAGCTTCTCCAGTTGTAGCTACTCCTGCTTCATCTCAAAGTGCCACTCCTAATGCTACTATCATAGTTGCTCAAAGATGAGCCCAATCTGCGAGAGGAGGTGACCAACCCCCAGAGAAGCATGTTCCAATAACCCCAACCTATCAAGGGGGATCACTGCCAGTCATTGGAGCTCAAGATGAAGCTGAAAAAGAAATGGAGGGACAAAAAGATGGATCTCTCGGTCGTTTCACCTCTGCATGCTGCTCTTCCCCCATCTCCTCAATCTTCTCCAACTCCATCCCTTCATGCTGCCCCTGTCTTATCCCCCTATTGTAGCCCTAATCCATCTGTAAGCACTCCTGTTCTTAAGCCTATTGGTTCTCCTATTCAGATAGTAGAGATTGGAGATGATCAAAGTAGTAGTAGCGAATCCACTGAGTTTGATGAAGTTTCCAAGAAAGATCAAGAAGAAGAGAAAACTCCAAGTTCATCTCGACTCCTTTCTCGAGATCCAAAGACCCCCTTTTTTGCAGCTACAACAACAACGACCTCAATAAAGAAGAAAATTTTCAGCATTGAATCACTTGAAATAGCCTCCAAAGTGATTAATACAGAGTCTTGGATTGAGGATACTTTCAAGAAGAAGAGGAAAAGAATGGATGAAAATTTCCCTTCAAAGGATGTTGTATCTCAAGCGGTTTGCTCAGGATCTGCTTTAGTAAAAACTAAAAAGTAGAAGACCTTGTCAATATTGGGATGAGATCTAGAAATAGGGCACCTAACTATGGAGGTAGAAAAACCAAACAAGGCAGGGAGAATTGAAGATATGACACAAGAAGACTTCACTCTGCACTCAATTGATCTTGGAGAAGCTAGACATGATACAAAAGTAGGCCTATGGAAATTGAGTAATGAGGTGATAGAAGAGCAACTGGAGGATCTCAAGTCATCGAAGGTTAGAATGAAAGTAGAAATACAGGAGTTGAGAAGATTCATCCGACAATTAGTTTTTCCATTGGCAACTATCACTTGTGTGCCTACCACTGAAAATCCTTCAGCAGAAGAGGTACAAGCCTTCATATCACAGCTCCAGAAAGATAGGCATTTTGGTTAGATTGGAAAAGAATGGATTGAGAAGCTTAGTTTAGATGGAGCTATTATAATCGATCAAATTGGGAATGTTATCCTTCGATTAGAAATTGAGAAGGATAACATCACTTCTAATCATAACACTTTGGCCGTAGAAAAGGCAAGGTGCGAAGAATGCATTTCTCTCCTAAATATGATAATCCAAATGAAGGCAAAAGAGGTAGTTGAAGCAAAGATTTTGAAGAAGGGAACTGAGCCTCTGTTCGAATGGCTTCAAAACATGCAATTCAAGAAGGAGATGATTCAAGAAGCAGAGGAAGGACTCAAAGAAACAAAAGAAAAGGTGAAGAAGATCCAAGACAAAGCATTTGAGCTCATGCGAGGATTACGCATTGACTCATAAAGCAGTCGGCAAGGAAAGGTTCTCATTGAGATAGAAATAATGAAGAATAACTTCTCCACATACTTGAGTAACCTATCTGGAATGACTTCGAGTAGTCAAAATAGAGTGGTAGAGTTGCAGACACTGAGTGGATGTGTGCATGTGGGAGTTGGAGAGTTAACAAGTCAGCTGGGTGCAGTAAATGAGTTAGCTCGGGAGCATTCAAAGTGGCTCTTGAGATTCACCAATGTACATGTGCCTAGTCACGAGGAGATGATCCCAATTATAGTGGCTGCCAGAACATATAGGGAAAAAACTAAAAAGGGAAAGAAGTCTAAATGACTTATTTAACGCTCCTTTTCTATTCTTTGATGTAAATGTTCCAAATTTTTGTAAATTTTGAAATCCGACAAACTGGCATCTTGCCATTTGTCATATTCAAAAGATGAACCGATTGAAATTCCCATTGTAACAGTCATCTCTCAAATCCTATATGTATGAAATTCAATGATAAATCAAAAGTCGGCAAATTTTGGTGTGAAGTACTATCTGTTGCAGAGACAATTGAATAGCACTTTATTTCAATCATTTTATATTCCAGTAGGTGCTATAATTAGTTAGTATTTCCTTTCTACATTACAGAGAACTAAGAAAGAACATAGTTTCTTTTCCCCTATTTTCTGGAATTCAAATGGATGTGATAAGTATTGTTATATTTCATTTGACGAAAAGATTCTAATAGTTTTCCCAATTCATTAGTTGTAGTTCAGATTTAGATTTCAACTTATTTTTGTCTTGCTCGGATGGACTTATGAATTCATAAGAAGTGTGGATACATAGATCTATTTCGATATTGAGAATTTTTTCTTGCCTGAATTAAGTTCTGGTTAGGCTTAATATGGTTTTCCTCTCCTGCTCTTGGGTTAAGAGAATAGCCCACGGTAGGAATTAGAGATAAAACATAATTCATTGAATATCATTTACATAGGGAGCTGTACCTCAATTCAGAGGGAAACTAAATATTCTTAGAAATAGTTTCCCAACTGTTGTGTAAAGTTGTTCTTCATTATAAATTTGGGCACATTAAAAGAGGAAAAGAAGAAGGACAAATTTGTTTATATAAAAAGATGAATTCCATTGTTGGGTAGATTATTTCCATCAATTGGATAGGTGTTGTTACCACTAGTTATTCCATTGAGGTTGGGACTGAATAGACCAACTATTATTCTAATTAGGCCCTTAAGGTCCTGGATTTAGGAAATATTGGTTTTTTCATTGACTACTATTATAACCAGATTAATGCAAAGGGTCTTGAGGCATACCTTATCATTGGTCCCAAGGCTTGAATTGAGTAGCATTGAGAACATATGCATTCTCATCTATGGATTTGGATTCTTGGATGGGCCTCTTGATTTGTCACTTTCTTGCACTTACAATCCCTCTTTTTTTCTCTACAATGTGGACAAATTCAACGGGCATTTTTTTAGCTTCATCATGCTTCATTTTTTCTTGCAATAATGTCTAGTTATATAGAAACATTAGTTATAATGTCCTACTTGAAATCATATAACATATAGAAAGCTCCAGCTTTGATACTTTCATGAGCCAAAATTAAAAGGATATATGAATATTAAAATAACATATTATATAATGATAATAATTAAAAATAATAATACTAAAGTAAAATATATTATAATCTATTATATAATAGCGATATATTTGACAATATAAAAATAAAAATAAAAATAAGATTATAGCATAATTGTAATGTAAAATATTATATTACGATTATAATATTAATGAGTTAAATAAATTAAATAAAAAATAAATATTTTGAATATAATTGGTAAACAAATATAATAATTGTTAAATATACTATATATAGTTATAATATAAAATTGATATAATAATGGTATGGAAATAATACAATATAATATGATTAATTGATAATATTAAAAAATAAATTACTATTAACTATTGATATAATGATAAATAAATTTAATAAGTTCATTAAGTATGATACAAGGTTATTTATGTTACCATAATATAATGTAATTTTTATATATATCAACATATTTATATAATAATAATGTTATATTAATATAATAATAAATATAATATAAAATAGTAATACATCCAATACTATGATGTATACTTATTTGAAAAAGAATAAATAATATATATAATCATTTACTTATATAGACATAATGGTGTTTCTCACAATCTAATAATCATTATTAAGTTTGATAAAACAAAGCGTAACAAGTGATAATACAAAACCTAATTATATTTCCTAAAGTGTTGTGTCTCTTCCATGTAAGGGCATGACCTACATACTGTGCATTATATGTATAATAAATTATGAGGTTGATAAGGTAGGGAGGAGGGGGCATCAAATCCCATTACAAGATACAAAGCAACAACATATGTTTTTGGAAGGAAAGAAGATAGATGGATGAGCACAAAGGTCAATATTTAGATGAGTGATATCCAAATCAAATTAATTTAGGATGGAATAGAATAGAAAAGACACCAGTGATCCATATAAACCTACAAAATAAAGAAATTTGGAAATAAAGGTTTCATTACCTTGATTGGATAAGTTGGACAAAGGTTATATAAGAAGCAAGCGAATCAAGGAAGAAGTAAGATGAGGTCAAAGTAAAAATTTACAGTGCCTGACACAATCTGTCAGACAATACGATGCAAAAGAAACAAGAGCAGCAGTTAGAGAAGATAAATGAGATTGAGATTCATCTCTTTATCGAAGCGTGGGACTCTTCATCATGCTCTCCACACCACAAACAAAGCTACAAAACTTTTAAGATGATCAATAATCTTAATGTCCAGAGCTCATTGTTTAAGAAGTGCTTCAAGATCCTAAGGATAAAATATAGTATACATGTTTGTGTGCAAATCTTTAATGGATACAAAGAAGAATCAAATGGATTATGGCAGCAATGATGGTGATGACATAGCAGGCTCTAGATCTAGATATCATCAATTATTTCTAACTACACATTTATCCTTCTTGGATTGCTCAATCATGTGAGAACTTTGACAAATTAGGTTGCATATAGTTTAGTTATCAAGAAGAGCACTGCCATCTAGTATATTATAATAATATTTGTGAGTGTTAGATCAGATAGTAATATGATTGCTGCAAGAAATGTTGGAGACAATTGCATACATATAATCTACATATCAGAAAAAATATGGAAAATGATATAAATAAAAGGAAAAAGTCAAAAAATTGAATGACCCTCAAAATAGGTTCATTATAGATACTCTAGAACCATTAATTTTACTAGGTGCAGTTCTAACTCCTCTTCCTTTCTTCATGGTTATCCTTGAGTAGTTAAGGTGTATTGTCTTGAGATCTTGCCAACTTCTTTGAGTGATATCACATCCTACCATGAGGTCTAATGCTTCAATACTTTCATCATTAACACCTTTAAGATTTTTGTTTTGTTTTGGTGATTCTTCATTGAACTGATATTGAGTGTTCCTTTGTAAGTTGAACATGAACCTAGAGACATAGTCTTCTAATGTCTCATCCTCTTTTTGTGACATATTAAATTTTTTATTCCCTTTCATATCATAACCTCTACAATAGTCCTTGTACTTTATAAGAAAAAAGTTTTTCATTGTATCCCATTCAACTACAACATTTGTACCCATTCCTATAAAGTATCCTAAAGTTACCTCCTTTAGAGTAGATGGGAATAACTTTAGCTTGTGGAAATTAGTTGTGTAATCATAACTCTGGTATAGGATATCAAACTCAAACAAGAAAGTTTCAAGGCCTTCAATAATAAGGCCATAGAATTTTGACAATGCAGAAGAAGGAATGTTCTTCAAGTTATTATTATTATGTAGGTTATGTATAGGAAAGTGAAGTATAGGCTGATCTTGTTGATCCATTCTTGGTAGTGGAGGTGGTACTTGTTGTCTAGGTTGGTAGATTACAAGAGGGAGATGATTGTGTTGATATTCAAGTTTTTTAAAAAGGTCATTTAAGTGTAATAATGCTTCAGATGATGGTGGTGAAGGAAAGTCTTCTTGGGAATCAATAAATGGGTTTTCAAATGGTGGTTCTTCTTCAATAGGTTGGTCTTCTTCTTCTTGATTCTCAACTTGGGGATCTTGTTTTTTAGGGTATACAATTTCTTCTATTTCCAAGGGATAATTCTAAATAAGGAATCTCTGAAGGTGGTGCTTTCTTCTATGCATACAAAGAAAATGAATGTAGTGTTGGATATAATTGTCTAATTGTGTGTTGTCTTTGATGTCACACAAATGTCATATTAGTTTTCAGTTAATGCTCACCAAGCTCACTTGGTTAGTGAAGATAGTTTTCCTTATCTATTGAGTGTTCCTGAAGTTTACTATGCAAAGATAGTGTCTACTAAACTCACTTAGGTATTGAAGGAAATTATGGCAGAAAAGAGTGTTAATCAAGCTCACTCAGTTAATGAAGGGAAAGTTGGATAGAGTCAGTATTCATTGAGTTCACTCGGTCACCAAAGGATTTTTGCAAGTTCACAATGTTAACTAAGATTCTATTGGTTAACATAGGAAATCGTCTTAGAACCAGTGTTTACCGAGCAGGGTCGGCTAATAAAGGATTTTTTAATTTTGGCTATTTTAAGTATTGATTCTAGCCAACTATGGTGATGATTAGTGGTCATTCTAATTTGTAATGAGTCGACTTGAAAATTTGGATGATATAAATATAAGGTTAAGTCCTGGTTTTCAAGTGTGTGCAAGTATGTTGATTGAATTAAGAAGAAAAGAGAGGAAGAAAACTTGAAGGATAAGAAGATATCCTTATGGAGTAGAAAAGTAATATTTGATCACGAAGGATCAACTTTAAAGAAGAAAAGAGATCTGGATTCAGCAATTTAGTTACATCACAATCAAGTCATTTCATTGTTACTCTCTAACCATTGTAGCAGTAATCTAAAATCTCTTAACAAAGTTGGTTTAATAGCCAGTTGTAAATCCTCTAACAAGGTGACAGTTCCATTGAATTTATTAAGACCTCTTATAAGGCCACTCCTAATAGGGTGATTAAATCCTCTAACAAAGTCACACCTAATAGTGTGTTTTGTAACCTTTAATAGGGTTGGCTCCTAATAGGGCTGAGTTTAGAAGAGTGAAAAATAGTAACTAGTTTCATTGGTGGTTTTTCCCAAATTAGGTTTCCACATAAAATTTGGTTTCTCATGTGTTCATATTATTTCTCTTATGCTTGCAAATTAATTACTATTAATGTTTTAAGATAAAGTAATTCACACTCTGCATTTATCGAGCTACAGTATTACCAAGTAACAACAACAATCAGTTTTCTCAATCTAAATTTTATTCTTGACATCTAAGGGATCTAGGATTTATTTTAGTGGTAACTAATTCACCCCCCCTCTTAGTTAATTCTTCTATATTTCCAATAATTTGGATCATAGCTATTGGTGCCTACAAGAAAGGTTTCAAGGACCTAAGCTAAAGATCATGATGTCTTACAATAGAGAGATTCCAAAGCTAAAAAGAGACAACTTTTCAGCATTGCAGGGACTCATGAGAATTCATCTGGCCACCATTAGTGATTTAGGCTACAAATACCTTGATGAAGAATACAAAACTCCTACCAGTACATTATATGTTGGAGATCTTGCAGAGAAAAAGAACCATAACATCATGATGATTGATATTTCATCTACTCTAAGCTATGATGAATTTAATGAGATCAAAGACTATAAAACTACTTTTAATATGTTGAACAAGCTAAAGGACATCTACGGTGGTGATGAAAATGTAAGGAGAGAAAAAAAAAGAAGCCTTAGAGGATAGTTTGATCAAATGAGAATGAGAGAAGATGAAAATGTTGCCAAATATATGGAAAGAATCAAAGCTACTGTTAGTGCAATCAGATCTTTTGGAGGAGAAATCAAGGAAGAAACTATTGTAAGTAAAGTTCTTAGAACATTACTTCCTATCTATGAAATTAGAGTATTTTCCATTCAAGAAAAGAGGTGTGACCCAAATAAAAAATTAAGTTTGGATGCCTTAGTAGGAAGATTGACAGCTTTTGAGCTAGACAACTTTGACAATTATGTTCCTGCTTCCAAAAATGTTGAGTCTGCATTTGAAGCTAAACTTTCACTCAAAGAAAAAGACAAGTAAATAAAGGACATTCAGTTAGAAAGTGAAGAGGAAATAGAGGAAAGTTCTAATAGTGATCTTGAAGTTTTTGAAGCTTTACTTGCAAAGAAATATTCTAGAGGAAGAGGAAAGTACAAAGGTAAGGTTCCTTTAATCTACTTTTCATGTGAAGAGATTGGTCATATTGCTGCTAGGTGCCCAAAAAAAGAAAGAAAGGATGAGAAGAAGAGCCACAAGTACAAAGGCAAGAGGGAATCCAAAAGTCACAAATCCTTCAAAGACAAAGGTAAGAAAACTTGCTTTATGGCTAAAGATTCTAATAACAGTGAAGATGAAATTGTGTACATTGTTGTAAAAGATGAATCTGATGAAGAAGAAGATAAGAAGGCACTTATCTCACATGTCAGAAAAAATGACACATGGATCATAGATACTAGATGTTCACATCATATGATTGGGGAAAAAAAAATTTGAACACTTTGACCACTATGATGGAGGTAGTGTAAGGTTTGGAAACAATGAACCTTATTGCATAAAAGGAAACGGTTGAATCTCATTAACCAATGAACTTGTATGTGACAATGCCTATTGGGTTGAAGGGCTGTAACATAAGCTACTAAGTGTGGCATAGCTAATCAACATTGGATTCAAGGTAGAATTCATGCATGGTAATGCAAGACTCTTTGATGACAAAGGGAATCTGATTGGATCAAGCAAACAAACAAGAGGTAACCTATTTTGTCTTGATCTTGGTGATTGCTCATGTTTTATTGCTCAAATAGAAGAGAGTTGGTTATGGCACAGAATACTATGTCATATAAAATTTGATAATATGTTCAAGATAAGAAAATTCAAAAAATTAAGAGGTATCCCTAGTTTGAAGAAACTAGATGTTGGATTATGAAAAAATTGTCAAATTGGCAAAATGGGAAAGACTAGTTTTAAGAGTGAAAACTATCAATTTGAAGATGTGTTTGAAATTGTGGATACTGACTTATGTGGACCCATTGGAATAGAAATTTATAGTGAAAAAAATATTATTTATTCTTTTTGTTGATGAATACTCTAGAATGATGACTGTTATGTATCTTAGAGAAAAGTCAGAAGTATTTGAGAAATTCAAATGGTATCTAGCAAGAGTAGAGAAGGAAATAGGGAAATGATTGAAATTCTTAAGATTAGACAAAGTTGGTGAATTCATCTCCAATGAATTCAATAATTTTTGCATTGAAAGAGGAATCAAAAGATAGGTATTAGCCCTTGGTACTCCCAAGTAGAATGGAATAACTAAAAGAAGAAACAGACCCATCATGGATTGTGCAAGGACTCTAATGATTGAAAAGAATGTTGCTATCATATACTAGAAGGAAGCCATCAACACTAAAAGTCACTTTGAATCGAGTTCAGCTGAAGAAGGACTCACATAAAACTTCCTATGAATTATGGTATGGCTACAAACCCAATGTAAGTTACTTGAAAGTATTTGGTAGTAAATGTTATATCTTGAAAGAGTCTAGAAAAGGAAAGTTTGATGTGAAAGGTGATGAAGGTATATTCTTATGATATTCTTATAGAAGTAATGCATATGAATGCTTGAATTTTTCTACTCATAAAATCATAGAATGTACACATGTAAGAATTGATGAGTTTGCAGAAAAGACTGAAGAAGAAAGCAAAAGGAAACCAAAAGATTGCAAAAGATTTGTTTACTTCGAACCTAATACATTCCCAGACACATCTTTCAATTAGGAGACTTCATCTCTCAAGTCTTCCACAGCTACTGAGTTGCAAGAAGTACAAACTAAGTCATAGGGATTCGAGTCACATTTTAATCTATCGAGCCAATTCCTACTGAGTTTGAACGATCCAAGCTTGAAGTTGAAATTCAAAATAAAGATAGTGCAATTCATTCAAAAGGAAAAGAACTTGTATTGGCAAAATATGTTATAAGGCATCATGCACCTAATCAAATTATTGGAGATAACTCAAAAGGTACTATGACAAGAAGAAAATTGAAAGGTACATGTTTACTTGCTAATTTTGAACCTAGAAGTGTTAAGGATGCTATAGAAAATGAAAGTTGGATTGAGGCAATGAACAAAGAAATAGAATAGATAGAAAAGAATAAAACTTGGACTCTTATTCCTAGGCCTAAAGATAAAAATGTGATTTGAAAAAAATGGGTATTTAGAAATAAGCTGAATGAAGATGGACAAGTATCAAGAAACAAAGCTAGATTAGTGTATAAAAGGTATTATCAAGAAGAAGGGATTGATTATGGTGAGACTTTTGCTCCTATTGCAAGATTAGAATGTGTTATGAACCTACTTGCATATGTAGCTCACAAAGGATTTAAGTAAATTAGATGGATGTTAAATTTGCATTTTTGAATGGTATTCTTGAAGAAGTCTACGTTGAATAGCCAAAAGGTTTTGTTGATCTTGACAAAAGGGACATGGTCTGTAAATTACACAAAATACTATATGGTCTCAAACAAGCTCATCGAGCATGATATGAAAGGTTATATAGCTACTTGATATAGATTGGTTTTAAGAGAACTAATGATAATAGTAGTTTTTATATCAATGAAGGACCATATAACAAAATTGTGTTGGCAGAGATATTTGTGGATGATACTCTATTTACAGGAAATGATGATCTATGCAAAGCATTTTTAGAACAAATGAACAAAGAGTTTGAAATGTCCATGTTTGGTGAAATAAATTATTTGTTGGATTGTAGATACAATAGAATAAGAATGGTATCTATATCACCCAATCCAAGTATGTAAAAGAGATACCCAAGAAGTTTGGTATCGAAGATTCTAAACCAGTTGGTACTCCCATGAGTCTAGGAGTCAAGCTTACCAAAGATGATGACTCCAAAGAATTAGATTAGACCTTATGTAGATAAATGATTGGAAAATTACAATATGTAGTTTACACAAGGTTTGATATTGCTTTAGCAGTTGGAATATTGGCAAGATTCTTGGCAAAACCTAGAGAAAATGACATAATGACAATCAAAAGAATCTTGAGATATTTGAAAGGTACTGAAGACTATGGTTTATGGTACAAAGTTGGTGGAGACTTAGACATAAAGGTATTATTTGATGCTGATTGGATAGGAAATCTTGATGATATAAAAAGAACAAGTGGTGGAGCATTCTTTCTTGGTAAAAGGTTGGTATCTTGGACAAGCAAGAAGCAAAAATGCACATCCCAATCTATGGAAAAAGTAGAATATGTTGCAACAACAATGAATTATTCTAACATTATTTGATTTAAACAATTATTGGAAGGCATAAAGGTTGAGATCAAAGAGCCAATAGTCATGTATTGTGATAACACTAGAACAATTAACATATCAAAGAACCTAGTGATGCATTCCAAAACAAAGCACATTGCTATAAAATATCACTTTGTCAAAGAACTAGTGTAGGGCAAAGAAATCAAATTGGAATATGTTCATACAAAAGAATAGATTGTAGACATATTCACCAAGCCATTATCTAAGTATGCATTCCTATATCTAAGAGGTAAGTTAGGGGTCATTCCCCTATCTGGAGCTCACTAAATGAAGTTTTAGTGATGCATCAACAAAAACCAAGTTAAAGATCAATTAGTTGATGCAACATAGTCAAGAGAATATTGCATATGAATCAATACTCAAGGTACATTGATACAAATTTGGTATGTTTTGTCTTTGGCATGTGTTGTCAGAGAGAGAAGTTTACTGTCATATTTATATCTTTCTAAAATTTTGAAGAGTTTCTAGAGGGAGAATTTGTAGAGTTTGTAGAGGGAGAAGTTTGAAAAGAAGTTATGGAAAGAGAGAATACAACATAAAGAAGAAGTTCTTGTGTAAAACCAAAGAGGGAGAATCTTTCTATCAGAGGGAGTCTTGTCAAAATTTCAATGTGTTATGACATGTTGTGTTGCCATCAATGCCAAAGAGGGAGATTGTTGGATATAATTGTCTAATTGTGTGTTGTCTTTGATGTCACACAAATGTCATATCAATTGCTAGTTAGTGCTTACCGAGATCACTTTGTTAGTGAAGACAATTTACCTTGTCTACCAAGTGTTCCTGAAGTTTACTTTGTGAAGACAATGTCTACTGAACTCACTTGGGCGTCGAAGGAAATTATGGTAGAAAAGAGTGTTAACCAAGTTTACTCAGTTAACAAGGGGAAAGTTGGACAGAGTCAGTGTTCACCAAGTTCACTTAGTTACCAAATTTTTTTTTCAAGTTCATAGTGTTAACTAAGCTTTTGTTGGTTAAAAAAAGAAATCATCTCAGAACTAGTGTTTACCAAGTAGGGTCGACTAATAAATGATTTTGTTGTTTTGGCATATAAAGCTTAACTATTTTAAGTATTTATTTGAGCTAACTATGGTAATGATTAGTGGTCATTCTAATTTGTATTGAGTCGACTTGACAATCTGGATGATATAAATATAAGGTCAAGTTGTGGTTTTCAAGTGTGTGTAAGTGTGTTGTTGGATTAAGAAGAAAAGAGAGGAAGTAAACTTGAAGGATAAGAAGATATCCTTGTGGAGTAGAAAAGTAATATTCGATAAAATAGGATCAAGTTTAAAGCAAAAAAGAGATCTAGATTTAGTAATTCAGTTGCATCACAATTAGGTCATTTCATTGTTACTCTCTAACCATTGTAGTAGTGATCTAAAATCTCTTAATAGAGTTGGTTTAATAGCCAGTTGTAAATCCTCTAACAAGGTGGTAGTTCCATTGAATTGTTTTAAGACCTCTTGCAAGGACACTCCTAGTAGGGTGATTAAATCCTCTAACAAGATCACAACTAATAGTGTGTTTTGTAACCTTTAACAAGGTTGGCTCTTAACAGGGCTTACTTTAGAAGAGTGAAAAATAGTAACTAGTTACATTGGTGGTTTTTCCCAAATTGGATTTCCATGTTAAATCCAGTGTCTCATGTGTTCATGTTATTTCTCTTATGTTTGCAAATTAATTACTATTAATGTTTTAAGATCAACTAAAAGTAATTCATACTTTTCATTTATTGAGTTACAACATTTTTTGTGTGTTTACTAAGTAATAGTAGCAATTAGTTTTATCAGTCTAAATTTTATTGTTGACATCTAAGGGATCTGGGATTTATTTTAGTGGTCACTAACTCACCCCCCTCCCCTCTTAGTTACTCCTTCTATATTTCCAACACATTCAACTTCTATCCTATGTAATTTGGAAAAATGATCCTAGAGAAAGGTTTATATTGACAACATCCTTGGCAATGGTGCTAGAAATGCTAGGTCAAATGATTGGTCTAGAGACTAAATCTTACACTCATGACCTAGGAATTGGACATCCTTAAGTAGCATCCAAATTCCCCCATTGAACTCATTTAATTTATCAACTAGGGATGTAGAGTTGAAATGATATCTACAAAGTATATATATGCTCTAAAATCTCCTATTTTCCATTACTAATGTATGAGAATGAAAATGCTAAACTTAATGGAAATAGAAATACTAATATCAAGTATGAAATTGAGAAACTAATCTAAAGTGTCAGAATTGAAATACAAATGATATTCTACTTTGTTTACCTTTGTTGTAGTAATAACCAATAGTTCTATTGCTAATGGTTTTAGGAGTAATATAGTCCTATCTATTCTAAGAACAATGAAAAATAATCCTACTAATTAGATTCACTCACCAAGTGGGCCCCCTTGGATGAGCGAATGGATATAAGCTTAAGATAAAGTGTTGAGAAGTAATAATCTCATTTTTATTGATATTGAACCATCAATAGTATAAATTGAAAATAACATACTATATATTGAATGTTACAAATTACAATCACTTCTAAACTAACTCCAAAAGTTCAAATCAACAGCTTATTTAAATAATATACAAGAAAAACCAACTTCCCTAAATCTAGGATCTTTTGACACCAAGGATTTATCAACATCATTAATGAAATAAATCAATGTAGAATGGTTCTTCATCAAATGTAGTCACCATAACTCTAGATTTACACATGAGTGGTTTATGGTTGCATTGACCTGATCTTCTATTGAACCATTGGCATAGGGTTGTTGTATGAATCTATCATTACTTCCCTTGACTGTTCTTGTTCTAGGTCTCTTTGACCTTTTCCTTCAAGAGATTAGTACACATACCAAATATTGAAACATATATCCTATTGGAATTATAGATGGAGTAATTGAGGGTGGGGGTGGCAGGGGGGGTGAATTAGTTACTACAAAAATAAATCCATAGATCCCTTAGATGTCTTAAAACATAATTACTACTATTACTTGGTAGCCACATAGAAAAATGATGTAACTTGGTAGATTAACTTGTTACTGATCTTTAAGCATTCACAATTATTAACATGCATGCAAAAGAGAATAACATGAACACAAGAGACACCATATTTAACATGGAAACCCAATATGAGAATAATAACCAAGTAACTAGCTACCAATTACTCTTTTGAAGTGAGCCCTATTAGGAGCCAACCATATTAAAGGTTACAAAACACACTATTAGGTGTGACCTGGTTAGAGGATTTGATCACCCTATTAGGAGTGGCCTTGCTAGAGGATATTAGAAATATTTAGTAGAACTGCCCACCTTCTTAGAGGATGTACAAAATGGCTATTAGACCAACTCTATTAAGAGATTTAGGAATTACTACTACAATGGTGAGAAAGTAACAATAAGTGACTTGAATGAGATGCAACTGAACTTTTCTGATACAGATCTTTGCTCTGCTTCAATAAATTCTCATTGATCAAATGCACCTCTGCTACTCCTCAAGGATATTTAATCCTTCTTCAAAATTTTCTCACACTTATTCTTCACAATCAACTCACTTGCATACTCGCTCATTTAGAAATCCATTCATACACTTGAAAACACAACCTGACCTTTTATTTATACATTATAGATTGTCAAGTTAGCTCAATTACAAGTTACATTTACCAATAAACCATACATCAGTTGGTTACAAACATTACATTAAACAAATAAAATTTATTTTCCAAAATAATGAAATCCTTCATTGGCTGACCTAACTTGGTAAACATTGCTCCAGAAGTGATTTCTAGTGTTAACCAAGTGAAGCTAGGTAAACACTGTGAACTCTACAAAAATCCTTTGGAGACCAAGTGAACTCGGTAAGAACTAATTTTCCTTCACTGACCTTGTGAGCTTAGTAGAAACTAATGTTCCTTTGTTAACCTTGGTAGCTTAGTTAACACTAACCTTTGTCTCAGAATCCTTTGATGCCCAAGTGAGCTCAGTAGAAACTGTCTTCACAGTGTAGAATTTAGGAATGTTCGATAGACTTTGTAATTCTCTTTGCTAACCTTCTAAGCTTGGTAGACTCTGTCTTTTTCCTTGATGATCAATTGAGCTTGATAGACTCTGACTGATAACTGATATGACATTTGTGTAACATCAAAGACAACACACAATTGAATAATTGTACCCAACAATATCCCTCTTTGGAATTTATGGAAACACAACATGTCATAGCAGAATAAAATTTGAAAACAAGTCTTTTTTGACAAAATGTTTCTCCCTCTTACATTTCATTCCTCAAACTCCTCAAATACATCAAATTTTAGAAAGATATGATAGTATACTCTCCCTCTTTGACAACACATGCCAAAGAAAACACAAACTAGATGAATAGCAATGTACCTTAAGTATTGATTCATATGCAATATTTTCATGATTATTCTGCATCAACTAAAAGATCTTCAACTTGATACCTATTGGTGCATCACTAAAACTTCATTTTAGTGAGCTTCAGATAGGGGAATGACCCCTAACTTACCTCTTAGATACAAAAATGCATCCTTAGGTAAAAGCTTTGTGAATATGTCAGCAATTTGTTCCTTTATATGGACATATTCCAATCTGATCTCCTTATCCTACACCAATTCTCTGACAAAGTGATACTTTATTGCAATGTACTTGATTTTTGAATGCATCACTAAATTTTTGGATATGTTAATTGTACTTGTATTGTCACAAAACATAACAATAGGTTCTTTGATTTCTTCCATCATACCTTCCAATAACTATTTGAACCCAACAATATTAGAACAATTTACTACTACTGCAACATACTATGCTTCTATTGTGGATTGGGATGTACAATTTTGGTTTTTACTTGTCCAAGAAACCAACCTATTTCTAAGAAAGAAAGCTCCTCCACTTGTAATTTTTTTGTCATCAATGTTTCCTACCTAATCTGCATCAATAAACACTTTTAAATCTAGATTACCTCCAAATTTGTACCATAATCCATAATCTTCAATGCCTTTCAAATATCTCATGATTCTTTTGATTGCCATCATGTGATTTTTTTTTGGTTTTGCTGAAAATATTGTTACAATACCAACTACAAGGGCAATATCTGGCCTTGTATGCACTACATATTACAACTTTCCAATCATAGATCTATACAATGTCTCATCTACCTCCTTTGATTCATCATCCTTGGTAAGTTTCAATCTTGTACACATAGGAGTCCCAACTGGTTTGCAGTCTTCCATACCAAACTTTTTTAGTATTTCCTTGATATAGTTAGATTGAGTGATATAGATGCCATTCTTAGTTTGCTAAATTTGAAGATCAACAAATAATTTGATCTCACCAAACATTGACATCTCAAATTCCTTGTTCATTTTCTCTAAAAATTCTTTGCAAAGATCATTATTTACTATGAACAAAGTATCATCCACAAATATTTTTACCAAAACAATCTTATTATCTAGTCCTTCCTTGATATACAAACTACTATTATCATTAGTTCTCTGGAAACCAATATGAATTAGATAGTTATGTAGTCTTTTGTACCATGCTCTAGGGGCTTGTTTCAGACCATACAATGCTTTGTGTAATTTGTAGACCATGTCCTTCTTGTCTGGATCAATGAAACCTTCAGGCTGCTCAATGTACACCTCCTCATCCAGTATACCATTGAGAAATGTTGACTTTACATCCATCTGATAAACCTTAAATCCTTTGTCTGCAACATGTGCAAGTAATGTCCTGACACCTTCCAATCTTGCAACAGGAGCAAAATTTTCTCCATAGTCTATTCCTTATTCTTGAGAGTATCCTTTGCATACCAATCTAGCTTTGTTCCTTGATACCTTACCATCTTCATTCAACTTATTTCTGAATACCCACTTAGTTCCAATCACATTTTTGTCTTTAGGCCTGGGTACAAAAGTCCATGTTTTTTTTTTCTCTATCTACTCTATCTCTTCATTCATAGCCTCAATCCAACTTTCATTTTCTAATGCATCTTTGATGCTTCTAGGTTCAAAATCAATAAGTAAAAAAGTACCTTTCAACTTACTTCTTGTCATAGTACCTTCAGATTTGTCTCCAATTATTTGATTTGGTGTATGATATCTCCTGACATAGTTAGCTAATACAAGTTCCTTGCCTTTTGAATGCTTTGCATTTTTATCCTCTTGCACTTTAGCTTCAGGTTCTGGTTCTTCTCACACTATCATCTCCTCGATAGATTTCTTTCAGCTTGTTCCACATTTCAAAGGTAGTTTTGCAGTTCTTGACATTATCAAATTCTTCATAGCTTAGGACAGATCCAATGTTGATCATCATGATGTTATGAGTCTTTTTCTCAACAATATCATTAGTAGATAATGTACTAGATGGAGTTACATATGCTTCATTCACATATTTCTATCTTGTGTCTCCAATAGAAGCCAGATGGAGTCTCATTAGACCTTTCCATGCTGAAAAGTTATCCTTGTTAAGCGTTGGAATTTCCCTGTTGTAAGACATTCTGACCTTTAGCTTAGACCCTTTAAATCCTTCCTAATAGTACCAAAAGCTCCAATACCAATGGTTGGAAATGTAGATGGAGCAACTAAGAGGGGGGGTGAATCAATTACTATAAAAATAAATCCACAAATCCCTTAGATGTCTTAAAACTTAATTACTGTTGTTACTTGGTAGCCACATAGAAAATTTTTGTAACTCAATAGATTAACTTGTTAGTGATCTTTAAGCATTCACAATTATTAACATGCATGCAAAAGAAAATAACATGAACACAGGAGACACACGATTTAACATGGAAACCCAATATGGGAAAAACCACCAAGTAACTAGCTACCAATTTTCACTCTTCTAAAGTGAGCCCTATTTGGAGGTTAAAAAACACACTATTAGGTGTGACCTAGTTAGATGATTTAATCACCCTATTAGGAGTGGCCTTGCTAGAGGACTTTAGAACAATTCAGTAGAACTACCCACATTGTTAGAGGATTTACAAAATGGTTGTTAGACCAACTCTATTAAGAGATTTAGGAATTACTGCTATAATGGTGAGAAAGTAATAATAAGTGACCTAAATGAGATGCAACTAAACTTTTCCGATACAGATCTTTGCTCTACTTCAATAGATCCTCACTAATCAAATACAACTCTGCTGCTCCTCAAGGATATTTGATCCTTCTTCAAAATTTTCTCACACTTATTCTTCACAATCAACTCACTTACATACTCACTTATTCATCCATCCATTCATACACTTGAAAACACAACTTGACCTTTTATTTATACATGAAAAATTGTCAAGTCAGCTCAATTAGAAGTTACATTTACCAATAAACCATACATCAATCGGCCAACCTAGCTCGGTAAACACTACTCCAAAAATGATTTCCAGTGTTAACCACGTGAAGCTAGGTAAACACTACAAACTCTACAAAAATCCTTTGGAGATTGAGTGAACTTGGTAAGAACTAATTTTGCTTTGCTGACCTTGTGAGCTCAGTAGAATCTAACTTTCCTTTGTTAACCTTGGTAGCTCATTTAACACTAACCTCTATCTTAGAATCTTTTGAAACTAGAGTGAGTTCGATAGAAACTGTCTTCATATTGTAGAATTTAGGAATGCTCAGTAGACTCTATAATTCTCTTTGCTAACATTTTGAGCTTGGTAGGCTCTATCTTTTGCCTTGCTGATCAACTGAGCATGGTAGACTCTAATTGATAATTGATATGACATTTGTGTAACATCAAAGACAATACACAATTGAATAATTGTATCCAACAATATCCATCTCAATAACTCATAGAAAGAATAATTCTATAGATAGACTAATCCTCTCTCACAACATATAGCTATAGGAACCTACCCTATACAAGTTTGAAGGAAGAAAGTAATATATCTACCAATATATACACACACATGATATCCTTTATCATATATAAGTTCTAACTATAGCATTATATGTATCAAACCATATGATGTCTTTAAAACCATAGCAAAGCATAATAATTCTAAGTTTATACATACTATATAATAAAAATTCTATTGGAATCAAAGGAAAATACCCTTAAAATAATTATAAAACCCATAAAACTATACTATTTCATAGCCCCATCAATGAACTTATATTTTGAGGCCTTTGAGCACCCATCTCATATTGACTTCCTTGACCATAGATGGATTTGTACTCAATTCTCTCTTTATCTTATTTTCTTCCACCTTTGCCCGATTCTTCTTGCATTCCTCATGAACTTTTTATGGCATGTAACCTCCCCTCTTTAGCTCCCTTCTTTGGGAACAAGTTAGTACATCCAGGTTGACCTCTTCCCAAATGATTATGGGGTGTAGAGCATATAAAGTCTCAAGTTCTCAATTTTTAAAATCTCTCTCTCTCTAGTTGTCCTATATTGTTTTCCTGCCACAAAATTGGTATATACGAAGACTTGGAGGCTTCATTTTGCAAACATAGAGAACCAGGACCTAATCTTCAACTTTTATGCTACACTTGTTGATAAAAGATTGTCTTGAAGTAAGGAACCTATACTAGAACAATCATTATTTTTATGTCAACGATGTCAAACTTGCTACTTGTTGAATTATTTGGTATGTAAAAGAAGCACTAAGACCAAGTAAGTCATTGATACTATAGTGCATTGTTTATCTACTTAAAGCCTTAAATGAAAGATTACTCAAATTAAGACTGGAAGAAGATCAAGTAAGAAAAGTGTCTACCAAGCCTTGTCGAGTAGTCAGTGCAAGCCGAGCAAAAATTTGTGGAAGTTGAGTGAAAATCAAGAGGTACCAAGCAGAGATGGAAAACAATGCAAGCTGGGTGATTGTTAGAATATGCCAAGAAAAGTTTAGTTGGTGTCGAGCATTAGTAAACTTTAGTGTTTTCTAAGTGAACCAGTGTTGGCTAAGTGACAGAATAGTATAGTTGCCAGGTGACAAAAACAATGTTAAATTGAATATTTGATGAATCTAAGTTGAGCATTTTGTTTTCTTGAATTGTGTGAAGTATGTGGAAGATAAATATGATGAGCTAGTGGCACAAAATTCAAGGTAAACCATTTTGAGGAAAATTCAAGGAAGATTGTAGAAGATGTTTCTAGAGGAACCAAATGGAAAAGTGGGTAGATTAATTGTATCCCATCTAACCCTGAAATGGACAATTGTGGTTAAGCGACAAAAGATCTAAATTCTCTATTTATAGATGTAAGAATTTTCCTTAGGGAAAAATTCACCCAAGACCAAGAAGCACAATAACTAGCACAAAAGACCAACAAAATATGATCAGAATAATGATATGATATTCAGTTCCTTGTAATTGGTATAATTGATACAATTGTATACTAGAGGTCCTTATATATAAAGGCCTCTATGATGCATCTAGAATGTCTAAGAGTTAGCAACATGATAAGTTTTACAACCAGGCACATGTCCACTAGGTGTGGATTATCCTCTACTAAGCATAGGAGTTAGTGTGATGATGAGAGAATAAGGATACAAAGGTGTAGCACATAAAATTATGTTGTAGATACCATGTGCTAAAATAATAGTGCATACAACTGTGTTTTCTACATCATGACTTAGTTGTTTATGCAAACTCTAGTGTAGTAGACATCATGTGCTAAATTGAAGTTGCTTACTCCTGTGTTGTCAACAAGACAACTCATATGAGTACGCAAACTCCTAGGTGTCTTACCTTAGAAATAATAAAATAATGCATTTATCCTAAGTAAACTTAAGTAAAGTGTAAATAATAATTATTTACACTAACAACCCCACTTAAGTTAGGGGAATTCACTTTAGCATATAAAAGCTATGATGAAATGCATAATGGGTCCCAACTACTAGGCCATGCTAGGTACCCAAGTAAAATGCAATGTTGAACACACAATGCAATGAAATTACTCTACAAATGAAGAAAGGGGGAAAAACTTATGGGAAAAACACTCCCCCCAAAAGAGAGATATGTACAATAAAGAAAGATGCATGAATAGATGAAGTAATTAGGACCCCCATTATGACATACATCATGCATATACAATAGAGAATCCCTCAATGAAATACCCTTCTTAGTGAAGAATCTCGTGATGATAAGTGTTTGAAGCCAAAAGAAAATCCAATGTCAATAAACACTGTTTCTCCCTTTAGGAAGAAGATACACCAAGTAGAGGTGGAAGTATGCTTCCCATTGTGGATAGGAAGATAGAAGAGGTATCCAGATGTAGCATGTGGTGGATGTTGCCTTTGAAGTCTACTTAGATGTTGACAAGTCCTTGAGGAATAAAGATGCCACAAACTAATTTGGTGGATGCCCAAAATACTATGGCAAGCAAGGTAACATGTCCATGAATGAAGCTGAATCAAAATCCAAATATGATGAAGCATCTGGATAGGAAGATTTAGAAAGAGAATCCATGTTGCCTCCCTTCAATGATCTAGGTATACCCATGCTAGAAGCTCCTTGATGACTAAAGAAGATGGACTAGGAAAGAAGAATGATGATCCTCTTTGTAGGAAGAAATGGTGCCATAGGTGTGGTAGAGAACACTCCCCAACTAATAGGAATAATCCTAAAAAAATATGATGTCTAAGGAATCTGGAGTAAAATCTCCATATATTGAAATGTCTCCTCATAAGTGAATGAGTCCTCCTCCAAGTGTTGTAAAGAAGCCACAATCATGTCAGAACGATCAAGTGGTTGAGGGTCAGAGTGTGTTCTCGCATCGAGTGAAGAATTATCCTCAACAAAGAGAAGATTGATGTCATTGATGATGTCTCCCACATCCTAAATGTGAGACTTCACTAACAACCCTATAATGTCTATAAGGAAGTCATCACATGAAGATGAACTAGGAAGACATAGTATATCCTTTTGTACTAAATCAAAAGCATCTATGGTTGGAACTAGATCAATAGAAACAACAGGAGTATCAGGATGTGTGATCTCATTTGGAGTTGGAGGAACCATTACTGAAGCAACTCAAGATAGAATATCCTCTAAAAATGGAGGGACTCATGGATCTCCATATGCTTTCCAAAGACACATCCAAATGTCATAAGGATACCATAACTTGTCAATGAATTTATAAAAATCAAAATTGATACTAAAATAAATGATATCCAAAAGTGTATTAATAGGTGGTAGATCAGATATCTAACTAATGGAAGACATCACTTCATTGGAACAGAAATGAGGAAATACTTCCAGATGTTCTCTCCTTAGATGATCAATGAGTGAAACAGTCCATTTCTAATAGTTCCTCTTTATCAACCTTGGTCTAAGACCACCCTTACTTTGGGAACAAAACTCCTCCATGAGATCAATGAATGTATGCCCCGAAAAATACAGAAATAATCAATCAACCCCCCCAATATATGATTTGGCACTTTATAGGTAGTGCGATTATAATGGGCCACTTTGTCATTTTTGACCTTAATGGGCTTTTGATTTTTAGTTTACAACCTCCTTGGATAGTTCAAATTTGAAACTTTACAATGTAGCTCATAAATACAATAATGTTGTAGCAATACAAGGATAAAAAAGACCTATTTCTAAAATTGATACTTTTGTCCACACAACCCTATAATCTAATTGTAGATCTGGAAAGTAAACAAAAAATAATGCACTTTCAAAAAAAATAGAACCTAATTTTGAGTCCATATGAGCCTGTACTAAGCATTTGAGGTTGTAAAAATTGGAAATTGCAATTTGTGAAAAAATTTAGGAATAGAGAGCTCAAACATCTTGCACCAATGTGTAGATCAAAAAATTCTACCTCAAAACAAAAAAAATGCTCGAAGAAAGGAGTCCATATGAGGGAGATATTGCTATTTGAAAATCACCCCTATTATTATTTTTCCTGAATTGTTGTCGTTGCACCGCCAAAAATCAATTGACTCTAGATTTCACCTCAGGTGTCCAATTTTGGTGAAACAAAAGTCGATATGGGGTTTTTTTGACCTTTTGAATATAATGCCAATATCTAATTAGCACCAACAAGTTCTAATCTTCACCTACAAAAAATCTCTCCTCTACAGGCTTGATGGCCAAAATTTTTTTGAACAAAATATGTATATCCAAAAAATAATCCAGAGAAATTGTAGAGACTGAAATAATAAAATATGCAGATCTAAAAATTAAATTTAGAGATCTAAAATGATCATACCAATTCTGCAAATTGAACCTTTGGGTGTCGATTTGCAAAAAAAATTTGCCTCAATTTTGACTATTGCACAATATAGGCAAATTTGTGGTCAATTTTCAAAAAATCGACGCTCTGGATGCAATGGTGAGGTTCACTTTGGCTCTAGACACTCCCAATAACTATGGATACTCCAGATCTAGATCGAGTTATCCTTAGAGAGGTGAAGCAAGAATGGTCTCCAATGCCTATGAAATGATGCTCATATGGCTCTAATACCAGGTAAGAATTTTCCTTAGGGAAAAATTCACCGAAGACCAAGAAGCAGAATAACTAGCACAAAAGATCAACAAAGTATGATAAGAATAATGATATGATATTCAATTCCTTTTAATTGATATAATTAATACAATTGTACACTAGAGGTGCCTATATATAAAGGACTCCATAATGCATCTAGAATGTCTAGGAGTTCACAACACGATAAGTCTTACAACTAGGCACATGTTCACCATGTGTGGATTATCCTCCATTAAGCACATGATATAGTGTGATGATGAGAGGATAAGGCTAAAAAGGTGTAGTACATAAAATTATGTTGTAGATGCCATTTGCTAAAATAATAGTGCAAACAATTGTGTTGTCTACATGACAACTTAGTTGTTTATGCAAACTCTAGTGTAGTAGACACCATGTGCTAAATTGGAATTGCTTACTCCTGTGTTGTCAACAAGATAACTCATATGAGTATGCAAACTCCTAGGTGTCTAACCTAAGAAATAATAAAATAATGAATTTATCCTTAGTAAATTTAAGTAAAGTGTAAATAATAATTATTTACACTAACAATAGAGATAGCTGGTCAAAAGAAAAGGTTGTCATATTTGAGAACCTAAGGGAGACAAGGACTCTAGGATATTGCTTTATTTAGTGGCTAAATGGAAGTGACTGCAATTAGCATGCAAAGCAAGAATGCTTAAGAGTATGAATGCTTAAAGGGTGAACAAGCTATTAGAGCTAAATTGTGTGAATTCCAAGTAGAATGGAAAACTAAAATAGAGACCTATAATCTATGATTGAGTTGTCACTTGTTATTAGATCAAGCCTTATTGTTACTTTTTAATCATTGTATCAGTCTAGGGTAAATATTTTGGATTAAAGTTGACCTAACAACCATTTGTAAATCATTTAATCGAGTGACATTCCAATGGAATGGTCTAAAGTCTTCTAACAAGGCTCACTCCTAATAGAGTGATTGAAATCCTTTAATTGGGCCACATTTAACAATGTGTATTATAACCTTTAACAAGGTTGGACTTTCATAGGGCATCACTACAGAAGAGTGAGAATTATTAACATGTTACTACTGGTTTTTCTCAATTTTGGTTTCTACATAAAAATACTTGTGTCAAAATTGTGTGAATGTTCTTATGTTGTTTCATGTTTACATTTTTGCAAAGTTGTTTTGACCTAGGATAGTAACCTACAAAGTTTAAGTATTGTATGATCTAATGGATGCATGCATGATAAGGTTTTATGGATATGGGTCTACTAAGAATTGAAAATTTTTATTTGTACATCTAGACCTTGGATAACTAACTCACTCCCTCTCTTATTTATTCTAAAGAATTCCAACAATTGGTATCAGAACCATAGTGCTTAAAAGGACTAGTTTGAAAGTACTAGAAAAAAAAGATCAAGATGTCCAAAAGAGAGTTACCCAAGCTCAATAAGTAAAACTTCCTTGCATGGAAAATTTTGATGAAGCTACACTTAGGAGGTCTTAGAGACCATGCACAATCTACCTTCACCACTAGGAATTTTGACCCTATTGGAGCCCTAATTGTTGAGGATCTGAAAAAGAAGAAAGAACACAATTAGGCAATGTTAGAGATTGCATTTGCCCTAAGTTATTCTAAGTTCGATGATATCAAGGATTATGATAGTGCAAAGAAGAAGTGGGATGCTCTTCACACCATTTATGGAGGAGATACAAATGTTTTGAGAGCCAAATTTTAAATTCTAAGAGGTAAGTTCAATGACATGAGGATGCAAGAAGGTGAGAACATTGTTCAATATTGCTCTAGAATAAAAGATGTTGTTAATTCTATAAGAGGAGCTAATAGTATTATTGATGATGATACTATATTAAGCAAAGCATTGAGGACATTTCTGCCCATCTATTCTATTAAATTTTCTACCATACAAGAACTAAGATACTTGGTAGTAATCTATGTCTTGAAGGTTTGATAAGTAGTCTCATTGCCTTTAAACTCTCTAATTATGATAACTTCAAATATGAGAATGTTGAATCTTCTTTCAAAGCTAAAATGTCATTAAAGGAACCTAAAGAGAAAAATAAAAAGGTCAAATGTGTCTTTAATGATAATGATATAGATGAGGAGGATGTAGAAAAGCTCAAAGCACTACTAGCAAGGAGATTTTATAGAGGCAAAGAAATATTCAAAGGTAAGTTATCTATCATGTATTCTAATTACAATGAGGCTGCTCATATTGCTAAAAGATGTCTAGAGAAGAACAACAATAGGGGTGAAGACAAATATAGAAGTAAAATAGATGATGACAACAAAGATTACAAAGATAAAGGAAGGAAGTCATTCTACATTGTTGAGGAGGAAGCCAAAGATGGATTTGATGACCATGATGATGAAGTGGTGTATGTTGCAATAAAGGATGATTTTGATGAGGACAAGGCAACTGCACTAGTATCTTATGTGAAAAAGAATGACAGATGGATCATTGATAGTGGATGTTCACATCACATGACTAGAGATAAAAGTAAGTTGATTAACCTTTATTATTATGATGGAAATAGTGTAAGGTTTGGTAATGATGCACCCTATCTAATAAAAGGTAAAGGATCAATCAAACTCACATAAAATATCATGTGTGATAATGCTTATTATGTTGAAGGACTTAAATGTAACTTGTCGAGTGTGTCACAACTAAATAGTTTAGGTTGCAAAGCTGTGCTTGAGAACAATATAACAAAGCTCTATGACATTGATGGGAAACTAATTGGGAAAGGTGATCAGACTAGAGGTAATCTATTCTATCTTGATATGAATGATGCTACTTTTCTTGTTATAGAAGTTGATGATGTGTGGTTATGGCACAAGAGGTTATATCATGTTAACTTTGATAACTTAGTCAGTATCAATAACATGAAAAGAGTCAAAAGTTTTCCAAAATTGAAAAACCTAACAATATGATATGAAAATAATGTCAATTAGGCAAGATAAAAAATCTAGTTTCAAAAGTAAGATTCATGCCTCTAAAGAAATTATGGCGATTCTTCTTACTGATTTGTGTGGACTAATTGATGTGCAAAGCTAAAAAGGTGACAAGTACATTATCCTATTTGTTGATGATTATTCTAGGATGATGATAGTTATGTTTCTAAAATAGAAATAAGATAATTTCCAAATGTTTAAGTGGTACTTAGCTAGAGTTGAAATGGAGACATGTAAAAGCTTGAAATGTCTAAGATTTGACAGAGGTGCATAATTTACATCAAATGAGTTTGAGATGCTATGTAATGACAAAAGAATCAAAAGATAGACTTTTGCACCTAGAACCCCTCCACAAAGTGGAATTACTGAAAGCAGGAATAGATCTGTAATGGACTAGGCTAGGACACTCATGATGGAGAAGAATGTTGGTTTGAAATACTAGAGAGAGGCTATAAGTACAACTGTCTATACCTTAAACCATTTGCAAGTCAAGAAAAGTACTTATTCAACACCTTTTGAATTATGTTATGGATACTAACCCAATGTAAAATATTTTAAGGTATTTGGAAGTAAGTACTACATTCTTAAGGATTTTAGGAATGGACAATTATATATTAAAATTGAATAGGGTATATTCCTTGGTTATTCCAAAAGAAGTAAAGCTTATAATCGTTTAAATACTAATACTAACAAAGTTGTGGAAAGTGCAAATGTGAAGTTTGATGAATATATAGAGGTACATCAAGTTGAACCTATGAAGGAACTTGAGAGTACAAATCATTTGTATACTTTTATGAAGGTATGCCTACTGATGAAGATGTTGTAAACCAAGTTGTAAATCAACAACAAGTTTCAGTGACTGTCGAGTTACATTCATGAACCAAGTTACAAATAGGAGCCAAGTTGCAGACAAAAGCTAAGGAACATTTTGATTCTAAGATAAGTGTACATGAAAGAGATGTTGAATTACATGATAGAGAAGTACATAGTGATTCTAAAGTTGACAAACCTATTGAAGAAAGAAGAGCATAACCAAGATTATTAAAGTATGTCAGAAGACATCACCCTGTTGAAAAAATTATCAAAGATAAAGATGCTAGACCAATGAAAAGGAATAGGTTGAGAAGTGATAAAAAAATTTTAAGCATGCATGAGCCTAAGATAGTGAAATATGCCTTAGAAAATGAGGACAAGAGTAAATTCGTGAAAGAAGAGATTGAGTAGATTAAGAAGAATAAGACATGGACTCTAGTTCCTAGACCAGAGGACAAGAATGTGATTGGAACCAAGTGGGTGTACAAAAATAAGTTAGATGAAAATGGTGAAGTCACTAGGAATAAAGCAAGATTAGTTTGCAAGGGGTATGCACAAGAAGAAGGAATAGACTATAGAGAAATATTTTCCCCTAATGCAAGATTCAAAGGAGTAAGAACTTTGCTTGCTTACTCTACATACAAAGGTTTCAAAGTTTATCAAATGGATGTGAAGTCAACATTTCTAAATGAAATATTAGAAGAAAAGGTTTATATAGAACAACTAGAAGGATTTTTTGATGCTAACAACAAGAACATGGTATGTAGACTACACAAAGATTTATATGGTTTAAAGAAAGCCCCAAGAGCATGGTATGAATAGCTTCATCATTATCTTATGATTATTGTTTTTGAGAGGATTGATGATATCAATAATTTGTACTTGAAGACAAAAGGAGGTAAAAGTATTTTACTAGCTGAAATTTTGTTGATGATATCATATTTGGAGGTCAAGATACATTATGTAAGGCATTTGCAAATGAAATAAAGAAAGAACTTGAGATGTATATATTTGGATAGATCAAGTTCTTTGCTAGTTTGCAAGTATATTAGATGAAACATGGTATATAAATCACTTAGTGAAAGTATGTGAAAGAAATATTGAAAACCTTTGGATTAGAGGAATCAAAACCAGTTAGCACACCTATGGTGACATGACACAAATTGTCAAAGAATGATGATTCTACTAATATGAATAAAACATTGTATAGGTCTATCCTTGGAAAATTGCAATATGTTGTACATAAAAGACCTGATATTGCATTATCTGTTGGGATTGTTGCAAGATTCTCTACAAATCCTAAGGAGAATCATTTGATGGTTGTTAAGAAAATTATGACATATCTGAAAGGAATAGAAGACTATGGTCTATACTATAAGAAAAATGAAAAATATGAGTTGAGAGCCTACACTGATGCTGATTGGGTTGGAAACATTGATGGTAGATAGAGCACAAGTGGTGGAGCATTTTTATAAAGAAAGAGGTTGGTCACCTAGACCAACAAGAAACAAAATTGCATATCTCAATCTACTATTGAAGCTAATTATGTGGCTGCTATAGTAAATTATACAAATGTGGTATGGATCAAACAACTACTCAAAGGTATGAAGGAGGAAATCATTGAACTTCTAGTACTTTATTGTGATAATAAAAGTGTTATAAACATATCAAAGAACCTATTATGCACACAAAGACTAAGCACATTGCAATCAAATATCATTACTTGAGAGAGTTAGTTCAAGACAAATATGTGAGGATGGAATATGTAATACAAAAGAATAGATAGCTAATATCTTCATAAAATATTTACCTAAGGTTTTTCATGAGTATCTAAGAGGTAAGCTAGGGGTGATACCCCTATCCAAAGCCACTTGAGAAGCATGAGTAGTGCCCTTCATCAACTAAGTTAAATGTTGTATCTCATGAATTGATGCAGTGAAAATTACTTTGGGAACTACTACAGTAATGAAGGAGTTGAATTAGAATATTTATAGTCACATGAAAGTTGAAAGAGGGAGAATTTAGAATTGATTATATGTACATACAGAGATGATAGGTCTTTGACATTTTTTTGCAAAGAGTGACAAATACATAGATATAGATATATACCTCGTAAGAGGGAGAAAGTATAGAGATAGATCGATACTTGAATATCAATCAAAAGGAGAGATACTCTAAAGAGGGAGTAGTAAAAAAACTTGGAAAACTCACATTACCCTACATAGAGGAAGGACATATACTACATTGATAGAGGGAGAAATTTCACATATGCATTTTCTTTTTGGCATTGTTGCTGGTATTGGTTTGCCATCAATGTCAAAGAGGGAGATTATTGATATAAGATTATTTTGAAGTAAAGAACCTATAATGGAATAATCATTATTTTGTTAATGATGTCAGATCTACAATCTGCTAGTGAGACAAATTTTTTGGTCTAAAAGCTATCATTTAGTTGATTAATGAAGAGGATTTGAAAAGAGGAGATAACAATAGCACCTAGAGAAAGGTTGAGTTATTTGGTATGTAAAAGAAGCACTAAGACCAAGTAAGACATTGATAATACAATATATTGTTTATCTACTTAAAGTCTAAAATGAAGGATTACTCTAGTTAAGACTGGAAGATGATCAAGTAAGAAAAGTGTTTGCTAAGCCTTGCCAAGCAGTCAGTGTAAGCCAAGCAAAAATCAATAGAAGAAAAGTGAAAATCAAGAAGTGTCGAGCAAAGATTAAAAATAGTGCAAGCTATTTGATTGTTACTATATGCCAAGTAATGTTTAGTTGGTGCCAAGCATTAATAAACTTTAGTGTTTGCCAAGTGAACTAGTGTTAGCCCAGTAACAAAATAGTATAGTTGTTGAGTGACAACAACTAGTGTTAAATCTAATATTTGATGAATTTGATCTGACTATTTTGTTTTCTTGAATTGTGTGAAGCATGTGGAAGATAACTATGATAAGCTAGTGGCACAGAATTCAAGGTAAACCATTTTGAGCCAAATCCAAGGAATATTGTAGAAGAAGTTTCTAGAGCAACCAAATGGAAAAGTGAGTAGATTCATTGTATTCTAGCTAACCCTAAAATGGTCAATTATGGTTAAGCAACAAAAGATTTGAATTCTCTAGTTATAAAGATAGTTGGTTAGAAATAAAGGTTGTCATATGCAAGAACCTAAGGGAAAAAAGGAGTTTGGAGTACTGATTTATTAAGTGGTTGAATAGAAGTGGCTATAGTTGGCATGCAAAGCAAGAAGGCTTAAGCGTATGAATTCTTGAAGGGTGAACAAGTTGTCAGAGTTGAAGTGTGTGAAATCTAAGAAGAATGGAGGATTGAAATAGATATTTGTAATCTGTAAGTGAGTTGTAATTTTTTATCAGATCAAGCCTTACTATTACTTTCTAATCATTGCATCAGTCTAGGGTAAATCCTTTGGATTAAGGTTGATCTAATAGTCATTTGTAAATCCTTTAACTGGGTGACATTCTAATGGAATGGTCTAAATTCCTCTAACAAGGCTCACTCCTAATAGGGTGATTGAAATCCTTTAACTAGGTCACATTTACCAGTGTGTATTATAACATTTAACAAGGTTGGCCTTTCATAGTGCATCACTTCAAAAGAATAAGAATTAGTAGCATGTTACTAGTGGTTTTTCCCAAATTGGGTTTCCACATAAAATCCTTATGAAAAAATTGTGTAAATGACTTTATGTTGTTTCATGTTTACATTTCTACAAAGTTGTTTTGACCTAGGTCAGTAACCTACAAAGTTTATGTATTGTATGATCTAATGGATGCATGCATGATAAGGGTTTATGGATATGGGTCTACTAAGCATTGAAAAGTTTTATTTGTAGATCTAGACCTTGGATATCTAATTCACCCTCCCTCTCAATTATTCCAAAGAATTCCAAAAACACATATATTTTTCATTTAAGGCATTTAAGACATTTTGAAGCATTCAAGAACGAAAGTTTTCATCAAGCATTAAATGATTCTTTGTGAGCATTTCCTCTTCAATATCTAGCATATTGTTGACCATCAAGGTAGGAGATATACACTAAGGATTTCACCATCTTCTTCATGCTTACACATTTACATCCATGACTCCATGATGTGGTTATGGTAGATCCATTCCAACTTGTGGAGATGTCCTACATTTAAATACTAAATTCAACATCTATAACATATAAAAAGGAAAAATCCTTTTTTGACAAGAATTTTTACATGAAAAAATTTATCTTGTTTTTGTTGAGGCATAATATGGATGCCTTTTTAATGAGATTTAGGGCTCTACTTCACTCACTAATTCATTCAAATATGTATTTGAGTGAAATAGAGAACCCTGAAATATGATTCCTCTTTATAACACGAATTAGATTAGCAAGACCCAAAAGAGAGAGGGTGCCAATTCTAAACTTGAATTGTAAAGGAGAATGAAATATAGAAAATACACTCTTTATCTTGTGTGTGATAATTTGTATGCAAAATTGAACTAATTGATCGAATGATGTATATCTAGATGCTAAATGTATACAATTGGCGCAATTAAGATTAAGATTTGAGATAAAGATACAAGAGGAAATAGAGTATGAAAGAATCACCTTGAAATGTGTAGTAAAAGATGAATTCTAGCTCCAAAAGATATGGAACTAGCCCTATTTCCAAACATTTGATTGTAGATTGCCAAATAGAATGACAAGGCAAACAAAACCCAAAAATGTTTTTTTTCTAGAAAAGAAGCAGGGTACATGTTGACTTGGTCGGCCATGAGGTCACCTTGTGTTAGGGGAACTATACAAAATTCAAATAAAATTCTCCAAAAAGCTCTCAAAAAGTCATTTCTAGATCCACATTTGCAATTCTACTATCCTATTTCTACACATGGAAAATGAAGGATTTTTCTTGTTTGGTGAATAATGGCTTTCCTTGGTCAAGGCCTAGATTGAGGAATCAACCTTGAATTAAAATATAATTAATAAAGAAAATTCTTGCATGTAGTAAGACTAAATAATATAAAATAAAATATACAATAACCTCCGTGGATGCAATTGTATTTGGTATGTGATTAAGTATGTAAGTGTAATAACCTTGACTCAAAGAAACTATAAGGAAATTGAATAAGCCAAAACCTCAATTATACAAATGTATGTGACATGCCATGGATTAATTATAGAAGAGATTGAATGGATTGGAATGATAGATCTTCTCCTTAGAGCCAAACACCACTACCACCATGAAGGAAGAAGTTCGATGCAAGGAGGAGGTGCTTAGACTTCAATGCTTGAAGATGTTTTCTTGAATAAGAATGCCTTGATTAATTTCTTGCTTGTGGATGCCTTGTAAAGATGTAATGTAAAAATTAAGTCCCTAAGCCTCATTTTGTACCAATTTTCAGGTGGGAAAAAAATTCAAGTTGACTAGAGAGAAAAATAAATTAATTGGTAAACTTGAGGCACTTTGGGCCCCGAACCCTACAACCATTGAGGTCAAGGTCAAACTTGTCAACCTTGACCTAGTCTAGGTTGACCTAGGTCAACATTGACTAGTTGAGGTTGACCTAGACCTATAGAAGCTAGAAAATAGGCCTCATAAAGGATCAAAAGATGGTGTAGATGAAACCAAAAGATAACATACCCATCAGGAGATATGGATAGAAAGGTGGAAAATCAACACCTAGAAGACCATGTCGGAAGGCAAGAGATGAAAAATAAGCATGAGATGAAAGGATGAAGGAGAAGAAGAGATCAAAACCACACTAAGGAGGACTCAAAGAAGTGTTTCCATTTGAAGATGACACATTTAGTCCCCACTTTTGCAGGAGTATGAGGCAAGTCATACTCTTAGTAAAGTAAGGGGAGAAAGAAAAATCTCACAATGAGGTAGTAAATCACTAATCTTAAGGATATAAGCCCCCAAATCTAGGATCCTAACTCTATTCCAATTTATAAGAGCACAAAAACAAAGTAAAAGAGAGCCAAAGTGTAGTGCCTCTCATGTTTGTAGTTTTTCCCTTATTTATTTTGATTTGAGAGATACTTGATACTCTTATTTTTGTACTTTGAGATAAACCGAGGGTCAAATGCTATACTTTGATTTTAGTATCATAGATGTTATTCTTCTTTGCTATTAAATTTATCATATTGCATGTTGATGCCATTTTGAGATGACAATAGGTGTGTGATGATATTTGGTTATCTGGTATTTGGACATATCTATGATTCTATTATGTGATGGATTTTATGCTATGGATATTTACTTCATTCTTGCTTCATTATTCTTTATGTAGATGTGAGTGATGTAAATGGATTATTTAGGTATAAATTGAATAAATGGTTAAATTAGTCATTTAATTTATTTATCACTTCGGCTATGATATTATATGAAATTGCACTTGATAGTGTGTTTTAGTGTGCAGGAATTATATCCCTAACAGTGGCACATGGAGTTAGTGATTCAGCTATTCATATTTCACCAATGTCATCCCTGTATGGTTGACATATCTTTTAAATGTTAAATTAAACCTTCTAGTGATTTGTTAAACTTAGAGTCATTTTCATTATGTGATTAGACTAGTGAGTGTGTCTGTGCATTAGAGTTTTGCTTTTTTGCAAAGTCGTTAAGGCCTTTTGTTATTTTGGTTTCTAGGTTTTTGGGCTTTACTTAATTGATTTTTAATTTTTGGCAGCTTTGCCTTAGGTGAATTCCTATTATGAGGGATAAACTATTTTTGTTTGGGTCAATTCAAAACCTAGCTAGTCTAATTGATGATTTTCCCTAATTGATTATTCACTCAAAAAGTGAATAAGCATGGAAAGTGATATTTAATTCCTCACTTCTCACTTTTGTAATTTGGAAATTTCAGAGCTTAATCTGAAATCCTTCACTAAAGGATTGGTTTTATGTTCTTTGTGAGAGATACAAGCATGAGATCTTGATGAGGATGGATTCATTAGATCCAACTCAAAGAGACCTTGCTTTGCCATCATTTTTGGCTGTATTTGTGGGTTATTTATTTTACCTGGTTGTTTTCCATTTCAACCCCTTTTGTTGTCAGGTAGGGCTCTTTCATTTTCTTGTTTCAGCTGTAATTTTGTATCTATTTTGGTGGTTGTTTGTTTGGAGGCTAAGAACTAGTGTTCCCCTCCATTTTTATTTACCGATTATGCCCGGTTGGTTGGGTATGAACATTTTCCTAGTTTTTGGAATGATAGTTTGGGGTTTCACATTGTTATGCTTGTCATTTTAGCATACGATGTCCAAACCCAAATTTTATTGGATTTTTGAGGCTTTTGTGCCCAAAGACCAAATGGGTTTTAATTTTAAAGTTTTTCAAGTTTTGGGGTTTTTACCTCATTTTGTGTGCCACCCAGTTTTCTTGAGTTTTCTTGGCATGACTTTGATCATGGACTTGGATCCTCCATTTGAATGTCATGTAGACCTTTGTTTCACTTTTATGTTGCATTGGGATGTGTACCAATCTATCCTCTTGAGTTGTTTTAGTTTAGTGATATTTTTCTTGTGTTCTCATCCAACCCTTATATTATGATCTTTGTGATGGTGGTGTGCCACACATGGGTACATACACATACATTGTTGGGTGACTTACAAGGCCTGATGTCCTTTTCACACTTCAGTGGAGTTATGATCATTTGGGGTTGAGTTGGGAATATGCATGCCTACGGGCACTCATCATTGGATGAGCATGGGTAGGGTAGGGTAACATATGGAGGGGGCTTCTATCTTGTAGCCTAGTGAACATTACCTAAAGGGTTGGTGGAGGAAGTTTAAAGTAAGTGATAACTAAATAAAACATTGGTGGTAATAAAACTTAAGATGATAAAATGCTTTAGTGTGAGAGCCTTCCATTGTGAAGTTGAGTTCACACAGTTCCAAGCTTGGGATTTCCAATGCCAAGCAACTCTCCATGATGTCAACCCCTATATAGTAGCCCATTGAGTGTTTGACCATGACTTGTAGTTATGCATTGTCTCTGATCTTGGTTTCAATTATCATTACTATCTAGTGTGATTGTTTGCCATGGATTTTCACTTTATGTGTGTTTGTAGTTGGATCATTATCTCCATCAACATGATAGGAGTGGACCTATGAGTTCCAAGTGGTTGGGAGGCATAACTACCTTCACCATTGTTGGGGACCGATGTACAGAGATAGTTCTTTATTCCAGTATGACTATTTCTTGTGTTTCACTTGGTACTTTGGGTTCTAGAGTATTTTATCTTGTGATTTATGCTTTCATTGGAATGCTTAGATATCATGTTAGATGATGTTAGCTTAATTGAAACATTCCTATATTTTGATATTTAGCATATGTTAGATGATGAGTTTTATTCGTGGGATTATCTTATGTTTTACTTCTAGCATGTTAGATTTCCTTATTCTTATGTTGCAGTACATTTTAGTGGTGACGTCCTCATAAGACAACACAGACGATCTGGTCAATTTTTTGGGATGTTATGTGTGGGGGATGCCTAATACCTTTGAGGTCTCATGATGCTACTATAGTTGGGAGGAATCACACACTTAGTTTGTTATTTCAATTCATTGCATTGTTACTTCTATTCACTGCAATATTGCTCTCAATTATTTCCCTTTACTGCTATGTTTAAATGTTTAGATTCAAATTTTGGCTTTCTGTCTTTCAGTTATTTGAATGAGTTTATTTCCTCAATATGTGGATCTAGTACTCCCTGGTATGGAGGAATTCTAGTCCTTATCTTTTTATATTTTTTTTTTTTGGCATGTTGTTTTGGATTCTCACGTGAAATTGTACATTCTCGTGTGAGAATGCAAGATCTCGCATGGTGTGTTGGGTTTTCTCATGTGGCTTTTGGCACTTTCTTGCATGAAATCCCACATCAGTTTTGGGGTACTTGGGTTGTTGGGCCAAGTACTTCCTCACACCCTTTATTTCATTTCCTCGAGTGAAAGATAGTTTCTCACGTGGCATTCTATAGTTCCTCACAAAAAATGTCTGTCTACTATTGGTCCTCATGCAAAAAATAGGGGGTATCTCTGCAAGTTTTTGGGAAATGCAATTTTTTATTCTAGTACCCTTTGGGTTTGCTAGTATGTCCTTGTCTCTACAATTTAACAATTTTAGGTTCTAATGTAGTCTTTTTTTTTCTTCGCTCTTTAGTTGGTCGTGTTAGTTCGATAGTGGCATTTGGAAATCTGTTAGGTCTGGATAGTTGGTTAGTCTTCCATTGCGATATTTTTGATCCTTGTATGATGTTTTTGTGTGCACTCATACTTGTATTTCTTTTTTTTTTATCTTGGCTTATATTTATCCTTGTTCCAAGGATCTCTGTGTGGGGTATTACACAAAAAAAACAAAATGAAAATAAAGGCCAAAAGATATAAAAGTAGTTAATACTAAATCCCAAATCAACTAGTGAAAGAGACCTTAGCTAATGAAATATCTCACCCACTAATAACACATTTGGAAGGCTATTACAAATCATAAGAGATCACATGGAAAAGGGAAGAACACTATAAATATCTACATCCTTCATGAATCTATCCCAGCAACATGAAAGAATATAGAGAGACACCAAGAGAGATAATTTATCTTACCCAATGATTTTTTTGTGCCTTTTTGTGAATCACATAAAGAAAGGATTGAATGGTCTAGTAGGTTTATCTTCCTAATAGTCAATCTTTAAAAACAAAAACAAAAAACTAGGATCAAAATATTTGAAGGATTTGTGTGCTCAATAATTAATCTTCTGTACCTATAGGTGGATAATGCATGCATGTGTATGTGTATGTGTCTTCACCTGTGGATCAATTTCTTGGTATCACCATAGAGTGTGAATGTGTGCTTACTACCATAGGAGGGATTTAGAAAAAAACAAAAAGTAACAAGACATGTTTCCTTAGGAAGGAGAAGTGTCATAGATATCCATTGAGGATTTAGAAAAATTGTATGTGTTACTGTATATGGCTGTTACCATGTGTGCTTGTGTATGCAAAAGAAATGAAGTAAAAATTTATAGATTTTCAGAAAATATAGAAATAATACCAAGTGCTCAAGGCTAACATACTCTACACCATACTTAGAATCCATATTTTCTACCCCATGGTTGTCAACTATGTATAAAGAGGGAATATATATGCCCCCCTCCTTACAATGACTATGTAGCCATAGACATAATAAGGAAGAGGATCTAGTATAACTACTTCTAGCAACAAGGATATATCCTCTATTAATAATCTATGCAATAGACTTAGAAAAGAAAACTAGCTCTTATAAGCTAAGGATATAGATAAATTATGAAAGGATGTGTCCCTTATGAGAAGAGAACCTTGTAAGGAAGAGATCTTGTGGACACGACATCTACCTTTAATAGGAGTATCATAAACAAAGATAACAACTTTGAGAGACCAAGGGGAAGAAGAACAAGAAATCATCTATTAAGCCTCATGTGTATAGGTGGAATAGGGATCCTTGGATAAGTATGTCAAATTTTAAATCACATATTAAGAGAAAATGTTTATAATGAACATAGTTTTTAAAATAAAGAAAAAATAATGATAAAGGATATGCACCTCTTGTATAAGAGAGAGTCATGATCGAGACACAATTCCTTATAGGACAAGAATGTCATATGATAAAAAAATGACACTATGCTAATTAGAAAAGTCAATCCTTAGACAAAGAGAGATGGGTGAGTGCACCAAGATGGTGTACAAAAAGGGGGGTATAAGTGGACACCTTTTTTCTAAAATCAGGTAAACTTGAACTTGGATGAGATATTTGAGGGTCATCCACTAAAATTACAAGATGTGTAAAACATATAAATTGTCTCTGAATCTACTTTCTAAACTACCATATTTTTTTAAAAATGGATAAGATTAGGTGGGTCAAACCCTGCACACATGAAAAATTATTCCTAATTTTTTTAGAAAATATAACATAATTATTTTCATGTGCAACACAAGAGACATAGTTATATGTAGTATTTTGCATATCCCTTTGGTAGGATGACAGTTAAGAGTCATATCTAGATGTTGCGTATTTTTTAAAAAAAAAAATATGGTTAATATTTTTTTGTTATGAATTATTGAACAAACTACATCTAGAAATTTTGGTACTTGTTCGTGTGCTGAGCATAAAGTGCATCAAAATAATAAAAAATAAAATCTTTTTTGTTTAAAAGTGTATAGAATCAAGTGTAGAATAATAATATATAATTTATTTTGAATTTGGTTAAGTATATCAAAAGTTATTAAAAAAATGGTATACATATGTCTGTGAGGAATGTCAAGGCATTGGTAAAAGTAATTAAACTTTGCATTGTTAATATTGTCCAAAAATAGAAAAAATGATATGGTTAGAAAGCTAAGAAGATGTTTAATATTATGGTAGTAAAATTTGAGATTCCCACTTCACCATTAGGAAGCTTGATGAAGGAAATGATGAGAATTCATCTTAGAAGATGAAAAATGTTTGAAGGAAAAAAATTGAAGGGAAAATAGTCTCCCAAGCCTTTGGGTCATTTTCCTATGCTATTACCAAGCCCCAATCAGGTTTCTAGATTCGAATAACCTTATAGGGTTATGGAAATGAAAAAGCACATTCAAAACCTGATTGGGTCACTCAAAACCCAATTGGGTTATTCAAAACTTGATCGAGTTTTGAAGAAGTAAAATTTACTTGTTCAAAACTTGTTCAAGTTTTGAAGAACTAAAAGTAGGCTTTACTTCAAAGGCCATAACTTTTACATACAAAGTTTTATTGACTCCATTCAACACATGTTGTAAATCAATTGAAGAAATCTACAAAATGATGTAGATAAATCAATCCCATGTCATCAAAATTTTATTTTCCATCAATTTGAATTAAGCATAAATTAAAATAGGTAGCCATTATTTTCCAAATGAGTAATCAATAGGTAAACACAAATGCTAACATATTTTTAATTTTCTCTCTCTCAAATACACATACACACACTCACTCACTAACTAAATAACTCCTAAGATATCTCTCTTACTAACTCCTAATGTCTCACATTATTTAAATAAATTCTAACATCCCCCTCTCTGTCTAATTTGTTACTCTTAAGTGGTGTCTCTCTCTGAGTAATCCCTAAGCCCCTCCCTCTCTCTCCATCTTATCCCATTATCTCCATATTTATCACTTTCTCTATCCTATCCCCTAATCTCTCTCTCTCCCCCTCTCTCCCTCTCTCTCTCTCTACGTGAAGTTCCCATTTCAAGGATTAGAGGTCAAGGAGAGAGAGGGGGTTTAGGAATTAGGGGTTAGAAAGATATGGGTAAGAGGTTTTAGAGAGAGAGAGAGTAGGGGATAGGAAGAGAGAGAGGGGATAGGATGAGAGAGATTGAGACAGATGGAGAGAGTGAGAGTTATAGATAGGGGGAAAGAGTGAGAGGGGATTGAACATGGATAGAGAGAGCAAAAAATATGGAGAGAATAAGATAGAATGGAGAGAGATAGGGGGATAATGTGTGTGTGTGTGTGTGTGTGTGTGTGTGTGTGTGTGTGTGTGTGAGAGAGAGAGAGAGAGAGAGAGAGAGAGAGAGAGAGAGAGAGAGAGAGAGAGAGAGAGAGAGAGAGAGAGAGAGAGAGAGAGAGAGAGTTTAGGGGTTAGTCAAGTAGGGGGCCAGGATTAGTTAGAGAGGGGGTAGATGTAAGTTAGAGAGACAAAGGTTATGGATTGAATATTATATAGACAGTGCTTAGGAGTTAGTAAGATCAATTAGAGAGGTTAAGAGTTATTAAAAGATAGATTGAGTTAGTAAGAGAGATATTTTAGGAGTTAATGTGCATGAGTGTGCCTTTGTGTGTAAATGTATTTGTGTGTGTGTGTGTGTTTGTGTGTGTGTGAGTGAGAGAGAGAGGGGGGGGGGGTTTAAGGATTATGAGTTAGATAGAGGTTATGATTTTGTAAGAGAGACATATATCAAGAGTTAAAGAGTGAATAAGTGTGTGTGTGTGTGTGCGCGTGCACGTGTGTGCATGCGTGTGTGCGTGCGTGTGTGTTTGTGTGTGTGTGTATGAGAGAGAGAGAGTGAGTGAGTGTGAGAGAGAGAGAGAGAGAGAGAGAGAGAGAGAGAGAGAGAGAGAGAGAGAGAGAGAGAGAGAGAGAGAGAGAGAGAGAGAGAGTTAGTAAGAGAGAGATTAGGAGTTAGTGAGTGAATGAGTGAGTGATTTTTTGTGTGAGAAAGAGATAGAGGGAGTGAGAGAGGGAGAGAGGTGATAAAAAATAAAGTATGATAATAATCTTACCTACCTATTTGCTCCATGTTTGGAAAATAATGACTACTTATTTTAGACCATGATTGATTATAATGGATGGAAAATAAAATATTAATTTCCTACTATTATTTTTAGTCGCATTATGTTGTATATCTCTTCAATTACTTTCCAACTCATTTTGAATGAAGTCAATTAGAGTCTGGATATGAAAGTTATGGCTTCCAGAGTGGAGCCTATTTTAATTTCTTCAAAACTCAATCAAGTTTTGAATAACCCAATTAGGTTTTGAAGAGATTTTTCATCATAGAAATTTGGTCGGGAACCTGATCAAGTTTTGTTTTTTAATGTATTTTTGCTAGGCTTGGTAACCAATCCTAGCCACTTTTTGAAATTTCATATAACCTGATTGGATTATGAATAACCCAATGGAGTTATTGATATTTTTCAGTTTTTTTCTTTTGGGTGTCCACTAAATTGTACACCATCTTGGTGCACATACCCAGATAGGCCCCAAATTGTGAGACAAGAAAGAAATATATGGTATGATTATATAAAAAATAATATCATAAGATATAAAGATGAATCATAAGCAATAGCTCATAAGAATACATAAAATACAAACAAGATTAGTAGTCCAACACCATAGATGATTAAGGAAATAAATATCATAAGATACCCAATTCTAAACAACATAAAATGTTGGAAAATATATAACTTAAAATAGATATGATTATTAAATAAGAAACATTTGTATCCAAGGTATATAAAATTATATTTGTTGGCTAATAAACACACGATCCTGCATGTAGCAAAGCTTTTCATAGCCAAAGATAAGAATGAACCATAAAATAAAGAAATCTATAGAGAAATGAAGGAGGAATATCAAGGGATTCCACATTATGGCCACTTATTTATCACAAAAGAGATACTAAAGGGATAATGGATCCATGAGAGAAAAGAAAAGAAAAATTCAATATATGTCCTAAATGAGATATTATTTATAATAAGATGTGCTTACAAGCATAAGATTGCACTTAGGGCGCTAATCCCTACATAACATAATAAATACACGCAAGGTAAAACATCAAATTTAAGAGAATGCAAGTTCATAAAGTATATTGGATGCATTGAAGAAGAGAATAAGATCACATTATACCTCCCTAAGTGGTTTCAATTTATACTAGACATGCAATTTGAAGAAAATATACTATTGTCCCTGCAAGGAATCAGAATAAATGAATGCACAAAAAGATACCATCATATGCAAGAAAAAAAAAATTAACAAAGGGAGATAATGGATCCATGATATAGAAATAAAAAATGAAATAGATCCCTTGCCCCCCAAGTGAGAAAAAAATTTAAAATGACTATTATGTTACTTGCAAAGTAGAACAACGAGCCTCCAAAAGGTAGGCTGATAATGTCACATAGCAAGGAACAACATAATAGGAATGTGGATGTATCAAGTAAAATTATCATGAAAAATATACCATTCAACATTGTGAATCATATGAAACATAACATCAAGGTATGAATTGAAAAGAAGGATGAAGCATATAAGTGGATCTGTTAGGTGTAATTAGATGGAAATTTAAAGAGAAACACTCAATATGTGTATACTCATCAAATATAGGTGGTGGATGCATATAGTTCAGAATGAATAATGTTGGTGTAAAACCTAGGGTTTTCCAATCTTGAAGAGTTGAGAAGCCAATTATAGAGTCAATGTGAGTAGGATGCTTAGGATCTAAGATTAAATTGGTGAAAATAAGGTTATAAGAATCATATTTTACAACAAGACCTAAATTAAAGTAAGATGCATCATGAGAGGGATAAGAAAAAGCATCAAATGCGTGGTCTTCTATTTCTAAGGTACTCTTAAGGAAAGGACAAGCATAACTTATCAAAAACTCATATATAGAAAGAATATCAATGAAATTCAGAGAGAGAGAGAGAGAGAGAGAGAGAGAGAGAGAGAGAGAGAGAGAGAGAGAGAGAGAGAGAGAGAGAGAGAGAGAGAGAGAGGTTGATTATAAGAATTACTCATGTCATCATCTAAATGTGTCTCATGAGGAAGAGAATAACCCATGTCCTTATCTAAAGATTCATCCCAAATAGGAGAATCATCCAAGGAGGGAGAAAGACACACGTTAGATGAGGAATTTTCATGAGGAAAAGAGTATTCAATGTTTCTATCCAAGGGCTCATCCCAAATAATAGCACTATTAAGGTTGATCAACATCATCTTTAAAAAGGTGAGCCTCAATGAAATAAAATACAAAAGCATCATCATATACATTAAATGGAATACCTAGAAGATCATGAAGATAAATTGAAAATAAAGATAACAATCCCATTCAAAGGGAAATGCAATGATTATAAATGAAATAAATTCTAAGAATGAACTAGATGAAATATATTTGTATCTTTTAAGGCAAATATGTAAAATGTAATCTATGTGAAAACAATGTAAATGAAAAAGGAGATCTAAGTATAACTAATGAAAAGAAGTAGATCTAATGAAAAAAAGAGAACAAGGGAGATCAAAAGATATAAATCCAAAATCCACAAGAAGGGGAAATGATGTGAGATTCACCAAGATGTTTAGGAGTAATATGGATGGACTTTAATGAGATATAGGCCCCCACTTTAGTCACTAAGTCATTCAAATATGTATGTGAGGGAAAGATATAGTCCCCAAATATGATTCCTCTTTATAACCCAAAATAAATTAGTAAGACCCAAAAGAGAGAGGGTGCCAATTCTAAATTTGAATTATAAAGGAGAATGCAATACAAGGAAATACACTCTTTGGCATGTGTGTGATAATGTGTATAAAAAATTGAACTAATTAATTGAATGATGTAGATATAGATGCTAAATGTATGCAATCAACCTAATTAAGACATATATATGAAATAAAGATATAAAAGAAAATAAAGTATGAAAGAATCACCTTGAAATGCATAGTAGAAGATGCATTTTGGCTCCAAAAAGTGTGAATATAGGTTTATTTCCAAATATGTGACTCTTGGTTCTCAAATAAGATAATGAGGTAGACAAAACCCAGAATTGGTTTTTCCTAAAAAGTAGTAGGATCTAGGTCGACTTGGCCAATCAATTTCCCACAAGGTCACTATATACTAGGGGCTCTGCAACAAAGTCAAGCCAACTTCTCCATAAATCTCTATGAGAATTATTTATAGATTAGCATTCATAATTTCGTTATCCTACTACTATACATAGAAAATGAAGGGTTTTTGTTGTTTGGTGGATGGGGGCTTGTCTTGGTCAAGCCCTATATTGAGGAATCGACCTTGAATTAAAATATAATTAATAGAGAAAATGATTGCATGTAGCAAGACTAAATAATATCAAATGAAATATATAATTACCTCCATAGATGCAATTGCATTTGATATGTGATCAAGTATGTAAGTTTCATAGCACTGACTCAAAATAAACATAATGAAATCAAAGAAGCCAAAAGCTCATGTATAAGAATGTATTTGATATTCCATGGATGAATAATAGAAGTGATTGAATAAATTGGAGTGATAGATCTTCTCCTTAGATCTAAAATCGACTACCACCTTGAAGGATGTATCTTGATGCAAGAAGGAGATGCTTAGGCTTGAATGCTTTAAGATATTTTCTTGAAGATGAATGCCTTGATCTCTTGGTTTCTTATGGATGCCTTGTAAAGATGTGATGTAAAAATGAAGCCCCAAAGCATCCTTTTATACTAGTTTTCAAGTGGGAAAACAATTCAGGCCAACTAGGAAGCAAAACAAAATAATTAGAAAACTTGAGGCACTTCGGGCCCCAAACCCTACAACCACTAGGGTTAAGGTTGACTTTGGTCAACCTTGACCTAGTCTAGGTCATTTGAAGTTAGTCTTGAATTGGTATAGGTAAAAATGGATTGACCTTGATTTAGTCTAGGTCAAATTGGGTCAACCTTGACAAGTCTAAGTTGACTTGGGTTGACCTTGACCAGTCTAGGTTGACCTAGACCTAGAAGAGGGAGAAAATAGGCCTCATAAAGGATTACGAGAAGGTGTAGATGAAATTGGAAGGTAATAGGCCTATCGAGAGATATGGATAAAAATGTAGCAAGAAATACCTAGAAGACATTGTTGGAAGGCAAGAGATGACAAAGAAGCATGCGATTGAAGGAGGGGGGACACGAAGAGACCAAAACCACACTAAGGAGGGCTAAAAGCTCTCAAAATGAAGTGTGTACATTTTAAGATGGTTCTAGTTTTAGGAACTTACATTTATATTCATCAATATAAGGTTGATTGCTCAATCTAAGGCTTTACCAAGGAAAGCCATCATCTACCAAACAACAAAAACCTATGTTTTGTGTGTATAGGAGATGGATAGTGAAATTGTGATTGTAGATTTGGAAATAACTTTCTAAGGGCTTTTCAAAGAATATAGGTCAACTTTGTTACAATACATTAGAAAAATGGTGACCTTGCAGGAATCATTTTGGAATAGTTTTAGATTACAGTAAAAGCAAGTTTTGAAGGGACCTAAAACCTTCACAAAAAACTAAAGATAAACATTAAAGTACCACCAGGTTTTACAAGGACCTGAAACCTAAAGTTTAAAACATCGAAATATAATATCCCCTCTAATAATAATCATTTAATAAAAATAGCTAATTGATTGATAAATCTATATAATAGAAAAATAAATAATATTAGTATTAAACTAAATTAATAATTAAATATTATCGATTAACATTATAATTATTAATTGATTAGATAAGCAATAGTAAATCTACATTTATTAATTTCTTAAATTCTATATTATTAAATAACAACAAACGTAATAACTAACATATATATATATAACACAAACATATAATATAATAAATAATAAATTAAAAAATGATACTTATAATAAACTAATATTTGAATTAATGGGAAACACCACTAAAAAGTCACGTACCTTGAAAATAACATAGGGAAGGTATTTAAATAGCATTATAGCATGCAAAAAAGCATAGGTATTTAAATAGCATTATAATGTGCAAAAAAACATGGAATGAAAAGAATGAAAAAAAATACAAGCAGGCCCATATAAATAGGAATGGAAAGAATTGCAGAGTGGGAAACAAATTTAAAAAAGGAATGCATAAATAAAAGGAGGTCCACCAAATAAGGAGCACAGAGAAATAATAGCTAATATTTTAGGAGTAAAAGGTGGAAGGTATGTAATAAAAAGGTAAGCGTATTTAATTAATTAGAAAGGTTTTCTTTATTTTTTATTTGTTAAATAAGCTTTTAACATACCTTTTTCTTTATATATATATATATTGTTGGAATGTCTTAATGGGAAGAGATCTTCTAAGAGTGGGGGGGGGGGGGGGGGGGGGAGGTGAATTAGAAGTACTAGCCTTTTAACCACTTTTTATACCCTTAATAACATATAACTGAAATTGTCATGCATGCATATAAACATTAAACAATCATGTGAAACAAACATGCATCACCACATAACACTTGAGATTTTGGTGACCCAGAAATCCTCCAAGAATAAGAAGGTAAAACTGGGGTGGGGATGATACCCACAAAATTACTGTAGCAATTAATTTCAACCACTTCTCATGGTTTGCCCTATTAAAGGCCTGCCCTGTTAAAGGCTTTACAGTGTGTCAATTGTGACTTGGTTAAAGGATTTACAAACACTTTACATGAAGTGTTACCCCGTTAAAGGATTTAATCACCTTTTTAAAGGATCTACAAGATAGTTGTTAAGCTAACCTATCAACATAGGGTTTCCTTTCTAATCAATGGCTAAAGAGTATTAGGTATAATAAACTTGATAGCTTACAATCCTTGATTGCTGAATATAGGTGCTTGATCTACTTTTCCTTATCTTGATCTCCTGAGATCTGATATACATTCGTATTCCTTGCTTTGTTCTTATCAACTGAACGTCTAATTGCTATCTTTCCACTTAATCTTTGACACCAAAGCTCTACAACGACCTTAATAAAGCCTCTGCTATTCCTTCTTGTCTCCAACTCTCTTTCAATGGTGTTAGGAATCTCTTATAAAGATTAGTGGATCATTATGCATCCTTGGATAAAGTGTTCTCCCTCAAACCCTAGAAATTCACCCATTAGCTACATGCAATTCCAATTTTCTGATTGGTTGCATGAGGATTGCATAGGTAAATAAAAGAATTTGATCTTATCTCCTTATCTTGTCATGAGTCATGCATAACCATTTTACATCTTGGCTTGTATTAGCACAAAATCTTATGCTAATCCTGCGTTGCTCGGCTCATAAGGTAATACTGATGCTCGACACCATCTATTTTGGATTGCTTAACATCCACTGTGTTTCCTATGTTACTCGGCTCCTATTGATTTTTGAGTTACTCAACTCCTATTAACTTCGCAATGCTTGACACACACTGTCTTCTGATCCACTCGACACATGTTAAATTTTGTATAGCTTGGCATATACTAAAATGTGTTTTTCTTGGCATCAACTGTAGTTTTCTTGGCACTATCTGTGACTCGGCACATAAAGAAATTTTGGCTCGACTCTCGTTGTGTACTCAGCATATATGGTGAAAATGGTTAAGTGTGTTGACACTCATTTGTCAATCTTATTTATTGGATCAACTATATATATATATATATATATATATATATATATATATATATATATGAACTCATATATGAAAGTTTACAAAATATATATATTTCATCTTAATAATATTTCAAAAATAATTTTTCTCGAGTGATAATTAAATATTTGATACTATAAGAATAACTAATTGGTTATAAAATATCAATATAAAATCTTATGAGATAAATAGTTATCATAATAAATATTACAATGTATTAAAGGTATTAATTAGGATTCCTAATAATTAATAATGATCATGTTGTGATAATAAACTAAGATCATAGAAATAAATATATTTATATTGGATTATTAATATCAAGGATTAGTGGTTGGTTACGATATAAATGTAGAAGATTGGATAGACAAATCTCGTAGACCTTAAGGGTAACCCTTTAAGAAGATGGCTAACTAATTGAGGGTCATCCTAAAAAACATAGAGGGTCCTCCTAGGGGATTATGAAGCTTGACTTGAAAGGTAGTCTCAAGGAGGAAGGCCGACTAATTGAGGATCATTCCTTGGGACATAGAGGGTCCTCCCAAAGGGCTAGGAAGCTTGATTAAAGGAATTCTTAAGGATGTGTACAAGTAGTGACATTCCTAGTTGAAATTATGAGATATTAATCACTAGAAATGGACTTAATATTCTATGTTGCTAATGATTTCTATAGGTAAAATTGTCCCAAGAAGTGGGGACATTACATGAAACAAGGTTTTACAGTGACCTGAAACCAAAAGTTTAAACCATAAAAAGTGACCAAGTTTTACAAGGACCTAGAACCTAGAGTTTAAAGAAGCTAGAAAGAAAAAAGTAAAAACCAAAAAAACTGCCCAGACCAACACCCAACACCTACAGTAGCTCTTTGATAATGTTTGCCACCTCTTTACCTGCTTCTGCAGTACTCTGGATTATGTCAGCTAGAGTAAGAACTGGAGCCTCAAGAGCCTCAACAACCCTTTTCCTTGTGCTATTCCTAGTTCTCTTACTAGGTCCTCCTAGGCTCCCCATCCCTGCATTACCAAAAGATATTATCTCCTCATTACTCTTCTTAACTAGACTAGCTACTGCAACACACAAACTAGAAGTGACCTGTTCCATTTTTTGACCACTTTCCTTTATTAGGAAATGAAGCTCCTACTCATATTCTTTAAGCTTTTGAGGGATGTTACCAATTTTCACTTCCATCTGAGTTCTCTTGGTGTGTTCAACATCCAATTATTACTACATAACCTCGATTTTCTTCTTGAGAACCATTATTTCATTATACAACCAAGAATCATCCTAAAGGGAAGTCTCCACTTTAAGCTTAATAGTGTGAAGAAAGTAAAGTTTTACATCCTGAGAGTCATCCCTCCCATCAACCACATCCCTAGGCTTAGAACCAACTGTTGTAGTCATAGTATTGATCTAGGTATCAATATTAATATCCAGATTCTCCATCCTCTCCTCATTTTCTTCTTTACTCTGGCTATTGTCCTTACCCATAGGGCCTTTATCTTCAATCTCCTTACTAGTATCCTCCTCTATTTTCTCCTTACTAACATTATGAGAAGGGTGATCACTCTTATTTTCATCATCCTCCCTTAGGGCTTCCAACCCAACATTTGAATTAGTATTTCCATCGTTACTTCCCTCCATATTGTCTTTACCAGTTGACACCCCTTTCTCCTAGAGTAATTGTCCAAGTTAGAACTAAGTTCCCCCATTTTTGTTTTCTCATCATTATTCAAATTCTTAGATTCTGTAATTTCCTCAATATGTTTCTTAGTCCTCTCCCATTTGAAAACCTTCTTTCTATCACTAGTCCCTTCTTCCACCTTTATTCTCTTAGAATGAGGATCATTACCAAACCCTTTCCTCTTCTCTAGAATGGGAGAGGGATTTATAGCCTTACTTTTACAAAAGTTTTCAATAAGTAAAATTAAACCTTCATGAAGCCCGAGATGGGAATCTTTCTTCATATGTGCATATAGGCTTTGAAGTAAAGAGTGTTCAAGAAAAAAATGGAAAGGAAATCCTATCTTTGTTCCTAAAATGATTTAGGAAAACAAAGAGAAATTTATGTACTCTCTTGGCCCTACCATCAAGAATAAAATACTCATAGATACATGACAACACATCCCTCCATATAACTTTTATTTAATTCAATTGATAAAAGTCACCATTTTTCTCCAAATTTTTCTCTTCAACTTCTGTCTTTGGAAATTACTTGAAAGCCACATAGGAGATACTAGTCTCCTTGTTGAATTCAATCCCTTCCATAGGAAGCCTTGTAATCTTAGCAATAAATTCTTTAGTCAATTTCACCATGACCCCATGCAAAGTGACCCTATCTTCAAACTAATTTTTAAAGAAGGAATCTGTAATGTGAGGTTTATAACCATCGAGTCTCTCAATGTAGGTCATCACTTTACCTGTCTGTAAAATCTCCCACACAGAGGCCTTTGCCTTCCAAACCCTACAATTTCTCAACTCTTTCTTTCTAGGTTCCTCACCCATCTCAAAAACCTATTTTCCCCTACAAATCACTAGAGTAGCGAAAACTAGAAAAGCTAATGAATATCTAGGTCAACTTGTTCATTACAACTTTGCCAAAAAATTGGCTTCAAAGTTTTTTATTCTATTGAGAGGTCCATAGTTAGATTTTTAGCTACAGGTCCAAAATGCACTTTTTGGAGCTAAATCAAAGCCTCCTCTTTTCATTTCAAGATGATTCTTTTATATTTCATTTTCATTCATAATTTTAGCATAGATTTGTATCTTTCTAGGCTGATTTCATATATCTAACACCTAGATCTACATTACTCAATCAATTAGTTCAATTTTAAATATACATTATTATACATGAGAAAAAGAGAGTGTTTCCCTATATTGCATTCATTTTTATAACTCAAAATTAGTATCAACATTCATTCCTTTTTGGCCATGATAATCTAATTTGGATTAGAAAAGAGATCATATTTTGAGATTCTCCCTTTCCCTGTACATACATCTTGAATGTTTTTAGCATGCAAAGTGGAGACACACATCATATTAAAGTACTTTCATTTCACTAGTAAACATCCTTTCATTCATCTCCTTCTTTAATCTGAATCTGATGATTTCCACTCTTTAGATCTCTCTTTATGAAATACATAGATCTACTCAAATAATCCATAATATCATCCATCCTTGGTAATGGAAGCTTGTATTTGATTGTGATCCTATTGACAGATCAAGAATTTCTACACATCCTCCATTCTGCATTATTTTTTGGTGCTAATACTTCTATTATTACACATGGACTCAAACTCTCTCAAATCAACACCTTCTACAAAAATTCATGTACTTATTTTTTCAACTCTTCACTTTCTACTAGTATTATTCTATGCACTTAATTATTCAAAAAATTAGGTCCTATAATTAGGTCAATCTAATGATTGATCTTCCTCACTGGTGGTTATCCATCAAGCACGTTATTAGTTATATTATCTAGAAACTCATCCAATAAATCTATAACCTCTACATGTAACTCTTCTAGTTCTTCTTTGCAATCTTTTAGAATTATAGAAAATCACATATGCTCATGCCCTATACCTCATAGGAATTTTCTTCCATAAACAAAACTTATTCTAGCATTAATGCATACTTTCTCTTCTATGTACTTCAATGGTTTCATCTTATGTTTCACTCCATCCTTTTTCAAATAACTATTTGTTTGGCTAATTCTCAAGTTCCATGATCTTATATTTTGACTCCTTCATTGATTAACCACTATTCACTAGACTTTTCTCATGTTTAACTCAATACTTCTATACTTCATACACTAAGTGAGAAACACATCATCTTATCAAAGACTAACTAATAAAGTACTCCTTGTAATTCCAACATACTTGCTTCATACACCTATCAAATTATCACAATCTATGTAGCAACATATGAAATGTATCCATGGGAATGATTATCCACTATTCATTAACCTTAACTTTTGGCCAACCTTTAAACAAAAAATCGAGTATGGATATGTGTGTTTTTGCCTCTTGAATTTTAACTTTGTGACCATCTATTCTGACACCAAATTTTTAGTGCTTGTTCCATCGATGATAGCAACACACCACTTATCTTCACACTTCAACCTGGTGAAAAACAAGCTCCTCCATTGACTAGGTTCATTCTCACCACTTAGCATGATATTTTTGTTAACTAGGATTGCTCCTCTTTCAATATCTTTAGTATGTTATGATTCAACATCTTCATCCACATGTACACTATTTTCTTGGCCTTTAGTTCTCTTATTGTTTCTTCCTTGGCATGATGACATTCAAATTATCTATAACCTTCTTCTCCATGGTGAAAACATGTTCCATAGAATCTTCCTCTTCCTAGTCTTTGTCCTCTTCCTCTTCCTCTTCATTCTCTATTATTCTAATCATGGAAACAATTGAAATTATTTCTCCTATGGTTCTAACTACTAGGGTTGGCTCAATCCTTCTTCTTCTAATCTTTATTTTAGCCTCCATAAGACTGTCTACTAGATCTTCAACCATGACCTCTCCCACTTTTCCTACTCTCAAACTTCTTATTTATCTTTTCCTCTTCCTTTAGGGAAAATTGGTATGCCTCTTCAATATTGTTCATTCATACTAGGCTTAATTACGCCTGAATGTTTGGCCTCAACCCATTGACGCAATGGACAACTTTCTTCTTGTCAACTTCTATATGATCTATTCTAATGAGGACTTGGTAGAACTCTTTTGTATACTCTTGAATAGATCTTCCCACTTGCTTCAACCCTTTTATTTTATTAAGTAGATCAATTTCACAATCAACGAGAATGAATTGTTTCTTCAATGTGTCTATCATCTAATACCATCTTGTGATTTTCTCCTTTCCTTTTGTATTTCACTCCAATTGAATCTCTTTCCACCATACTTTTGCATGCCCTTCAATATGGCCTTCACAAACTTGACCCTATCATGATCCTCAATATTTTCATAGTGAAATATTCTTCTCATTAATTGATCTAGCTAATCAATTCCTTGAGGTTAATATTTCTCAAAAATATGGGAACCTCAATATTAGGTATTTTCCCACACTTGTAAATAGCCCTAAATAGCCTTTCCTCCTCTTGGTTTAAAACTTCTTCTTCCTATACATTATTTCCTCGTTCTTCTCTTTTATCCTCACTTTCATCTCTTATAATAAGGTTTATCCCTGTACGCATTTATTCTTGTAATGCGTGTATTTTTCTTTGGAGAGATCTAAAACCCTTAGGTGTTAGACCTCTAGCTCTTCTTCCATGTTCCCTCCATGGGGGCATTTTCATGCTTATTAGTAAAACCCTAGTACAAATCGCTTCACAATGAGTGATATGTCTACACACTCATCTCAAGCTATAGTCTTGGTGCAAACTGCCTCATAGTCGATGATCTATCTATACACTTAAGAACTCCCACTCTATTACCACTTGATCAAGAGTGTTCCCCTTAATACCACAAACACATAACAAAAATATAGAAATAATAGAAATTTGAAAGAACAAAACATGCGCTTCTTATTATCTTCATAAGTATGGAACTATAAAATTCAAAGATACCATATACAAACCCACATGAGTGCCTTCCTTACAATATCAACCAAGAAAAATGTGTGAACCTCCATCCAAAATTGACCTAGAAAACCTATGAGCCTTATATATCCATTTTTCATTACTTGGGAAGGTTCTAGACACTAATCCCTAACTCTTGAGGTTGACAAACCTCAAATTATATTATTAATTATACTAATTACATAGAATTGGCTTAAGATAATTTACAAATTACATTTTTAGATGACCCAACTTTTGGATACCATAACTTAAAAACTATTGACCCAATTGACTATTATAACCCATTATGCTCCTACATTAGAGATGAACAAGATGTGGATGAATAAAGAAGACAACAAGTAAGAGGTTGAGATAGAAAAATAGGAGCCAACAATCTCAGGCATGATGGACTCTTCATCAAACTAAGTCAAAACTTAACTTAGGAGGAGCACTTAAAGGAATATCATTTACTAATGTCCTAAATGTATGTATATTCACTAAAATCTACATTGAAATGTATAATGTAGTTACAAGATAACAATGAGATGATTTTTCAAAACGGTGAGAAATTATAAAGTGATAATATTCAAAGGTTAGCACTTTAAGTGGTGGAAGAAAATGGTATAATAGCTAATAGTAGTAATCAATGAATGTACTGTTTACTATTGGAAGAGGTGAAACTACTACTTTTGAGAATAAATAAGGGAAAAATGAGTTCATTTTCCATATTTCTATCTAAAAATACTCTTGTAAATCTATTTATTACAAACATTGTGTTTGATATTGAGAAAATTTCAAATTGAAAACTAAAGAGTGGATTTATTTGAAAAGACAATATCTGGTGAAACTTGAAGTATCTCTATGAACAATGATAAAGATATAATTCTAACTAGATAGTAAATTATGACACATATAGTGGATAACCTTGTCCTAATCGATGTAATTGAGAAGACTTGTCCAATATTCAAGCTACATCTAATAAAGATAAGAGAGATTGATATGACAAGAGCCATATGCTCAATACCTCCTAAAGTATTCTTGGTAGATGATTATCAATCATTTATCCTCTATAAGATTAAAGAATTAGAAGTAGAAGATATCAACAAAGTGTTTGGGGAGTTATGTGTTAGTAATAGGATGATAAATAAGCATAAACATCTAGAAGAAAAAGGTTTTATGTATGCGATCATTATGCCACATGAATTTCATCACAAATCGGTTTGATATGTGCTAAGAAGACTTCACAAGGAACTTATATGGTTCTATGTACCATACAAGATTACCAAGGATATTATTGACACAAAAAGTAGATTATGTGCAACTAGTTAGTCATCTACACTAGGAATGATATCTGCAAGTTTGGATACATGCTTAATCAATGCCAAATTTAATTCATGAGCTACAAGATTTAATATTGTTGAAGACAAAGAGGTGAGATATGAAGCCATGGAAACATGTTACAAAGTTTGTCAATCTACCCAATTGAACAATGCACCCAATGGAACCACTCATGTGGCTTATTGAATGGTAAAAGAAGATGTGGTAAATGATCTATGTGAAATTCTAAGGAGTCAATTGCTGGAAAATAGAGAAAATATGTCAAATTTGGAGAAATCTTGATATGTAGCCTTTTATAATTAAAAAAATTATTTCTAGGAATTAAGGTGTGGCTCAATGGTTAAATGATAAACCAGTTATGGTGCAAATAAATAAATTTATGAGAGAGTTAGAAGATAATTCTTTTAGTTTCATGTGGGGATATTTCAAATATTTTTGGTCCAAATTATATAAAAGAGAGAATTCCTACTAGTGTGGTTGAGTAATATAATGAAGGCATATGTCTTCTAGTCAACACCAATACCTATATCTTAAAAGCAGTTCGGCCAAGAAAATTCTAGTTTTCTTATGTGGGTTATAAAGAAAATGAGAAAATAACATGAATATATACAAATGAATTACTCTCTAGACCTATATTTTAAAATGCCAAGATTTGGAACTTATGAAGAAGCATGATCAAAGATTAAGATGTGTCTAAAGAAACTTGTGATTTAGAGGAAGTTAAGAAGAATGATTAGCATGCTGACAAAAAAAATTTCTAGTGCAAAACCAAGCACACCAACTATTGTTGAAGAACTTAAGAAATCAACTCCTATTAAGTTGACTGATGGAGAAGAAGAATAAGAAACACATTCAATAGAAAAATACCTATTAGAGGAAAGAAAAAATAAAATACCATAGATCACCAATGAAAAGAGCATCCAATGAAGCAAGAGACCAAGTAGTTAGTGAAAAAAAGTAAGGGGAGAGCAAGAAAAATGAAACCGATGAAGAAGTTGAAGAAGAAGCTAAACTAGAGAATAAAGAAGAGGAGTCAAAGAAAATTGGTAAGGATACAAATCCCATAATGGAGCTTATTATCAAATATATAAAGGATAATGATAGATTGGATGATACATTAGGATATTACTATTTGTGTAGTGAAGAATGCATAAAGGATATTAAAGAAACAATAATATGGAGTTTTGACAAATTCTGTAGGACTCCAAGTGAACTTTATGTCATATTACTGAAAGAACTTTATATGTGCATTGGTGGTAGATGGAATTTTTTTTTGAAATTGGATAGAGTGGTCATGGAAAGTGCACTTAGGGAGATATATATAGAAATATACCATGAAGAAATTGAAATAATTGTTGAAGCTCATAGACAAGAATTCAAAAAAGAAGAAGTTACAAGACTCTTAGTAGGTGATACTCAAAGTGTACATAATGAGATAGTGGAAGCATGGATGAAAATGAGGGTGAGACAAGAATAAATTTAAAAGGAGAAAAGGGAAATGATATAACCAATGAAAATAGAATGAATAAAGTAGTTTCCATTAGAAGTTATCGGGAAAGTCAAATCTGGTGCACCAATACAAGGATATGTCAAGAAAGAAGAAAAGAAACTAGCAAAGATACAATAATTATAGGATATTCCATATAAATAGGTTGATCATACGCCCAAGGTTCAACCTATTCAATTGGTGACAAAAAAAAGGAATAAAGTTTTAAGACTACAAGAGAATCAATGAAAATGAAAATGCAATTAAGTTTGGGCAGTACTAGCAAAACAAAAAGGAGTAAACCTTTTATTAAAATAAAAATGAGGAAGAGGAAGAAGTGGAAGATGAAGCATTAAATAATAAATTTATTATAAAATTGAAGCCTAAGGAACTATATGAGTATTCTGAGAAGCTGGAGAGAAGGGCAACAAGAGATACAATAAGAGACAAGAAAAAGAAAGCTAGGATAATAGAGGCAACCACAAGTATTCTAGGAGAATTAGTACTTTATGGTGAATATGGTCTAGATGCAAGAATGATTGATCAATTAGAGACCTTGATCAAAGCCATTGCAGGGTAAGTTATAGAATTGGAAATAACAACATTCAAACTAGTAGAAGGCACTCATTCTAAGAAGAAGAAGATTGAATAATAGATAGAGACAAAATAACTTTGTTAGAACAAGTCAATGAAGTGAGGATAAAATTAAAGGATGATGGTCAATAAATTCTCAAAATTTTAAAACTATCATAGTTTATAGGTGACTTAGAAAAGTAAAAGATTGCGGCACAAAAAAAACTTTACACCTTGATTGAACAATTTGATCTGATCTCAAGTTCAATAATAAAGTATAATGTAAGGTGAAATTAATTACTCACAAGGTAAGGTAAATACAAGAAAAATATGAGAATATGATGACTACATTATTAGAGATACAATCCTATGTCATCCATACAATGAATATAATACAAAAAAATGCAAGTAATGCAAAAAGGTTAATTAGTCTACCTGAAATGAGGACTTTGGACTCAATTGAAGAGCTAGTAGAAGACTTACATGGACATATAGTCCACATCATACTTAAATAAATCATTGGATGAATCAATGGAGTCATCTAGGAATAATTTGAAGAAAGTATTTAATAGGTTGTGAGTACCTACACATGATATAAAGGTATAAACTACCTTTTTCATTTATGAAAAAAAGGGGGAGAATACCTATGAAAATTGAGAAAATAAATGCATGTTCAAAGGGGGAGAAACATTTTCACATAAGAATATATAGTTTTTCTATCAATCCCTTAGGGGGAGATAATTGGCATTGTTATAAGAAGATTGATGAATTGAGATGTAGTAATGTATTTGATTATCATTAATGACAACATAGTCATAACATAAATCAAGATTGATTGGTGAGGGAAGACAACAAGTGATAGGTGAGAAGGAAATGTCTAAGGGATATAATCATTATATAGGAGAAGTGACAATAAGGAAAATAATTTGATGGTGATTGTTATGCAATATAAATAAAGTGGAGAGGTCAAAGATGAATATTATTTGATGCACTAAGTATATGATAGCATTAATAAACCATGAGAGATGACTAGGGTTCTACATTGATAAAGATAATTGTATAATATTTCTTATGCTACCGATGGTAGATTGTGAATTGGCAATCATTATGATTGATGTAGTAAGAGTGGAAGGGATGGTGATGTGTCTTAATTAGTTGAGGTGATGAGTTGGAAGTGATCAGATCAAAGTGAGTATCAAGAGAGGATTCAAGAAGAAGCTTATTGAGGTCAAATATGTTTTGACTATTCTAGGAAAATGAACAAGAAAACCTAATATTAATCAAGGAAGTGATAAAAACATATTACCTACATAGGGATATGTCAATTGAACAGGGAGTAAGTGTGACAAGTTTTCAATTTGAATGGATGGTGAAGACTAATCAACAAAAAAAAAAAATTTGTTTGAAGAGAGATGTATGTGAAGGAAAAAATTGTGATGAAATTTTGTGTGATTATAAAGTGTGTGATTATGTTTCCAAGATGAGAGAAGGTATGACTTGATAGAGTAGAGAGGAACTAATAGGAAAGTAGTGCTACTGATAGATCATTCAACTTGTTGTTTCCTCGTAGTTACAATTAAGACAACCCCTTAACTAGGTGTACCTTAACCAATCTCTTTGTGTAAATACATTAACAAAGTGGACTCTCAAAAATGTTTCAAAATCCTCTAATGAGCATAGTTTTAATAGATATTTTTTGTGCTCCTAACAATTTACAATCACTCCTAATAGGATGAACCCCTAGAAATGGTACTTGTAGCTCATAATAGGGAAAACCTTTTTACTATAGTGGAAGAATTGTGGGTATCATCCCCACCATGGTTTTGTTGTGATGTGAAGCCTAATCAGACTCGATGATTTATTTGACATGGTTTCCCCTAGATTATTTTTATGGGGGTTCAGGAGCAGTGCCCTTTGCAATGTCCTAGGGTGGTGCCCCAGATACACTCCCTATTGTAGTACAAGGTGGGGTCGAGGGGTAGTGCCCCCATGAGGGTTTTAGGGGGTAGCACCCCCAAAGCCAAAAATGACTTTACTATTGTAAAAGGTGTCAACTATTGTTTTTTCTATTAGACAACTTATTCTAGCCCTAGTTTTGTAAGCATCAAAATCTTGTATAAGATGGCTTAGAGTTAGGGATTTCATATTGCATGATGAGATTATGGCTTCTTGTGGTGGTGTTGAGTTGTAAGGGATTTCAGATTGTAATCCTTTGATAATAATAATATTGGACTTGTTGATGGTGGATATAGCCTAGGGATTGGGTGAACCATGTTAAATATTTGTGTCTTGTGTTCTCTTATGTGCAATTTATTATTTTCTGATATTGGTTATATTTGCATGTAATTGTTATTTCTGTCTATGGTTAATCCTAGTAGGTTTTCACCCTCTAACTAGGTTTTTTGTGATACCAAAATAATTATATTATGTGTATTGCTTCTATAATTTATTATGCATTTAATTTAATTTGTTTCAATGGATACTTGATATGTATTTTAGAAGTAAATTTTGAGATTATCAGATAGGTAGTTTGAAATTATGGTTTACTAACTGTACTAATTCAACTCCTCACCCCCTCTACCCTTCCCTTCCTCAGTACCACTTCATACCAACACTCATTTCCATTTTGGTACTATTGAAGCAAGCTTAACATGGCTTAAGATATTTTAATAAAAAATAAAAAATGGTTTGCCAACCTTTAAAGTGTTTTTCATATTTATGTTATCATGCTACAATTTTAGTAGAGATGAAATTACAATGACCCAATGCTCCCATTGTATACCTAGTATGGTAAATGAATATGCATGATAGGACTAGATTTCTTCTTTTAAATAAATGATTATGACATGTTGAGTATGAAAATACCTATGAACTAACATTTCTTTTCATTTTTTTAATAGTGAAATTGAATAGTTGCATGGCTTCCTTTCTCAAAGAAAAATCCTAAACCATTTAAAAAAATCATATCCACTTATTTATTTATGATGTAAACGAAGGAGTTAAATCAAGTTGATCATCTAGAACAAAATATTCTCAATAATATTCATGATGAAATTAATATCCTACCCAAGAAATTCATTTGATGTCAATATTTACTAAGAATCATCAATACTAAGATTTCTGATGAGACTCTCGAAAACCAAACCCATCAACTAATATTTACTCATTACCAAAAATAATTTGATGTAAGAGCCAAAAAGATTTTATCCATCTTATCATCATAAAACATGTTAAGAGATATAACACAGAGTTGGCATTATTTTTTTCACACAACCCATTAGATTTTGATACAATTTTTTTCAGTGTTGTTCATCATACTCAATGGACCATCATCAAATAGAAAAAAAGTAATAAAGTGATCCATTACATACACAATATTAAACCTTTGTTTTTTTGCATTTGAGAATCAACATATTATTAGATGAAGTAAGCTCTCATTTCTTTCTTGTTGGAAGAGTATTCTCATGTCTTGTATTTTTTGATAGAATGAGATATTGATCAAGAGAGATCAAGTGCCATGAAATTTTTTGCCTGCTTCAATTCCCTAGTCATGTTTTAGTTGAGTATGTCAACATTACTGAACAAATTTTCATCAAATAGCTACAATATGAATAAAAAAATTAGTGTAAGATTTAAAGTAAGATCTAAGGGGAGGTAATGAGGGGAAGGCACACAACAATGTGATATCAACTCCCCTACTCAATAAACTATAGTTCAAGCAATTTTCAAGTGTCCACATTTAACTTGATAAACATAATATCCACTATTGAAACAAGTTTATTTAGCTACAAAGATAAGTGATTTGATCTTGCACAAAACTATTAAAAGATTAAAAAATGCAATATTTTTAAAAAATAGAACCCCACAATAGATCCTCTAAGGAGATAAGTCTGGTGGACAATTATTGCCTTAATTAGTAACAATAGGAGAATTTGTGAATTGGAAGGAGTGAATAAAGATATATTTTTCTTTCTAGTTCAAAAGAAGGTCTAGAATTCAAAAGATAATCTTATCTAGATATTTTGCATCCAATTGAAAGAGAGTTTCTTTGTAAAAAGGAAGTTAGAAATGGAATTGGGTAGCTTTCACACTGATAGGATTATCTTTCTAATATATAGAGCTTACCTAAACCATAAAGGTAACAAACAAAAACACAACTACAAACGAAAAAGCTTGAACACATATTCCACTTGATCACCTACTTTTGTGTTCCCCTTTTCTACAACCCTATACTAAGCATCTTCAATTTAACCATAAGTTGTGTACTATAAAACCCTAACAAACAAATAATAAATTGTATGTCAATGAATTTCTTAGTACTTTCTTGACATATCCAAACTAGCTTTAGAAACAACATTTTCAAGAAAAAAAAAAGAACAAACTAGTGTTGACAATTTAGTGGGCTTTGCAACATTGTTGTGGCAATCAAAATGATATTATATTCAGTAAACCATTTTTCCAGTCTGACACATGTCAATAGGTCATAAATACACCCCTTTTGCAGCATTAGGAGACTCATCTGACAAGTTGTACCCCAATAAAATATGTTATTTGTTATTGTATTATTCTCTTTACATTTAGATCTAGTTAATCATTTGACTCAATTCAATATTTGTCTTCTCACACTAATATATTGCTTGCATTGTTTCATTTTCTTATAAGCACATGAGCCATCCTATTCTCTTCCTTTATGACACATGCAATAGTTGTAATCTATAATGTTTCCTTTCAGATGATAGTTGTTAAAATATTTCTATTCTCACAGCTTGTTTCCTAATTTTAATTATTTTTCTTAAATTAAAACAAAACCAAAACAAGGGGGTCGATCCTTACAATAGACTAATTGGCCAACAACCAACAGATTACCACCAAATGAAATTACCCCCTACTGCTATCAATCCAAGCAAAAACAACACTCGAAGGATCATTATAAAAATTCTTACCAGACATCTTACTACTATTGCTTGGAATAGTAATATTAAACTGAAAAAAGTTTATAAACAAAGGAAAAACTGCCTTAAAATATATTAAGTTCAAGAACCAAAAGCCATTAAACATAGAAAATAAAGGACAACAAGCCCTAATTGAGCTTCTTCTCATCCTTCCTTTTAAGGAGGATGTTGGTGCAGTCCTCTACCAAGAAATCAAACAAAATTCTAGAGTCTTCATGATACAAGTCCCCCTCCTAATTGTCCTTTTGTAGGTGTAGAGTAGTGGTTGTTGCATGTGTCACCTTGATGGTGAACTTTGCCAAAGTTCTTACTCTTTGCTCCAAGCCGTGCACTCTCTCCCTTAACTCTTTGTCATCCAACCTAAGAGATTCCTTGGGGACATCTTGCTTTCCACTCGGATTACCATCCACCATGTCCTTGTCAATTTCTTGTAAAACTTGGGGGTTAGAGATAATCTTATCTTTTAGAATAACCTTAACATGTAAAGACATCATCGTAGGGAAGGGGGATCTTTTGATCATATTTGAGAACTAGTCCTATGTGAGGTCCACACATCCCAAAGTAATTGAAGCTAAGACATGGTTCATCTCTTTGCTTCCCTTATTCACACAACTTGAGCTAGACCTTGAAGAGTTTGAGACTTCCACCTCATTCTCCTCCTCATTACCCAAGCCATAGTTCAAAATCTTCTACTTTATTCATTTTTTGGGGGTGAGCCATTTCCTTAGAATCCAAATCCTCCTCCTACAAAGCTGTGGACCTCAACTTCCTTTAGCATTTATTTTCATAATTCTTCTAGATCTTCACCTTCCACCTCTCACCTCATCCTCTGAGTCCTCTAGCTTCTTTTCCTTCCATTTCTCCATTTTCATTTTTCTACCAAGGGGGGAAATCTTCCTCTTCTCAAGGGACCCACTTGGTGAAGGTTGGGGGGTAGGGGCTCTAGGGCCGGTGATTCCTAGTGGGATATGGTAGGGGTAGGGGTTATGGAGAGCTGGGATATCAACCTCTACAATCTTAGGGGGTAACAGGGCTAGGTGGAATTGATAAAGTCAGAACATCAACCCTTGGTGGAGGATAGTGTAATTAACCCCCCTTTTCATGTTCTCCTTAACATCAAAAATTGTATCAACTAATTCATGTAACAGGAAGAACAGAATATAAATATAAGCATGATGATGAAAGTGATTTAGAAGAGGAAAATGATAATAGTAACAAACACCATACCTCCCTTCTAGGTTCAAATATTTCATCAAAACCAAGCAAACTTCATTCCAAGGCTCTGGAAGTTTCTCCCTCAACAACCCTCCATGATGGCGGCTGGGTTCTTCGCCCTCCAGAAAGAAGTGATTTAAGCTAGCTTCATCATCAACCCTAGCCACCTTTAGCCACTTTCTCCCTTTCATTAGAAGGCCTGTCACCAAGGAGATAATTTCCTCATAAATATAGAACATAATACCATTTACAATAATCTTTCTATCCACCCAGGAGTTAAAAAATTGCTAAGAACAAATCTCATCAAAGTCGTTCAGCACCTCCGTGAACGAGACCAATCCCACCTCTTTAAGCATGTACCGAATTAGGGGTTTATGAGAACTATCCTCAATCATCGGAGGATCTACATACAAGATATCCCCACCATATTAGTAACCTTCACCAAAATTCTCACTTCTTTCAGAACTCTAAACCAGAGGCAAATATCAAAAATACAGTCACACTTATGCGAAAAAACGGGTTGCATTAAGTACTCATAAAGGCCTTTACTGTCATGAATGCTTGTGTCATATCTTGGCCTAGTTATCATGTGCCAACTGTTGTTACCCCAAGTCCATTCTTTTCCATCATTCCCAATAATCCAAAACCTTTTAAAATTTGAATTTTTACTTTGTGGCAAGTATGAAGACATGCACAAGAAAATCATAAAAAAACACCCATATCATACTTCGATATACTTTCCCTTTTGAACCATGTGAATTTATTATTGTAAGTACTCATTTCATCATTCCTTGCCATCTGTCCATAATGACCCGACCCCATCAATACACTCACCATTGAGTTGTCACTAAGATCCAAAAAATCTCTCCAACCATACTTAATCATGGGATAATATATTTATTCACTAAAAGTCTTACCAAATTTTCTAATACTCTAAATTATCTCTAGCACTGTAAGCTATGCACTTTCATACCTATCATTGCCATCTTGTTTGCCACCCCATTACCCTCTCGAAAAATATGCTACAACTGAAATCTTTTCAAGATGATTAATAAATTCCTTATATCTTCTATCACCCTTTTGATTTCCCATCCCTCTTTCATGTTTCCTTTCATTGTTTCTATAATAATTTTTGAATCACCTTCAATCTCCACATTTTGCCATCCCACATTGATAACCATTTTCAAGCCCCAAAAGAGTGCCATGGCTTCCACAACATTATTCAAGACTTTTCCTAGATTACCAACATAGGCTAGAAGCATTCTTTCCTCACTATCTCTAACCATACCCCCTCTAGCCAAACCCTCCTTTCTCGTAGCACCATCAAAATTAAGTTTAACCCAATTCTCCTTAGGTGGTCTCCATCTCGTCCTTTTTCTAGCAAGTTGCTTGGAATTTTCAACCTCCATGAATCCTTCTTCAAGGTTCTAGTTCCTGGAAATCCTTTGTTTAGTCTTAGTGGGTGGAATCACTAGTTTCCTCCACTTGAAATTCTTCGTATTCTCCACAATCAACTTGAATATAACACCTATAACAATCTCCTTACTTCTCTTTTCATTTTTGAAAGCCCTATTGTTTCTCTCCTTCCAAATGCCCCAATAGACATGAGGGAGGATCACTTTCCACATTTGGATAAGGAGGGGGTGGAGGAATGAACATTGCCAATTCTCAACAAATTGATCAATCCCCTTATCGAATGCCCAAACCATTTCCAATTTCTATGACAACCTACCCCATATGTTAATAGCATAGCTACAATGTAAGAAAAGATGGGGGATATTATCTTCCTCATGTTTGCAAAGGTAGCATTTGTTAGGTAATTAGAATTTCCTCTTCCTCAAGTTATCAATGGTAAGGATCTTGCCATGCATGGAGATCCACCATAAAATATTGACCTTCAGGATTAGGTGGCTAAGCCAAATTCTCCTCCAGCATTTAGGCTCCATATCTTTCTCAAAAATCATCCTATAGGTAGAATCGATAGAAAAATACCCAAACGTAGTCACCTTCCAGATAAATGTGTCATTTTGAGCCACCCCCTTGATTCTGTAGCCTTTGAGGAGCTCTTCTAGTTCCTCCACTAGATTTCCACCATCTAAGTAACCCTATTACAATTGTACCTTTTTCCACCTCGTACCTAGTCCAAAAAAATTCCTCACCTTACTTCCCACCTACAACTGGAGGTAGTCTCTAAGACTACCATACTTTGTTCAGACCAGGGGTTTCCCAACTAGCCAAGTATCCTCCCAAAAATTAACCTGATTTCCATCTCCCACCAACCACCTCACTCCTTCCCTTGATAAACTTCCATTCTTTAATATGTTACCCCAAATTGTGGATCCCATAGGAAGGTCATTTCTCCAAATTTAATGAATAAAATTCAAATTTCCCAGATACTTAGCTTTTAAGATCTTACACCAGTTAGCCTCCTCCCTCATCGGTTTCTAACTAACCTTAGTAAGAAGAGCATTATCCCCCCACCCCCAACCAAAGGAAGTTTCTTTGTATTTTCTCCAGTTTCTCTACCATAACCTAAGTGATTTTGCACAAGGAGAGGGAGTAGATCGGGATCCCCTGAAAGGTTGAAGTCAAAAGGTATCACTACTCAAGATTTTACTTTTTCACCCAATCAACTTCTATTACATCTTTTCTAGAATAGTATTTTACAAACGTGATTGCTTACTTCTTTTATAGTTAAAGGAACACCCATGTATGTATCAAGGAGGGAGGCAATATTGCAAACTAGGATATTTATCCTCCTCTAGATATTTGGCTTAGTGTTGAAGAAGAAAACCTTACTTTTATCCAAGTTAATTTTCTATCCCACGTTAACAACATATATCTCCAAGACATATTTCCAAGCTTTTGCTTCCACCACTCAAGAGTCTCCACTTAGGAAAGTATCATCCATGAACTATTGTATTACCTTCGCCTATAGTGAGGTATCAGGTTTAATGCCTTTGATCTCCCCTCTTTCCACCTTTCTCAAGAATTCTCTTGCTAGCATTTCTGCAACCATGATGAAAAAATAAGGAGAAATAGGGTCCCCTTGTCTTAGACCTCTTTCCCCACTGAAGTTTCCCCAGGGAGATCCATTCACTAGTACCAAGTAATTTATAGTCTCAGCCATTGATCTAATCATTTTTACTAACTCCCCAACTAAAACCAATTTTTTCCATGACTTCACATAGGAAAGTCCAATTCATGTCATAAGCTTTGGAAATATCTAACTTTAAAGCCATACCTATATTACCACTCTTCTCCAAAAAGTGTAGCACCTCATGAGTAGTTATAGCAACATCAAGTATCTGACAGCTTAAGACAACCTCATTCTAAGTTGTCCCAATAAATTTGTGTAGCAATGAGTTAAAAGGAATTCACCATTATCTTAGAGAAGATCTTATAAGTGGTGTTTCATAGGTTAATAGATCTAAAATAAGAAAGAGTCCCCAAGTCCATAATTCTTTAGGACCAAAACTATGAATGGTTTATTAAGACGCTTGAGGAACTTCCTAGTTCTAAAGAAATCATGCATAGATCTAATCAGATCAACCTTTATAATCTCCCAAAATTGTTGAAAGAAGGCTGGGGGGAAACCGTCAGGGCCTAGGGACTTGTAAGCTTTCATCGAAAAAATAGCTTTGCAAACTTCCTCCTTAGTGACCAGCTACGTAAGCTCCTCATTCTCCTCCACTAAGATCACATTGGGCATGGAGTCAATCAACCATTGCCTATCATCCCTATTAAAGGCCATGTGCTTCTCCTTATGAAATTTTTTGAATTAATCGCTAGCCCAACTTCCAATTTCTTTTTTTTTTGTTTACTTTATATTATTATCATTTGTCATAGCATCAATAGCGTTTCTCATTTTATGGATGGAGGATGATCTATGGAAAAATGTCGTGTTTCTATCTCCCAACTTTAGCCATAAAACTCTCAATCTTTGCTTCTAGAAAGTTTCCACTCTGATCATTGTGTCCTTCCACACCCTCCTATAGTTTTCCTCTTCCAAAATCATGTCTTCTAAAGCCAAGCCCTCCCCCATAGCCTTTTGGAGCTCCTCCATCTTCCCTTCCACCTCCTTATTTGTGTTAAAGATATCTCCAAAATAACTCTTTTGCCATGGTCAAACATTCCTTCTCACATTATCAAGTTTGGCACAGAGCCTGAACATTGCAGTTCCTTCAACTCTTATACCTCACCACTCCTCCACCCGAGAACAAAAGTCTAGATGAGATTGCCACATTATTTCATATATAAAAGTTCTTGGGCTGCCCTGCAACACCTCTTTCCAATTAAAAATGATAGGGGCATGATCCAAGACCGTCTTGGGTAATCCCATGAGAGTAGAAGAAGTCAACCCATCCTAGCTAGCCATGACAAGGAGTATGTCCAATTTGACTTGAATAAGATCAACCCCCTTCTTATTATTCGACCAAGTAAACTTGGCACCACACATCTACATATCCATCAAGTCCTTTTTCTTTATGAACTCATCCAAATCCAACACTCCTCCAACCTTCTTAGAGGGATACAATGGGGAATTAAAATCTCTCATGCAAAAAGTGTTCTTGGAATGGGATAGGAAATTAGACAATTCCTCCCATAGCCAAACTCTTCCTTGCCTTGAGTTTGGGGCATACACATTAATCACATTCTAGGTCTTGTCATCTTTCTTATGCTTTGTAATAAGGTAATTTTTAGAGCAATGTATGAAATTCCCTTTACCAACACTAGGGTTCCAAAAGGTAGCCACACCTCTTGACAAATATAACTCACAATACTTTCAAGGTTAACCATTATCATTTTAACTTCCTGAATAAGAAGGATATCAATCCTTGTATTTGACAATTGTTGATTAAGTGCAAACTGAGTCTGAGGGTTGTTTAACCCGCTCATATTCCATGATAGAATAATCATTTTCTACCCTTGGTCATAGACCCCAAGGTAGGTTGCCTACCACTAGCCACCTCCCTTGCCATCTATTTCGTTCTTATATTTTGTTTCCTTGTTTTCCCCACATCTAATTTCAACTCCTTTCCCCCTTCAGGTTTCTTTGAAGCTCTGGTCTGCCTCCTCTTAGTTTTCCATTTTCGTTCCTCTTCCCCAAGTGGGGAAGTAGAGGTAGTGGGTTTTTCTATTAGCTTGGTAGCTAGGGGAACATCTTCAAACTAGCTAAGCATAGGGGCCACCTCTTTTTCTTCCAAGTCTTCCCCCTTATCTTCTATAATCTCTTTACATTTATCCTCCCAAACCCCTACACACCTCCTCAATCACCATGTTTCTCATGGGGGTTCTTAGAAGATCCCCAATACCTTGCAGAAAGGGTAAAGGACCTCTGCCATCAATATCAACAATCTCACCTTCCTCCACCATTCCTTAAGACCCACCTGACTCTTTAATTTCTTAAAGACCTTAGATGGTTCTATCACTCTTATAATTTCCCCATAAGAGGGCACCATATCCACCTCCTTAAGATCCTCTAGAGGTAATGCTTCCTTAATCACCTTCCCTCCCATCTCTTCCTCCTACTTTTCCTTCGATACATCCTTTGTTTCCTTATCCCTCACTTTCTCATCTCCCTTCCCCGAAGGCTTATTATCCTTTTTATAGTCGACAAACAAATGTCCAAATGTTGAACAATTCTGACAGAAAAGCCCTGCATTCTCATTGACAATGGGTTGCACCTTCTTCCCCCACTTAGAGCTCAACACAATGGATTTAGGTAGTGCAACACTAATCTCTACATTCACACTAAACCTCACAAAAACCAGTCTAGATTTTTGAAGGGTAACCGTGTCTGCAGCAACAAAGTGTCCAAAGGAGTTCCCTATCAACTTAAGGATCCTTTCATCCCAAAACTCCAGGGGGAGACTCGAGAGTCTGACCTAGACAGGAGCCAGCCTATTCAATTCTTTTGTCAGGTCCAAAGTAGGGTGCCATTTAGCCAATGTCAAACTGTGTTTACCATAGTACTAAGACCCAACCAGAACCATTGCCATATCTTCTGCCACCATAAATTTGAAGCAAAAGAGCCTCCCAGACATTGTTGAAACAACCACACACCCTTTCAACTTCCACTTTTGACTTACCCACTTCCTAACCAGCTCAATTGATGGGTGGAAGGCCACAAAAAGGCACAATTTCAAGTTAGTAGACACACTGTTGACCAAACTATCCAAAATAACATTTTCTAACCCCTCCTCTCCACTGATCACCTTGGGGGCTTCTAGGGGGATGTGAGTTGTCTTCTTTCCTAGGACTACGTCCTTCCGTTCTTGAGTCACTATAGGGCTCACAACTTTCTCCTGATCATATAGAAGCACAATAGAATTCCACAAGGACCCCACCAGAAGGACGCTCAAGATCTACTCCTCCTTGGAAACTCGCAATCGAGGTTAGAACAAGTTGCAAATCTGGGCAAATCCCTGGGATTTGGTCTATCTTTGGGGGGCCAACCCTGCCCATCAAAATTCAAACACCATAAAAATGGGAAAAATGCTAAAAAGCTATAGAACAAAAAATTGAAAAACCTAAAGATTTGTTGTTCACTTCGTTTTTAATTTATGTTTAATTAGAGAACATTTAAAAATGTAATAATTATTTTCTTATCAAATAAGGGTGCAATGATTTTCCATCAAACAAGACTGCCACGTTTACACCTTTACATACCATCATCAAACAAGTTTATTATCATTTATTAATTATGCGAGTTCTTATTCTTAGTATTCTTCTTATAAAGATCCTACTCTAGGCCTTTTGTCATTTTCAACTTGAGAGTAAATGAGTATAGAAAAACGTGTAACACTATTTATTATTCTTATACTCGGTTACAAAGCGCATGCAAATTAAATTGCAATGTCTTTTTACAAATGTTTGACCACCAAAAACTTTTGTAAGCTTTTAAAACTATTGATTCAAAAAAGTTAAAAAGAGCAAAATGATTATGACTTTGAAACTAGCTTTCCAAAAGATAAGTCGTACATCAATTTTTCAAAAGAATGACCGTTACAGCATAAAGTCTTAATAAAAACAGATTATATTCGTTATACAAGACAAATGTGGTAAATTTAAAAATTATTTCCATTATTTTACTTTCTCCTCATTAAAATTTTCGTGACTGGAAACCATGTCTATTTCACCTGCGACTTTTCAAAAGGTAATATATATGATCTTCGAAAAGGGTAAACATATGATTCCTTTATTTTAATAGGTGTAAATAGTTTTAGTTTTATTTTGGAAGTAGTGTTATCTAATCAAATAGTAGATAAGATTAGATTATATAGTATTTTATAATTAGCATTTTATAATTAGCACTTGTATCTTTAAGGGGTTAAGTCAATAGTAATAAATAAATAAATAAATATATATCAAATTATCATTTTATAAGATATTTATGAATTTATACGTTTCTCTCCAACTCATAAACACTCATTGTCTACCTCCTTATTGCTATCTTTATTTAAGTTCATTATATGAAAACAAATATTTCAAAACAAAAACACTTTCAAAATTTAGTAATGCAAAATATAAATTAAATTAAAGTATTTTTAATTTATAAAATACATTCATGTTATACAAAATAATGAATTCCTACAAATTTACTATTTATTAAAAAAATGAGTATGTTTAAATTTAAATACATATTTCAAAATTAACTTTATTTCTTAAGAGCACTTTTATATATATCATAATTTTACAATTTATAATTAGAATTTACAGAATATCAACAAAAGTTCAAGTTCTATACACAAATCCATCTTATTTACTATCATGTCTCCACCACTTTTTCTATCTTTCTCCTCCTATCTCTCCCTGTAGATCTCCCGATTTAAAATCCAAAACAAAGACAACATTATAGAGATTGTTAAATGTTTCCCTATATAAAATATTAATTACCACACATTTTTATTACATTATATTACTAAAATCATTTTGATTTAAATAAAATGTAAGTATACACAAAAAGCTAGCTTTTAAGATTTAACATTTCCCACAGAGTGATAGCATCCGTCGTGCATACTATTTCAATTCTAATGCTTCCATTCAATTGTTTATTTTGCAATAGACCATCTAAGATCCACTCTAGAAACATATAAAATTTGTTTAGTTAATTTAACTTTCCTTAGTTTCTATTCTTTTTAATATAATATTTGAAGTAATTGAGATGGTTCATTTTAAATGTCTTTAAAGTTCTTAATTTGAATTAATTTGTAGTTATTTATTTGTAATAGATCATAAATATACATCAAATGTTGATATTATGATATTATTATGTCTCTTTCTGTCATAAACTTTATTTGTGTACCCTTCTCTCTCTTATATATATAAAGCACTATAGATTTCCAATTTTCAAAAAAATTCTAACAAAATTTAGTATAATAGTTCACAAACTTTTTCCTTCTCAATTTATTAATTATAAAAATTTATTAAAAAAAATGTATAAAAATGTGATATAATCATTTAATATTATTAATACCTATAATATAAATTATTTATAATATTATATTATAGCTTAGAATATCAAATAATAATTGTTATGAGAGGCACCCAATATAAATTATCCAGTTAAAAAAATTGTACCAATGAAGGAGTTTCTGAAAAAGATTTTTAATGGATCTTTATCATGGATGGAATAGTGTTTATTAATTAAAAAAATCCATTTGTAGCTTTTAGTGGTAAATAACATAAATGATCATATATCCCTTGCATTTCCACTTGATATGCAATTTTTTTTTCAATTTATTATTGTTTTGATACTATGAAATGCTTGACGAAAATAAGTTTTCAACCTCCATCTAACTTTGTAGGAACTTACTTTTGTGTCCACAAGAAACAATATGCTGCTAATTATAACAACAATCACATTTCTTTGTGATTGTTAATTCTTTAGGTGTTTGTTGGTAGTGTGCTAGTTACTAGCTTTTTTTTGTAGGGCGGATCCCTTTGTTTTGGTCACTTTTTCTTTCAAAAACAATCACATTTCTTTTCTTTTATAAAAATCTAGAAACCTATTCTTAATGTCAAAATTATTTTAGAATTATTGATAGATTTCAAATTTTCTTGCTATATGATTTCACAATGATTGAAAGGCTTAATCATTTACTGACAAAGTGTCCAAAAACCATTTTCTGACAAGGAAACTCCTGTGTTCTATCCTTTATCGATCCATTTTTCTCTTTCCAAGCGTTTGACATTGCCAGAGTGTCACAACATTTCGACGACAAGTTTCACAATAATAAGCCTATTGGCTTAAATATATTATTAAATGGTAGGTAGGTTTATTGGTATTGATATATTGTGATGGTTTAAATATAATGTTGTGCTTTTTATCAAGATTTAAATCATATAGGGTTGTTATTTTTCACATTTTATATTAAGAATGAACTCTCTAACTTCACCCATTCATAGTTCAATGTTTATAATAAAATAAGACAATTAGTGGGCATCATAATTTGAAAGACTTTTGCATACTTGTATTAGAAAGAAATGACTTTGAAGCTATTATATTAGATTATTGTAATGTATTTTTAATATATAAACATTAAATTAGTACTTTTTGAATTCATAAGGCTAAAATTTGGCATATGATTTAACCATATGAGCATTACTTAAAAGCATGTTTTTTTTTGTGAGAGGTGACCAAGAAAATGAGTTTGTTTGAGTGTAGGTCAATTGGTAGAAGTTTTACCTCATTTTTCTTTCAAATATATGCTTTTCAATAAGAAAATTTATAAACTTTTCTACAATCTTCAATGGTAAACCAAATATCTTATTCATAGCCTCTTTTCAATAGAAATCCCTTTAAAAGAATAATTGTATACATAGTTTCACTCCTTGTATCTAATACCAATCCTACACTATTATGTCAAAAACATCAACATCTTAAACAAATTTAGTTTTTAACTTTAATATAAATAGGTGAGCACTTGATTTTTTAATATTAAAATTTCTTCTCCAATTATTCTTATATAGATTTTAATTTCTATTGAAATTCAATATAGAGATTACACTCAAACTCTCAAGCATAAATATATATATTTATCAGAAATATAAGAGAGAGTATACTGATATATTCTTTTTGTATGTGAATTCTCTCTCCTCCTTAAGGCTGAAATATTGTTTCATGTTCTACAAGCTAATAAACTAAATCATGAGATCTCATTAGGATCTCAATTTTTAGAAAACTATATATTCTTCGTAAAAGAAATGTTACTAGAAAGATTCACAACCCCTTATTTATCAAAAAAAAAAAAACAATAAAATGTGCTTGCATCATTTTCCCTCAAATCCATTATAAGATATTGTTAGAATATTTAGAATAACTAGGGAGGGGAGGGGGGATGAATCAATTATTCAAGGTCCAAATGTACCAATTGAACAAACTTGAACACTTAATCAACATTAGATCTTATCATTCCATTGCTTGGTCTCTGCTATAAACTATTAGCAACATCAACTAGCTATCAACTATTCTAAATATAACAGACTTGCAAAATGTAAACATTAATCAGTAAAACACCACAATAACATCCACACAAGTTTGACACTAGGATTTAACATAAAAACACAATTTGGGAAAAACCACCAGCAACATCTCACAAATTTTTACTCTTTTGAAGTGAGCTCTGTTATGAGCCAACCCTGTTAAAGGTTACAAAACACACTATTAAATGTGACCTTGTTAAAGGACTTAATCACCCTGTTAGGAGTGGCCTTGTTAGAAGACTTTAGAACATTCAATTAGAATGTCACACTGTTAAAGAATTTACATATGACTGCTAGGTCAATATGACTATTAGATCAACCTTGATTAAAGGATTTCAAATACTGTTTACAATGGTTAGAAAGTAACAACAATGTTTTAATTTTTTAAGTACAACTCACGCTAAATGTATGGATATCTATTCACTTCTTGAGTTGATTCACTGATAGGCCTCCATTGTCATCTCAATCTCACATTTTCTTGGCAACCCTTCAAGCAATCACACTTCTCTTATTCTTAACTCACCTTAGCCTTCTACTTAGATTCCCCAGTCAATAACATTAGCATCTCCTTCAACTCTATGGATGTCTTTCACACATGCATATACTCTTTGCACACGCATATTTCACCCTTGTACCTATTGAAATAGGTAATTCTGATCTTTTGCTACTTAAAAAGCACCGTAGATCTTAGGGTTTACGATTAGATCCATCAAATATAATGTATCTAATCAACTTTTTTTTAATCTCTTCTTTTCTAGAAACTTCTCTTGGAATACATCTCTTAGGTTGTTTACCTAATCCTCTCCTAGTATTAAATGATCCAACTCATCAATCCCTATCTTCAATACACTTTCCATATCCCAAGAAATCAAGTTAGCTGGTTGGAAATTATGATTTCTCATAAACAGTTAAAATGTTATTCCTCGACCAACACTGTGTTCTCACACTCGATCATCATTGGGTGACTCGGTCACTACTAAATTTCTTGCTCGACACATGTAGTATCACTTAGTCTATACTGATCCTTAGTTAACACTAATTTTATTTGACACTTACTGTGGCTCAGTTGACACTGGCATCACATGACATGTACTTCAAAATTCTTTAGTCTTCTGCTCTATTGCTTGGTCAAGCCTATGCATTTGATCTATCTTTGTTCACACTTTCAAGACTTGAGCATTAGTGTCTTCTCCACTTGTAACATGATTTAAACCCAAAGCTTGCAAATGGGGTTGCAAGCTTTGGGTTTAACTATGGAGGAAACTCTGTAGTTAAGCGCGCTCAGGCTAGAGTAGTACTGGGATGGGTGACCTCCCGGGAAGTCCCGGTGCTTCACCCCTGTGAGCATCACCTAGATCCAATGAGTTCTAAGTGTTCCATTTATTCTCATGAGAGATGGATTCATGTCGAATCACTACTCATGAAACATGGGTCAATGAGTTTGACTCAAAATCACATAGTTAAATCCTGATATTCACATCACAATTTGACTTGCTGTGGAAATTATCTCCTACTTATCAAATGATCTAAACAATCAATTTATCTTGCCGAAGTCTAACTAATCAAATGTCCATTTGTAGTTTCTTCTTCATAACTCAACCTACTCCTCTAGATTCTTTTGTTATGAACAACTTCTCAAATCATCTTCATCAATCAAATAGATATTACATTTAGATTAGATAAAAAAATATCTAACCAATAGTTTTGACATCAATGACAACATAAGAATTGTTTCAATTGTTGTTTCCAATAATCTCCCTCTTTGACATTAATGACAACACCTGTAAAATAGTTCTAGTTACCACACAATCCAAAAAAAATTTACTTTTTGCAAGCTACACCCTCAATGTATTAGAGCTGTATGAATATCCTTAGTTTCATTTTGATGCACATCTCAAATCTGGCAACACCTCAAGTAAGTCTTACGAACTCCCTCTAAGTAATCACTCCTTCTTACATAGATATCTCTATCATCTTGAAGTCCCTGAATAATCTGTCTGTTGGATAACCTTTTTGATAATCTCTTCCTCATGGTGACTAGATAATCTATAAATATCTCCCTCATGGTGACTAAATAACTTATAAATCTCTCCCTCTTTGAAAACCATGCCAAAGACACTTTCAACTTTATCTTATGCATCTTTCTCATGTAGATACTTTCATGTCAGTTCTAAATACAACATCATTTGTCATCTTTGTATGATTGATCCATCATTTTATCCTTCATCCTTACTACTACCTTAGGCAACTCCTAAAGTAGAATTGTCAGCATCAGTTTGTAAGATAGTTTGATCAACACATTTGATGTAAAGCACCATTTTTGCTTAAGCTTCTTTGTCTAGGAGAATCACCCCTAGTTTACCTCTAAGATATTCATGAGCATCCTTTAGTGAATATGTTAGCAATTTGCTCTTTAGTATTCACATAGTTTGATTTCACTTCTTTGTCTTGAACTATCTCTCTCAAGTAATGATATTTGATAGAAATGTGCTTTATCTTTGTGTGCATTACAAGATTCTTTGTTATGTTAATAACACTAGTGTTATCACAATAGATAATCACTAGATCAATATTTTCTTCCTTTATACCTTTCAACAATTTGAGCTATATGATATTTGAACAATTCACTGATGTCTCCACATACTTAGATTGAGCTATTGATTGGGAAATGTAGTTTTGCTTCTTGCTTGTCCATGAAATCACTCTCTTTACTAGAAAGAATGCACCTCTATTGGTGCTTTTTGTCATCAACATTTCCTGCCCAATTAGAGTCAATGAATACCTTTAGTTCATACCTATCATTCTTCTTGTAATACAATCCATAGTCTTCTTTTCCTTTCACATATCTTAGTATCCTTTTCACTACCATCATGTGGTTGTGCTTAGAATTTGTAGAAAATCTTGCAACTATCCCGACTGCTAATGCAATATCAGGTTTGCTATGAACAATATATTGTAGTCTTCCAATCATTGATTTGTATTGTCTCTAGTTCATATTAGTGGAATTTTTTGAATACAATTATATAATTGTTTGTTGTCTTTGATGTTATACGAATGTTAATTCTTTTCTCAAGCAATTTGTGCCAGTCAAGCTCACTCAAGCATTGAAGAAAGTTTTCCTATGTATGCTGAGTGTTCTAGGAAAGACAACACATAAATAGTGTTAACCAAGTTCACTCGATTACTAAAGGAATGTTGACATGGAACTAGTGTTGAACAAGTTGACTTGGTTACCAAAGGAAGTCTAAAGGAAAGTCTTTTTTGAGTTAGTGTTGACCAAGTTAGGTTGACTAACAAAGGATTTTCTTGTATCAACATAGTGGATTTGGAAATTTTGTTGGTTAGTTCTAGCTGACTCAAGGGATGAATTTTATTAGTTTGAAAGTGTATTCAAGCTGACTTGACAAGGAAAATCATGTAAATATAAGGTCAAGTTGAGGATTGAATTGTAAGAAGCACGAGATTGAAAAAGATAAATTAGGGAAGCAAATTGGAAGGATATCAGAGTATCTGAGTTGATTGAGCTGCAAAGAACATTCTGATCAAGGAGGATCAAGTATTCAAGCTAATCAACAATCTGGTCAAGTAATTGTTACTCTCTAATAATTGTACAATGAATCAAATCTCTTAATAGAGTTAGCCTAACAACTATTTTCCAAATCCTCTAACAAGGTGGCATTTCTAGATTGAAGTGTCAAAAGACCTCTAACAAGGCCACTCCTAACAGCGTGAATTAAATCCTTTAATAGGGTCACACCTAACAATGTGTTTTGTAACCTTTAATAGGGTTGACTCATAATAGGGCTCACTTCAGAAGAGTGAAAAATGGTAACTAGTTGCAATTGATGGTTTTCTCAAATTGGGTTTCCATGTTAAATCTTGGTGTCTCTTGTGTTCATGTTATTTGATTTATGTTTATGCAAATAAGTTAATTAAGGTTAAGCACACTAAACATCTTAAGAAGTGATTATTTCATTTTTTACTGAGTGATACTAATTCTTAGTGTAAATTGAGTGTTCTTGTGTTAACCATGTTACAATAGTATTTCAATTTGAGTATAGTTTTGGTTTTGTATTTCATTGACTTCTTAAGGAATCTTGGATTTATTTTTGTGGTAACTGATTCACCCCTCCCCTCTTAGTTACTCTTATATTTAAAATAATTGGTATTAGAGCTTTAGGTGCTTGTAGAGAAGGTTTCAAGGACCTAAGTTAAAGATTAAGATGTCTTACAAAAGGGAGACTCCTAAGGTAAATAGAGATAACTTCCAAGCATGGCAGGAACTCATGAAGCTCTAATTAGCAACCATTGGTGACATAGGCCTAAAATATCCGGAGAACAAATATCTGACACCTAATTGAGCTTTGATTGTGGATCAGATTATGTAAAAGAAGAATCATAACATAATGATGATTGACATTGCTTCTAATCTCAATTATGCTAAATTTGACAAAGTCAAAGATTGTGCTGCTGCTCATGAAATGTGGAACAAGCTAAAAGATATCTATCGAGTTGAAAAAAATGTAAGGAGAGCTAAGATAAAGAGATTTAGAAGTTAGTTTGATCAAATGAAGATGAAAAAGGATGAGTTCATTGCATAGTATAGTGAAATAATCAAAGCTAGTGTGAGTGAAATCAGAGTCTTAGGTGGGAAAATTGATGATGTAATAGTGCTCAGCAAGGTACTCAAAAATTTTCTTCCTATTTATGCAATTAGAGTTTCAACTATTCAAGAAATGAGATGTGATCCTAAGAGTGATATAGCTTTGGATGCACTAGTGGGAAGGTTGACAACCTTTGAGTTAGATAGCTTTGATAATTATGTTCCTAACTCTAGTAACATTGAATCTGCATTTGAAGCTAAGCTATCACTCAAGAAGAAAGCTACAAAATCTAAAAGAAAAAAGTCTGACCATGAAGATGAGGATTTTTTTCTTGATGTTCTTGAAGTCATTGAAGCATTGCTTGAAAGAATATTTCAAAAGGAAAAGGAAAGTACAAAGGCAAAATTCCTTTGATCAATTTTTCTTGTGAAGAAGTTGGTCACATTACTGCAAGGTGTCCAAACAAAGAAGGCAAAGAAGAAAAGAAACATGACAAGTACAAAGGAAAGAAAGTTTTCAAAAGCTACAAAGACTACACGGATAAAGGTAAGAAATCATGCTACATGGCTAAAGATTCTGACAATAGTGATGACGATGAAATGGTTTACATTACTGTCAATGATGAATTAGATGATGAAAATGATAAGATGACCCTCATAGTGGTTGTTCTCACCACATGATTGGTGATAAATGTAAATTTGAGCACTTGGAACACTATGATGGTGGGAGTGTCAGATTTGGAAATGATGAACCTTGTTATGTGAAAGGAAGAGGTTGTATTGCACTAATGAATGAACTCATATGTGAAAATGCTTATTGTGTTGAAGGACTACAACATAATCGACTTAGTGTGGCATAATTGAATAACATTGGATTCAAGGTAGAATTCATGAATTTATTTTTTAATATTAAAATTTCTTCTCAAATCATTCTTATATAGATTTTAATTTCTATTCAAATTCAATATAGAGATTAGACTTAAACTATCATACATACATACATACATACATACATACATACATATATATATATATATATATATATATATATATATATATATATATATATATAAGAGTATACTGATATATTCCTTTTGTATGTGACTTCTCTCTCCTCCTCCTTAAGGCTGAAATATTGTTTCATTTTATACAAGCTAATAAACTAAATCGGGAGATCACATTAGGATTTCAATTTTTAGAAAATTGTATATTCTTTGTAAAAGAAATGTTACTAGAAAGATTACAACCTCTTATTTATCAAACAAAACAAAAATAAAATAACAATAAAATGTGCTTGCATCATTTTCCCTCAAATCCATCATAAGATATTGTTAGAATATTTAGAATAACTTTGGGGGGAGGGGAGCATGGATGAATCAATTATTCAAGGTTCAAATGTACTGATTGAACAAACAAACACTTAATCAACATTAGATCTTATCATTCGATTACTTGGTCTCTACTGCAAACTATTAGCAACATCAACTAGCTGTCAACTATTCTAAATATAATAGACTTGCAAAATGTAAACATTAATTAGTAAAACATCACAATAACATCCACACAAGTTTGACACTAGGATTTAACACGGAAACCCAATTTGGGAAAATCCACCAACAACATCTCACTAATTTTTACTCTTCTAAAGTGAGTTGTGTTATGAGCCAACCCTATTAAAGGCTTCAAAACACATTATTAAATGTGACCTTGTTAAAGGATTTAATCACCCTGTTAGGAGTGGCCTTGTTAGAGGACTTTAGAACATTCCATTAGAATGTCACATTGTTAAAGGATTTACATATGATTGCTAGGTCAATATGGCCAGTAGGTCAACCTTGATTAAAGGATTTCAAATATTATTTACAATGGTTAGAAAGTAACAATGATGTTTTGATTTTTTAACTACAACTCACTCTACATGTATAGATCTCTATTCACTTCTTGAATTCATTCACTGATAGGTCTCCATTGTCATCTCAATCTCTCATTTTCTTGGCAACCCTTCAAGCAATCACACTTCTCTTATTATCAACTCGTCTCAACCTTCTATTTAGATTCACCAATTAATAACATTAGAATCTCCTCCAACTCTATGGATCTCTTTCACACATGCATATACTCTCTGCACACACATAAAGTTTTCCCTTGTACATCCTTAAATAGGTAATTCTAATCTTTTGCTGCTTAAAAAAACATGATAGATCTTAGGGTTTAGGATTAGATCCATCAAATATAATGTATCTAATAACCATTTTGTTTATCTCTTCTTTTCTAGAAACTTCTCTTGGAATCCATCTCTTAGGTTGTTTACCTAATCCTCTACTTGTATTAAATGATCAAACTCATCAATCTGTATGTTAAACACACTTTCCATATCCCAAAAAATCAACTTAGTTTCCTAGAAATTATAATTTCTCATAAATAGTTAAAATGTTATTCCTCAACCAACACTATGTTTTGACACTCGGTCATCATCGGGCGACTCAGTCACTACTAAATTTCTTGCTCAGCACATGTAGTATCACTCAGTCAATATTGATCCTTAGTCAACACTATTTTTATTTGACACTTATTATGGCTCAGTTGACACTAGCATCACTCGACATGTAATTCAAAATTCTTTAGTCTTCTACTCTGTTGCTTGGTCAAGACTATTCATTTGATCTATCTTTGTTCACACTTTTAAGACTTGAGCATTAGTGTCTTCTCCACTTGTAACATGATTTAAACAATCAACTTATCTTGTCAAAGTCCAACTATTCAAATGTCCATTTGTAGTTTCCTCTTCATAACTCAACCTATCCTCTAGATTCTTTTGTTATGAACAACTTCTCAAATCCTCTTCATCAATCGAATAGATATTATATTTAGATTAGATAACAAATCATCTCACCAATATTTTTGACATCAATGACAACATAAGAATTGTTTCAAATGTTGTTTCCAAAAATCTCCCTCTTTGGCATTGATGACTATAGTTGTGGAATAGTTCTAGTTACCACACAATCCAAAAACCTTTTACTTTTTGCAAGTAACACCCTCAATGTTTAAGATCTGTATGAATAGATCCTTAGTTTCATTCTGATCCACATCTCAAATATGGAAACACCTCAAGTAAGTCTAACGAACTCCCTCTAAGTAATCACTCCCTCTTACATAGATATCTCTACTAGCTTTCATTGTCTTCCTCTATCACTTTGAGCCATTTGAATAATCTTTCTGTTGGATAAGGTTTTTGATAATCTCTCCCTCATGGTGACTAGATAATCTATAAATAACTCCCTCATGGTGACTAAATAATCTATAAATCTCTACCTCTTTGAAAACCATGCCAAAGACACTCTCAACTTTATCTAATGCATCTTTCTCATGTAGATACTTTCATGTCAGTTGTAAATTCAACATCATCTGTCATCTTTGTATGATTGATCTATCAGTTTAGCCTTGTTCCTTACTACTACCTTAGGAAACTCCTAAAGTAGAACTGTCAGTATCAATTTTTCAGATAATTTGATCAACACATTTGATGTAAAGCACCATCCCTTATTAAGTTTCTCTGTCTAGGGGAATCATCCTTAGTTTACCTCTAAGATATTCATGTGCATCCTTAGGTTAAGCTTTAGTGAATATGTTAGCAATTTACACAATAGTGTTCACATATTCGAATTTCAATTCTTTTTCTTGAACTATCTCTCTCAGGTAATGATATTTGATAGAAATGTGCTTTGTCTTGGTGTGCATTACAAGATTCTTTGATATGTTAATAGCACTAGTGTTATCACAATAGATAACCATTGGATCAATAATTTCTTCCTTTATACCTTTCAACAATTATTTGAGCTATATGATATTTAAACAACTCACTAATGTTTCCACATACTCAGATTGATCTATTGATTGGGAAATGTAGTTTTGCTTCTTGCTTGTCCATGAAATCACTCTCTTTCCTAGAAATAATGCACCTCTATTGGTGCTTTTTATATCGTCAACATTTCCTATACAATTAGAGTTAGTAAATACCTTTAGTTCAAACCTATCATTCTTCTTGTAATACAATCCATAATCTTCTTTTCCTTTCACATATCTTAGTATCCTTTTCACTACCATCATGTGGTTCTCCTTAGGATTTGTAAAAAATCTCACAATGATCATGACTGCGAATGCAATATCAGGTTTCCTATGAACAACATATTGTAGTTTTCCAATCATTGATTTGTATTGTCTTTGGTTCACATTAGTAGAATTTGTTGAATACAATTATTTAATTATATGTTGTCTTTGATGTTATACAAATCTCAATTCTTTTATCAAGCAATCAATGTTAGTCGAGCTCACTCAGGCATTGAACAAAGTTTCCTGTGTATGCAGAGCATTCCAGGAAAGACAACACATAACTAGTGTTAATCGAGTTCACTCGGTTACCAAAGGAAAGTTTGCATGGAACTAGTGTTGACCAAGCTCACTTGGTTACCAAAGGAAGTCTAAAGAAAATTCTTTTTTGAGTTAGTGTTGACCAAGTTGGGTTGGCTAACGAACAATTTTCTTGTATTAGCATATTGGATTTGACAATTTTGTTGGTTAGTTTTAGCTAATTAAAGGGATGAATTTTTTTTTTTTGAAAGTGTATTCAAGTTGACTTAACAAGGAAAATTATATAAATATAAGGTCAAGTTGAGGATTGAATTGTAAGAAGCATGGGATTGAAAAATATAAATTAAGGAAGTGAATTGGAAGGATATCAAAGTATCTGAGTTGACCAAGCTAGAAAGAACATTCTAATCAAGGAGGATCAAGTATTCAAGCTAGAATAGAGATTTGGAATTAGAAAAGATGGTTGCATCAACAATTTGGTCAAATCATTGTTACTCTCTAATAATTGCAGTAGTGAATCAAATCTCTTAATAGAGTTAGCCTAACAACTATTTGCCAAATCCTCTAACAAGGTGACTTTTCTAGATTGAAGTGTCTGAAGACCTCTAACAAGGCCACTACTAATAGGGTGAATTAAATCCTTTAACAGGGTCACACCTAATGGTGCATTTTGTAATCTTTAATAGGGTTAGCTCCTAACAGGGCTCACTTTAGAAGAGTGAAAACCATTAACTAGTTGGAATTGGTGGTTTTCTCAAATTGGGTTTCCATGTTTAATCTTGGTGTCTCTTATGTTCATGTTATTTGATTTATGTTTATGCAAATAAGTTAATTAAGGCTAAACACACTAAATATCTTAAGAAGTGATTATTTTAGTGTTTAATAAGTGATAGTAATTGTTAGTGTAAACTGAGTGTTCCTATGTTGACCAAGTTACAATAGTATTTCAGTTTCAATAGAGTTTTGGTTTTGTATTTCATTGACATCTTAAGGGATATCGGATTTGTTTTTGTGGTAACTAATTCACACCTCCCCTCTCTGTTACTCTTATATTTACAATAATTGGTATCAAAGCTTTTGATGCTTGTAGAGAAGGTTTCAAGGACCTAAGCTAAAGATCAAGATGTCTTACAGAAGGGAGATTCCTAAGCTAAATAGAGATAACTTCCAAGCATGGTGAGAACTCATGAAGCTCCAATTGGCAACCATTGGTAACATAGGCCTAAAATATCTAGAGAAAAAATATGTGAAAACTAATCAAACTTTGATTATGGCTTAGATTGTGAAAAAGAAGAATCATAACATAATGATGATTGATATTTCTTCTACTCTCAATTATGCTAAATTTGACAAAGTCAAAGATTGTGCTATTGCTCATGAAATCTAGAACAAGCTAAAGATATCTATGAAGTTGATGAAAATGTAAGGAGTGCTAACACAAAGAGTCTTAGAAATCAATTTTATCAAATGAAGATGAAAGAAGATGAGAAAATTGCATAGTACAGTGAAATAATCAAAGATAGTGTGAGTGCAATCAAAGCCTTAGTTGGGAAAATTGATGATGTAACAGTGCTCAACAAGGTACTCAAAAATTTTCTTCTTGTTTATGCAATCAGAGTTTTAGCTATTCAAGAAATGAGATGTGATCCTAAGAGTGATATAACTTTGGATGCACTAGTGGGAAGGTTGACAACCTTTGAGTTAGATAACTTTGATAATTATGTTCCTAGCTCTAGTAACATTGAGTTTGCATTTCAAGCTAAGCTATCACTCAAGAAGAAAGCTGCAAAATCTAAAAGAAAAAAGTCTAACAGCAAAGATGAAGATTGTTTTGATGATGATCTTGATGTCATTGAAGCATTTCTTGTAAGAATATTTCCTAAAGGCAAAGGAAAGTACAAGGGAAAAATTCCTTTAATCTATTTTTCTTGTGAAGAAGTTGGTCACATTGCTGCAAGGTGTCCAAACAAAGAAGGCAAAGAACAAAAGAAAGTTTTCAAAAGCTACAATTACTACAAGAATAAAGGTAAGAAATCTTGCTACATGGCTAAAGATTCTAACAATAGTGATGATGATGAAATGACTTACATTGCTGTTAAGGATGAATTAGATGATGAAAATGATAAGATGGCCCTCATTTTTAATGTTAGCAAGAATGACACATGGATCATAGATAGTGGTTGTTCTCACCATATGATTGGCGATAAATCTAAATTTTAGCACTTTGAACACTATGATGGTGGAAGTGTCAAATTTAGAAATGATGAACCTTGTTATGTGAAAGGAAAAGGTTGTATTGCACTAATGAATGAAGTCATATGTGAAAATGCTTATTGGGTTGAAGGACTATAACATAATCTACCTAGTGTGGCATAATTGAATAACATTGGATTCAAGGTAGAATTCATGAATATGAAAGCCAAGCTATTGGATGGAAAATGAAATCTTGTTGGGACTAGAAATCAAACAAGAGGTAATCTATTTTTCCTAGATCTAACTAAAAATTCATGTTTCATAACTCAAGTAGAAGAAAGCTGGTTTTGGCATAAAAGGTTGTGTTCATGTGAATTTTGATAACTTGGTCAACATAAGAAAGAATAAAAGAGTAAGAGGTTGTGTTCATGTGAATATTGATAACTTGGCCTAAAGAAACCTGATATGTGCATGCACAAAAATTGTCAAATTGGAAAGATGGGAAAGACAAGTTTCAAAAGCAAGAATTATCATTCTAAAGAAGTTTTGGAGCTAGTTCATACATACCTTTGTGGACATATTGGCATAGAAATCTATTGCAGAAACAAGTAATTTTCTTTGTTTATTGATGATTATTATAGGATGATGACACTTATGTATTTAAAGGATAAATCAAAAGCTTTTCAAAAGTCAAAGTGGTATCTGACTAGAGTTGAGAAAGAAATAAGAAAGAAACTAAAACTCTTAAGGTTATATAGACGAGGTGATTTAATCTCAAATGAATTCAATGAATTATGCAATGAAAGAGGAATCAAAAGAAAGGTATCTGCACTTGGTACACCTCAACAAAATGACATAATAGAACACGGGAATAAATAAATTATGGATTGTGTAAGGTCATTGATGTTAGAGAAGAATGTTTCTATCAAATAGTGGAAGGAAGCAATCAAGACAATAGTTCATACCTTGAACCAAATTTAGCTAAAGAAGGACTTACATCAAACACCTTATGAATTATGGTATGGATATAAACCTAATTTTTGTTATTTCAAAGTATTTGGAATGAAATGTTATATCTTGAAGGAGTCAAGAAAAGGAAAATTTGATGTGAAAAGTGATGAAGGAATATTCTTAGGGTACTCCAATAAGAGAGAAGCATACAAATATTTGAATCTATCTACTCACAAAGTTATAGAAAGTGCACATGTAAAGATTACCAAATTTATAGAAGAGTTGAAGAAAAAAGTAGAAAAGAGCTTGAAAACTATAGTTTCTTTGTTTACTATGAACCTAATACCTGACCAAATACAATTGGTAGTTAGTAGTCTTCACCACTTGAGTCCCCAAAATCCCCAATTCAACTTGAGTTGCAGCTAGTGCAACTTGAGTCATAGTCTAAAGGACCCAAGTCTCAGTTAGAAGGACCCGAGTTTTACTCAGTGCAAACCAAGTCATCTGATGGACTTGAGTCACAAATAGTGGGACCCAAGCATGATTCAAAAGATCCCAATGGATTGAGCGAAACAAGTCCAAAATCCAAAAGGAAGGAGCCTAGACTTTTTAGATATGTAAGAAGTCATCATGCACCCTAGAAAATCATTGGAGATTAGTTAGAAGGAACAATGACAAGGAACAAATTAAAAGGTACATGATTTCTTACCCAGTTTGAACCAAGAAGTGTTAAAGATGCACTAGAAAATAAAAGTTGGATTAAGGAAATGAATGAAGAAATTTATCACATTGAAAGGAACAAAACTTGGACTCTTGTTCCTAGACCAAAGGACAAACATGTAATTGGCACAAAATGGGTATTCATAAATAAGCTGAATGAGAATGGAGAAGTTTCAAGAAACAAAGAAAGGTTAGTTTGTAAAGAAGAAGGAATTGATTATGGAGAGACTTTTTCTCCTGTTTCTAGACTAGAAGGTGTTAGAAAGTTACTTGCATATGCATCAAACAAAGGATTCAAAGTATATTAGATGGATGTGAAATCAATAATCTTGAACGATCTCATAGAAGAGGAAGTCTACATTGAGAATCCATAAGGTTTCATTGATCCTAACAAAAGGGATATGGTTTGTAGACTACACAAAGCTTTTATGGTCTCAAACAAGCCCTCAAAGCTTGGTATGAGATATTACATAATTATCTCATAAAGATTGGTTTTCAAAGGACTAATGATAGCAATAGCCTATACATCAAAGAAGAACCAAATAAGAAGATGGTGTTGGTAGAAATATTTGTGGATGATACATTATTTACAGGAAATGATGACTTCTATAGATATTTTTCTATGGAAATGAGTAAATAATTTGAAATGTTAACATTTGGAGAGATTAAATTCTTTGTTGTCTTGCAAATTCAACAAATGAAGGAAGGTATCTATATTAATCAATCAAAATACATCAAGGAGATATTGAAGAAATTTGGACTGGAGGATTCTAGATTGATTGGAATGCCTATGTCTACTGGACATAAGCTTTGCAAAAATGATGATTCCAAAGAGTTAGACTAGACTACTTATAGATCAATGATTGGAAAAATTTAGTATGTAGTGCACACAAGACCTAATATTGCATTAGCAATTGGCATGGTGGTTAGATTCTTTGCTAATCCTAAAGAAAATCATATGATGACAATCAAAAGAATCTTTAGATATTTGAAGGGTATTGAAGAGTGTGGTTTGTGGTATAAGAAAGGAGACAAATTTGAATTGAACACATTCATTGATGTTGATTGGGTAGGATGTGTTCATGACAAGAAGAACACTAGTGGCGAAGCATTCTTTCTTGGAAAGAGGTTAGTATCTTGGACAAGGAGGATGAAAAATTATATCTCTCAGTCTACAAAAAAAGTAGAATACATTGCAATAGTAGTAAATTGTTCCAACATTATTTAGTTCAAACAACTATTGTCAGGTATAAAGGAGGAGATCAAGGACCCAATTGTTATTGCAATAACACCAATGCAATCAACATATCTATGAAGCTAGTGATGCATACCAAGACAAAGCAAATTGAAATAAAATATCATTTCTTGAGAGAATTGGTACAGGACAAGGAGGTGAAATTAGAATATGTGAATATGAAAGAAAAAATTGCACACATATTCACCAAGCCATTAGCCAAGGATGCATTTTTGTATTCAAGAGCTAAGGTAGGGGTCATTCCCCAATCTAAAGCACACTAATCAGATTTTAGTTATGCATCAACTGAGCACTTTGAAGATGAGACAAGTCGATGCAGTATTGATAGAGCATATTGTATATGAATTAGTATATTAGGTACATGGAAAATACATTGATTTTTGTCTTTGGCATAAGATGTTAAAGATAGAGAGTTTTTCATATAAGAGATTTTTTTTTTTTTTTTTTGTATCACTAAAGAGGGAGAGTTTGTCATATTAGAAATTTTGAATTTGATGTGAAATCAAAGAGTTTGCTATCAGAGGAAGAAATTATAGTCATTACAATAAGAGAAATTAGAGAGATTGATGTTAGAGGTAGTTCACACTGATAGAGAGAGTTCTCATGGATGAGAATTAGAATAATACTAAGGATATTATCCTTACTTCTATTTTTTGCTCTAAAAATTTCTTTCTATCATGACATGTTGTGTTGCCATCAATGCCAAAGACAGAGATTGTTGAATACAATTATTTAATTACATGTTTTCTTTGATGTTACACAAACTTTAATTATTTTACCAAGAAATTAGTGTCCTCTAAGCTCACTTAGGTGTTGAATAAAGTTTCCTATATATTTCGAGCGTTCTAGGAAAGACAACACAAAACTAGTGTAACTGAGTTCACTTGGTTACCAAATGATGTAGAGAGCACAAAAAAAGTGTGCTATATGGGCCTTCCAAAAAAATATAAAATTATATGTATGGATTCACATTTATAATCTTTTCCAAATAGACAAATAAATGCAAGAATGTTGCATCATTTAAGAACAATTTCTCAACTAGGGCAGAATTTAAAACCCTTAATCAATCATTAATAACTTCCATAAATGAAAGAATGAAATCAATACTTTTTGTGAGACTCAATAAAAATAAGTTACCAATATTTTCTCCAATTTATAGCTAAATCCAAGAAAATAAATAAAAATTATTGCAATTTCCTCAAAACTATTCATATTATGAGAGAATCTATCCAGTCTTCACCAAAATAGTCATAACTTCTTCCAAACATATTGAAAATAAGTCAAACCAAAACCAAATGAAACCTAACTCATATAGATTTCTGAAAATATAAGTTTCAAATTTTTATCATTCAAAATGAGTTCACATAAACCAAAATATGAAAGAAATTGTAGGAAAAAATAACTAAAAAACCAAAATATACAAAATCAAAATAAGTTTTCTTCCATTCTGAATCCTTCCTCCAACTTATAAAAATTACAATTTCCTATTTTGGAGACCAAATATATATTATTTGGAAGCACATTAAACTCTCCAACCAACCTATAACCACCCATTAACACCTTTAAACCAATTTTAAAAAACTTGTCACCAAGTTGTAAAAGTTGTCATTACAATTTTGGCAACTTTTGAACAACTTTTACAATTATTATCCAAATGACTTGAAACTTTCCCTAAACCATTATAATATGATAAATATGAATTTAGGACTCCAATTTAACTATTTCCACTCTAGTTTTATATATTTTAGTGGTTTTACCATACTTGACATTTTCGAGGACCTTGTAGGTCACTATGATTTCAATGGCTTTTCTAGCCTTACAAAATAATTTGAATGAGCTCCAATAGGTCCTTACATAACATTGAAACCATATTAAATATAATTTAAAATATGAATTTATCCATGAGACATAAAATTAATAAGTTCTCCTACACCACCAAAGGAAAGTTGGCATGGAACCAGTGCTAACCGAGCTCAGTCACTTACCAAAGGAAGTCTGAAGGAAAGTATTTTTCTGAGTTAGTGTTGACCAAGTTGGGTTAGCTAATGAAGGATTTTCATGTATTGGCATATTGGATTTGTCAGTTTTGCTGGTTAGTTTTAGTTGACTCAAGGGATGAATTTTATTTGTTTGAAAGTATATTCAAGCCAACTTGACAAGGTAAATCATATAAATATAGGGTCAAGTTGAGGATTGAATTGTAAGAAGCATGGGATTGAAAAGATAAATTAAGGAAGAAAATTGGAAGGATATTAGAGTAACCTAGTTGATTGAGCTGCAAAGATTATTTTGATCAAGGAGGATCAATTATTCAAGCCAGAATATAGATCTAAAATCAGCAAAGATAGTTGCATCAAAAATTAGGTGAAGTCATTATTACTCTTTGATAATTGTAGCAGTGAATCAAATCTCTTAATAGAGTTATTTTCCAAATCCTCTAAAAAGGTGACATTTCTAGATTGAAGTAACTGAAGACATCTAACAAGGCCACTCCTAATAGGGTGAGCTAAATTCTTTAGTACGGTCACACCTAATAACATGTTTTGTAACCTTTAATAGGGTTAGCTCCTAAAAGGGATCACTTTAGAAGAGTAGAAAATAGTAACTAGTTGCAATTGGTGGTTCTCCCAAATTGAGTTTCCATGTTAAATCTTGGTGTCTTTTGTATTCATGTTATTTGATTTATGTTTTTACAACTAAGTTATTCAAGTTTAAACACACTAAACATCTTAAAAAGTGATTATTTCTATGTTTACTGAGTGATAATAATTCTTAGTGTAAACTGAGTGTTCTTGTGTTAACCAAGTTATAACAGTATTTCAGTTTCAGTAGAGTTTTGATTTTGTAATGCATTGAAATCTTAAGGGATCTTTTATTTGTTGTTGTGGTAATTGATTCAATCCTCCTCTCTCATTTAATCCTCTTATATTTCCAATAGAATCATCATTCTTAGATAACTTATGTCGAGTAGACATAAGCGTACTCACTAGTTTTGAATCATCCATCCCAAAAGTTTTCAATATCTCCTTGATATATTTGGACTGAGTAATGAAGATACTTTGCTTCATTTGATACACTTTTAAACCAACAAAGAGTTTGATCACACCAAATATTGGCATTTCAAATTCCTTCTTCATTTCATCAATAAGATATTTGCATAATTCTTCTTTACTTCCAAATATGATATCATCAACAAAATTTTTAGATAACAATACCTCATTGTTCTTGCCAGTCTTCAAATATAGATTGTTGTTTTCATTTTTTCTTGCAAAATTCAATATTCACCAAATAGTTATGTATTCTTTCATGGCATACTCTAGGGGCTTGTTTCAAACCATATAAAGCTTTGTGCAACTTACACACCATATTCTTCTTACTAGGATCCAAAAATACTTCAAGTTGTTCTATGTATACTTCTTCTTCAAGTATTCCATTTAGAAATGGAGATTTGAAATCCATTTGATATACCTTAAATCCTTTATAAGAAGAATATGCAAGTAGTATTCTAACTCATTGTAGTCTTGCTACACGGGAAAATGTCTCCCCATGGTCAACATCTTCTTGTTGTGCGTATCCTTTGCTTACCAATCTAGCCTTATTCCATATGATTTCACCCATTTCATTCATCTTGTTCCTAAATACCCACTTTATTTCAATAATATTTTTGTCTCTAGGTCTATGTTCTAGTGTCCATTTTTTGTTCTTTTCAATTTTCTCAATTTATTCATTCATGACTTGTACCCAATTTTCATTTTACAAAGACTCTTTTATAGATTTTGGCTCAAACTAAAAAAATAAGCATGTATCACTTCTGAGTCTTTTTCTTGTCATAACACCAAACTCTTTATCTCCAATAATTTGCTTAAGTGCATGATGTCTTCTTACATATTTTGATAACATAGGCTCATTTCTTCTTTGATCTTCAATAGGTTCATCTTAAAAAATGATTTCAAGCTCATTATCTCTCTCTCGTATTTAGGTTTTGGTTCATGTTCTACATGCTCAACATTGCCTTCCTAATGATTGTCTTCCTTTGTCTATGGCTCGACATAATTTCCCTATTGCTCAACACCCACATTCTACTACTCAGCAATTGGTTGTTGCAACTCGACATTCCCAATCTTTTTAGGATATGCAACTTTGTTTTCATGTTCAAGTAGAGTGCTTGGAGCACTATCACTCACACACATATGAATGAACTATAATCTTTAGGTTCTTTCTTGCATTCAACTTCATTTTTCTTTGTATATTCATCAATTTTCACATTTGTACTTTCCACAAATATGTTGTGTTAGAGTAAAGTGTTAATTTAATTTAATTTATTAAATTACCTTTACTCCCTTCTTAAGATTTCATGTTATGCACTTGCATTTCTTTTTAATAATTAAATAGTAAATTTTAAATGTAATTAACCTCTTAGGGTTTCCCTTTTAGGTTTTACGATCTCCTTCTATAAGGATTGGTCAATTATAAATTTTATTCATTCTTTTAGTCTGATAATATTATTTTCCATATTTTAAGAGCAAAACCTATGCCTCTTCTTTGTGTTTTCTTCTTTATGATAGGTTCTTGCATGCATGTGTTCTTCAAGTTTCATAGATTTGTATTATTCAAATCCTTCATGGTATCAGAGCCCGAGTTTCTATAGCTTGTTCTTATTTTGAGAAAAAGAAGAATGAGGGTTTGACTAAACAAATCTTGTTCTTTTTAGGTTTTTTTTTGAAAATAGGGGGGTCTCCAGAATTTGAAGCACTTTGAGAAAAAATAGATCTCACGGTTGGCTTTAGAAGATGTCAAAACCCTTATTTTGATATTAAATTTATCAATTTTGGACATTGGGCAAATATGAGGCAATTTTTTTTGAATACCAGGGTTGTACAACCACTTGCACACACTCTGAGGCACAAGCATGTGATTTAAAAAAAATTAAAATTAAAAAAGTAGTGAAAAATGCTACCATGGTTAGAAAATCACCATAGTGGTTATCCTAATGGTAGTGGCCATTGCTTGTGGTCTACTCCAACAATGCATGCGGTTGATGTGACCGCGCTGCTCCTCTACCATAATTCCTCAACCTGTCACTTGCCATAACACCACTTGCCACTAGAAATCATTGCCACTATTTCTCCTTCGCACAATGCTCAACCTCGAAGCCTCGACTATTGATCCCATGATCATGTGGGTAGCCAGGGGCTATTTCTTCAGCCCCCTCTAATTTTGTTAGGGTATTTGCAACTTTTTTTTCTATATAGAGGCCCTGATGATTTTTTGGCTCTAACTTGAGCATATAAAGGCATTTTTTGGATCCAAAAATATTGTCAAAATTTGATTCTGAGATGAACATGATGGTGAAGGTAGTTTTTGGATTTTTTTTCTAGTTTGGTACCTATTTATTTTCTCAAAGTTAGATGATGCTTTCTATCTTCTTGGGGGCATGAATTCGTCATTTTAGCTCCATTTTTTATCTAGAAAAAGCATTAAAAAGATCTTCTTGACAACATTTTAGATTCTCTATAATTTTATCAATATTTTTTACCAAGTATTTGTGATAATCAACTGATTTTTTTTTTCTCTATTCTTATTTATGCATTCCTTCTACAAGCCGGGGTTCAATTTTTTGCATTATGGGGGGTGTTTTTTTCATTATTTTATGTTACAATATCAGTATATCAGAAAATTCAAAAAAATCTTAAAGTAATGACTGAGACCTCTTATTTTCTAGTACTTCTAAATCCACATAACTATAACACATGAAAATCTACTATTCAATGGCTTCTCCATTGAAAGGGTTTGCGGTCTTGTTTAGATATAGTTGAACTGGTATTTTAGAGTCAATATCAAACTTTGAAGCACAAGAATAAGATGGATGAAGCCATGGGTATGAATTCTTTGAAGTGTTTTAGATAGCTTATAGTTTCATCTTGATGAGTGTTCTACTCCTCAAGAAATGCGAGGATAAGTTCAAGGACTTGTTTCATACCATCAATGAGTTCATAGCACTTCAAATTGAGGCAAAACTTACTTCACTTGTACCAGATGCTTTTCCCTCTATTGAGGACTTTTTCATGAGATTTAAACAATAAAGACCATTATTATAGGGATGTGGAAAAGAGAAGACAGATAAGGAGTGCATCTATAATGCCTACCCCTAGTTTAGTTTCATCTTTCTTGTAGGCTTCCAGGAGTAAGTCTAATTCTAGGGGGAGTGGATGTAATGCCTACACCTAGTTGAGTTTTCTATTGTATTGTCAGATTCTTTTAGGCCAATTTTTTGATTTTTTTTTACTACTATCAGTACTTAGTTATTGGATTTCATTATATGTTATTTCATACTCAATTGATTATATGATGAGTTACTTAGTTATTTCATGTGTTTATGATTATTTCAATGATGATACATGTATGTTCGTTTAGTGATTTTTAGTTATCTCAAGATGATAGTAGATGAATTATTTATATGAAGTTCTATGTTTACCCCATACTTGCATGTGTATGGTGTACTTGTTTGTTTTACTTTATGATTAACATTCCTAATGTGGTTGAGGGAGGGGGTTGTAGTCACCTACTAGTTGGGATCTACACAATGCACCACTTCTCTCTATTTCCTATTTAGTTTAGAATATATTAGTATGTACATGTGTGGATTTTATGTAGATTGCATGTACCAGACATTGACTTTTGAATTTGCAGGATGAGTGTGCCCTATCACAGTATCTCAATGGTATAAGCGGGGAGATAATTCTTGAGTCTAAACCCTAACCTAAGCCATTTGTCCTAGAAAGTAGGACAAGTATCTAAGGTTTTTACTTGTCCAAAATTTTCAAGTGACATGAATTTGTGATTTTAACCTTGGAGTTTGATTATGTTCTTTGTCTTCAGTTGAGTTGTATTTAATTTGTGTGTATGGTATGATTTTTAGTTGTAATTAAATCAAATTAAAAGATAATTTATTGATTTAATTTAATAATGAAATTTATAAAGAAAATTAAATATTTAATTATATTTAATTAATTAAAAAATTAATTAAATAAAATAATTAAATTTAAATATTTTATTAAAGTTCTAATTTTTGTGTATTTATATTTATTTAATTTAATAATAATTTATTTAGGAGTTTCATTTTAATAATAAACTCTAAATAATATTTTTGGTTAAATTAATAAATATTATATTAAAACATCTTGTGAATTAATTAGAGAAAGAAAGAAATTGATTTAATAAAGATACCTTAACCAAATTAAATAAAGCTTGTACGGGAAATTAAAATAATAAAATGTTAAAGGAAAGGGGCTTTCAACGTGATTACACAATCAAAGCCATGATATGGGCAAAAACTCTTTATCTAAAAAATCAGAGTTGATTTCTCCCTATTGGGATTTGAAGGAGCAATTTTTGAGAAGGAGGTTTTCAGAAAAAATGGGGATTACTTGCATGCTCCATGCGGTTGTCATATTAGCATCAGAGTCAGGTAGAATCTTGTGGGTTATTTACATAGCAGTTTTCTATTCTTCAATCTTTGTGTCTGTTGTGTTTCTATTTTTAGAATTCCTTTGGGTTGAAACACTTGTTGCATATTTATTGTTCTTCATTTCAGAAACCTCTGTAAGTAATTTGATGACTTGAAATTCTCGTCTTGTAAAGTTTAAAGATCTATGTTTTTAATTGATTTCAATGTGAGTAGGTTTGGAAAAGAAATCAATATTTAAAATGCAAAATTTGATTTGGTTATTTGAGTTTTCCCTATTAGACCTATTTTGTAATTTTATAGAAAAAAAATTAAAAGTAAAATATGTTAATAAAAATTACCATAGTAAATATTTTACTATGATAATTTTTATTAGATATATTATTTTATTAGAAATTGTGAATTTGCACTCTAACTAGGGGATTTTTGCTTTTTTTTAAATATTAAAAAAATAGTATGGTGGGTAGGGGCCACCACCCCCCCAACCCTCTTCTCCTTCTCATTTATGACATGTGGCCTGCTGTCGCAATAGCTCACACTGCTATAACAACATTGACCATTGCCTTGCTGTAATTCACATTGCTGTGTGAAGCCGAGAGGCTATAAATCTTTTTAAAAATGATTTTATTTTTAGTATTTTTAATTATTATAATTTTTTTTTATTATATATTAATGTTTATAGTAAAGTTATTTTATAATATTAATATTATTTTTCATAAGATTAATGCTATTATTATTATATTAATGTTATTATAATTATTAATTTGATAATTATTATTAATAAATAATATAATATATATTATTTTATTATTAATTAAATAATTATTAGTATTAATAATTTAATAATATGTAGTTATGAAGTTGCTATAAATATATTTGGAAAGTAAAATTTGAAAAAGGTAATTGGAGAGATGATTATTCTAATAAAACTTAGATTTCGGTCAAGACAAGTCAGTTTTAAATGCAAATGATTTTTACTAGTAGGGTAATTTTATGATTCAAAAACCTATGAGAATCACCTAGATCCAATGAGTGCTAAGTGTTCCATTTATTCTCATGAGAGATGGATTCATATTGAATCACTACTCATAAAATATGGGTCAATGAGTTTGATTCAAAATCACACACTTAAATCTTGATAACAATATCACAATTTGACTTGCTGTAGAAATTATCTCCTACTTATCAATTGATGATGAATGGTTCATAATCCACAACACTTGGTGAAGGTTTTGCAAATGGGGTTGCAAGATTTGGGTTTAACCATGGAGGAAACTTCATAGTTAAGCACATTTGGGATGGAGTAGTACTGGGATGGGAGACCTCCCAAGAAGTCCCCTCGCTTCACCCTTGTGAGCATCACCTAGATATAATAAGTGCTAAGTGTTCCATTTATTCTCATCAGAGATGGATTCATGTTGAATCACTACTCATGAAATATGGGTCAATGAGTTTGACTCAAAATCACATAGTTAAATATTGATAGTAATATCACAACCTTAGTAGTTATCATACTTTGAAAAGACAAAAAATTGTAATGTGTATGTTTAGTAAATTCTTATGTTTTGATAAAAAATTAAAATATAAAATAATGTGTAAACAACTTTATGTGAATTTTTGAATCATATGGGATTCTAGTGAACTCAAAAACCTTAGTGAATCAGGAAACTAGAGAAATGAGAATTGAAACCCTGATTGAAATTGAAAACATTATCAATTGTAATGCTTGGAAATGGAAATTGAAAACCTAATTGTCTATCAAATCTTGTCTTTTCTTTTGAAAATAGATTGAACTAAGAAAATAATGTTTAAACAACTTTTTATGATTTGTTGAGCATCAAGACTCATGTGGACTCCATAACTTTAGCGAATCGGTAATACGTTGTTGGTTAATAGTTTGTCCCTCTTGCTAACTCGACTTTACCTTGACTTTTGATGTCTAGAATGTGAAGAAACAAAAGGATGTCACCAAAAAATGGGTCAGTGTATGTAGTATATCACTGCCCTCTAAATTATAAGGTACAACTCCCTTATATGCAATATATGCAATGAACTATGTTTTTAGTAGATCATTGTGATAGAGGGGTATGCTCTTAACTTGAGAGTAGAAGAGGATAAACTAGGATTCTCATAACTGAAAACACCCCAAGCAAAAATAGATTTGGGTAACCTTTAACACCCAATGGAATGGATATCACAAGCTACCTTGAAGTTCTTCTAACATCTAATCCTAATTCTAAGTATGGATTAGTCCTACTGAAATGCAATCTAGAGATAGAATGAAGATGCATATGAAAGATGAAATGGAATCAACCATGATTGATGAATCTCCACCAAATGGGATCTAGTAAGATATGTTTACTAAACTCTTATTTTTTGATAACCAATTGATCTATAAAACAATTTTTAAACAAGTTTATATGAATTGTTGAATCATCTAGGATTATAGTGAACTCAGAAACCTTAGTGAATTTGGCAACTAGAGAAATGACAATTGAAACCCTGATTGAAATTGAAAACATTATCAACTGTAATGCTTGGAAACAAAAACTAAAAACCTAATTGTATATCAAATCTCATGTTTTTTTTTGAAAACAAATTTGACTATGAAAATAATGTTTAAACAACTTTTTATAATTTGTTGAGTGTTGAGAATAATGTGGACTTGAGAACTTTAGTGAATTGGTAATACCTTATTGGTTAATAGTTTTTCCTTCTTGTTAACTTGGCTTTACCTTGACTCTTGATGCCCATAATGTAATGAAACAAAAGGATGTCACCAAAAAATGGGTTAGTGTATGTAGTATATCATTGCCCTCTGAATTATAAGGTATAACTCCCTTATATGCAATATATTCAAAAAATTGTGTTTTTAATAGATCATTGTGATAGAGGGACATGCTCTTAACTTGAGAGAAGAAGAGGATAAACCAAGATTCTTGCAACTACAAACACCCTAAGAAAAAATAGATTTGGGCAACCTATAACACCCATTGGAATGAATATCACAAGCTACCTTGAAGTTCTTCTAACATCTAATCCTAATTCTAAGTACAAATTAGTCCTACTAAAATGCAATCTAGAGATATAATAGAGATGGATATGAAAGATCAAATAGAATCCACCATGACAGATAAATCTCCACTAAAATGGAATTTAGTAAGATATCACCAGCCTCAAATACATCTATCCTAAAATCCCATAGAAACTATTCTAAAATGCAGGGTTAGATTAGTTTAAAGAGACAATAAAAGAATCTTAGGCATGCTAGTCCTAAATAGAATCAAAACATCACATTACCTAACTACAAACATCAAACAAATCGTTCATTCCATCTAACTCTTTGATTCTCACTCAACATCTAGAAATGTAGGGGGAAAGTTGTATACAATTTCTGATTCCTTCAATTAACTTAGAAAATTAGATATATAGGCCCCCTCTTAGGGTACTTGGCCAGTTATAGATTCAATAATTATAGTAATAGAGCACTTAAATCACTCAAAAATTTAATAGTCATTGATTACAACTCAATACATTAGGAAAAGAAAGTAGAAATGATTAGAATTCCTTGAAATGGTTAATATTCTTCTCTAATATGTAGCAGTCAAATTAGCACCAAATCCATATAATTCATATCTCAACAGTCATAACAAGTTTAAATTCTGGTCGTCAATCTTAGATCAATGATCGAGATTAAGGCCTAACCATCTTCTTTATTTGTCCCTTTTCATTCCTTTGCAATCTTCTTTCATTCAATATCTCTATTTGATGTGATGATGCAATCAACAATTATTATTTCATTTCACAGTTTCCTTGCTTAAACTATTTTGAATCCTTTTTAGCTTGCAACCTTGCAACTACTCTCATTCCCTAGGTTGCAACCTAAAATGTCTCTAATACCTTTTAGCCCATGATCATGTGATCACTATTTACGGTAACTTTTATTAGCTTGCACTATCACTATAGTTTATCCCTCAACATCTGCTCAGACTATGATCCTGCAAGAAGGTTTAACTATATCATTCACCTTTGCAGTCACTACTTCACAACATTAACTTTGGGTTCTCCTTAATTGCCAGTGACCATGCAATCATGCAATTTATATGCTTTCACTCTGTCACTGCCCTAACTTTGTGTTTCTTGAACCATGTGTAACAATGTGATTGTTTGTTTTAAGGTTAAATAGTTAATGCTTTTTTCAAGTTGTGACTTAACATGTCTCCATTCTACTAACTACAACTAACTACAACAACTTTAGAAATAATTTTACATTAACTACGATCTCACTTTTGCAACATTAAACTGAACTATTACTTCTAACTTGCAACTATGCAATGACTGGCTCTCGCAGTTTCTCATCCTTAATCCCAGTTTATGGTTTTAACCATACAACTGTGTGACCACTGGATTTCACTCTATCATTTTCTTAACTTTGAGTTACCTCTAACCACTAGTGACCATGCAATTTATTCTTATTTGCTGCTTTGTGTCCATGACCTATGATTAACTAAACTTGCTTATGATTATACAATCAAGACTTTTTGCTCTATCACTACCTTAACTAGAGGTTACCCTTTATTCCATGTGACTGTGATTCCTTTATTTTTTCCTTGTCATGACCTTAACCTTGATTTAATTTAACTTTCCCATGATGATGAGATGATCATTGATTTCAAATATCTGACAGCTGAGATTAAAAGACTTAATTCTCTAGTTTTCTCTATAGTGTGGGTCCATCTATTCCACATGTCACATGCTCACTTCTATGCTTTTGTTAAACTTCTCACATCTTTGAAAAGTGGGAATACACCAAAAATAGATCTACTAAGATCTAATGGCTAAGGAGATGTAACATTAAATACTTTCTTTCTAGTCTTAAAACATCACCCATTGACCTAAACTTTATCCGATGGCCAAGGTTCTATAAAAAGAAATTGACTTTTCAATTGACCAATGGTGTGCATTCCTTTTTCTGATTGACTTTTCCACTCATCTATGTAAGCCACTAATACAAAATTGATTTCTCTACACTATGAGCTTGATCACTTGCAATATCTTCCATTAAAATGTGATTATTATAGATCTTTATCTTTAAAATCTTTCTAGAACTATAAATGATGACTAATTAGGATTTATAGATCTTCTTCATATCAAGGAGACACTGATGACTCCCCACCAAATCCTATATCACCTAGCTTTTAACCAATGTAATAATAGCATGATTTTCTGCATTAGGTTAACTTAAAGGAATGATGAGATGAAAGATCATCCTATGGGCAGTCTAGATTTAGACTCAAGACATCACATTGAATCAATCGTAATCCTAAAAGTTTTAAATTATAGGGGATTGAAACTTGGGAAATAACTAGCTCTGTTTGGGGAACTAGGCATGTTAGTGCCTAAGCAGAAACCTAACAATCTCTTTTTTCACAAAAATTTGGCAAAAATACACACAACAACAGACTACCTATTTCCTTTATTAGAAAAAATAATAAATAGCAAAGATCAATGCCTTAGCCCATTGGTTTGTAGGGTATTAAGTAGCATAGGGAGATGCTATGCATTTGGGTGGTGGGGAAATAGGGTAGCCAACACAAAAGAAAATAAACACACAAAAATTTGGAAAGAAAGGAAAGCCAACTAAACTAAACACACACATAACCTAACATATTTACATAGGTGACCCAGTTACTATGAAGGATGTGGATCATATGGTTCTGGCTTCTACTCCTGCCACAAAGACTGGGGAACAACAAAAGGAGGATCCAGTCAAGCAAGAAGCCCCTATTGAGAATAGAGAGGAGGTCTAGATGGATAGGAAGGAACAAATGGAAAAGGTTGGTTCCCCTCTACATGAGAGTATTGATGACATTTGTGACTCACCGTAGAGGGACAATAAGCTTTCCTTCTTACATTCTACAAAGCTCAAAGTGGACTCTATTCTCCAAGTTGATTCTTGGATCTATAATGAAATTATGGGGTTGAAGAAGAAAGTGGAAATAATGCAACACAACTAATATACTGATAGGGCCATAATTAATCACATTGAGGTGAAAATGGGAGATGTCCCTAAAAAACTTAAAGATTATGAGTTAAATCTTAGAATGCTCATCAAGGAAAGTGGTACAGAAATGGAGTAGGTAACATCAAGCATTTGTGCCACTACAGCTAGCCTTGGAAAAAGAGTAAATGAAGATACTATTTCTTCAGAGGGCCCAAGTAAGAGGACAAGGCAGAGTTCAAGGAAGAAAGCCTTGCAAGCTGCTACAACTTCAGTTGCCAACTCCATTTAGAACACTGTTACGATTGAGAAGGAGGCTGTCAAGATGATTACAGATCTGCAATAGAAGCTTTGGGTCTTCTGTGTTTTTTCTGTTTATGTTTAGGTCCTTTTTTTGGTCTATGTTTTTGGTTTTATTTTTTGGTAAAACTTTAGTTCAGGTTCCATGTCCTTGTAAAACCTGGATACTTTTATTGAACTTTGCTAATGGTTTTAGATCTCTGTAAAACCTAATTTTCATACTATTTTTTAGTAGGTTTCAGGACTATTCCTAGTGGTCTTAATTGCCTATCTTTCTTATTTTTGTTAAAAGGGTTTTGGGGCCCCTTCAAAACCTACTTTTATCGTAATCTAAAAACATATTTACATAGGTGAGATAAGTCTCACCATATGAAACAAGCAACAAAAGATACTCAAGTGAATCCACTTACTGATTAACTAAAATAGGATCCTTTCCTCCACAATTGATTTTTCTCTCTAAGAAGGATTTCTACTTGTAGCAATGACAACAACATGGAAACTCTACATGTTTCTTTGATTATATGCACTAGGTAGCTATAAATCCATTTAGGTCCAAACAACCATGCCTATTCATATACTTCATTATCTCCCTTTTCATTTTTCATGTCATTCTCCTAATGGTCTTCTATTGTGCCAAAGACATACACCTCTTTTAAGAAAATGAACTCATTCTTGCAGTGCTTTATACTTTCTTTATGAGCCTGAGTGTAGGAAGATGTCACATTCACCATGGACTCCACTAGTTGATGGTCTATCACCTTATTTCTTTGAAGAACCAAATAATTTTCATTTCTTCCCTCTTTTAGTGTATGATCATTGCCTCCACAATTTGAATGTATAGAAAGAGACTCCAATGATCCTTCTTCAAGTTTTAATTCCATAGCTAGGTCATCTCTAGAGGGTTCATCCATTTGGAGGGGTCACAAGATCTCATAGACATTCTCCTATTCCTCACTATAGGAAAAAGTTGCATCTACCAATGGAATTGATTCTTCTACAAACTGACAGTTGATCTCAGGACTCTTTTCTTCAATCACATCTTTATCAAGGATAAGAGTCCTACCAGTGGATTCATGAAGTTCCTTGTCATGCTAATACAACCATTCTTTGGGTTGAACTTCATTGCTTCTTTCTTTGACAGGAGTCAGAATTGTAGCTATTGGAAGATCACAAGTGGAATGTTCTAATACAGGTATATGATCATCAAAAAATTCTTCTTCAAAGGACTGAGGTGGAATATTGTCACCTTGATCTATAGCATCAAGAATATCCTCTTGTCTACCAAAGAAAACAATAATATGGGAACTAGAATCAGCTGACATTACCATGGGAGCTTCATAATCAGGTGTACATGCTATCTTTAGCTTTAGCTCCTTTCTCTTGTCCCTTTTTTGATCCTTCAACTTGTGGAATTAGTTGCATAGGTGGTCCCATATCTTCCTTTCTTTGGGGTCATCTCCTTGGTTGAGACTCTCTACAAGATATAACAAGATCTTTTGAAAGACCTTGTCCTTAGTTGTATGGAGCTCTTCAAGAGTAGGCTCATGCCTTGGCCTTTCATTGGTGCTCACGTTACGAATATTCACATTCTCTTTATACATCTAAAAACTATAAGGAATAGAGTCCGGTGACCTTACCAAAGGATTTTTATGTTCAACTATTTGCACTTATTTTAGCCTCTTACCTTTAGCTTCTTGCAGGTCCTTGAGTCTATAGAAATGAGTATAGATGTAGTTCCAAAACATCTTTGACATATGATCATCTTCTATGCTGATGTTTTCTTGGGTTGCATAAGAGATGCTCTCTCTATATTGATAAAAAAGGTTAGAAAGCACCTTGTCATTTGTAGCCTAATGTTCTTCAAGAGTAGGAATGAGTTTTAGCTTTGCTTGCTCTAACTTCATCTTTTCTCTTTGCATGTCTTTTAGCTTGTAGAATCTGGAGCACACACATTTCCATAGGGATGTAGAAACATGATCATCTTCAATGTTGATATTCTTTTGGATGACATGGAAGATTCTTTCTTTATACAAAAGTACAAGCTCTTGCAACAGCTTGCCATTAATCTCATTAAGTTCTTGGAGAGTGGGCATATGCCTTGGCCTTTTCCCATTCTTTGAATTTGGCATGGTCATTGAGTTACACTAGACCTTCTCAAACCAAAGAAAGTAGGTCCTCATATAGAGTTTCCAATATTCATCCTAGGGAAGACACCTTTAGATTTTTGAGAATGAGAAATGAAACACTAGGCTTAGATTTAGATCCCTAGAAGAGTTGCCAAAAAATATTGGTTAATAGTTTGTCCCTCTTGCTAACTTCCCTTTAGCTTAACTCTTGATGCCCAAAATGTGAGGAAACAAAAGGATGTCACCAAAAAATGGGTCAGTGTACGTATTATATCATTGCTCTCTGAATTATAAGATAAAACTCCCTTATACGAAATACAAGAAATGAATTTTTTTTAATAAATCATTGGGATAAAGGGGTATGTTCTTAACTTGCGGGTAGAAGAGGATAAAGTAGGATGCTCATAACTACAAATACCCTAGGAAAAAATAGATTTGGGCAACCTATAACACCTAGTGGAATGGATTTCACAAGCTACCTTGAAGTTCTTCTAACATCTCTAAGTGCATATTAGTCCTACTAAAATGCAATCTAGAGATAGAGCAGAGATGCATATGAAAGATGAAATGGAATCCACCTTGACTAATAACTCTCCACTAAAATGGAATCTAGTAAGATATCACCAACTTCAAATATATCTATCCTACAATCTCATAGAATCTATTATAAAATGCAAGGTTAGCCTGGCTAAAAGAGACATTGAAAGAAACCTAGGCATGTTGGTCCTAAATAGAATCAGAACATCACATTTCCTAACTGCAAACATCATACAAATCCTTCATTCCATCTAACTCTTTGATTCTCACTCAGCATATAGAAATGATGGGGGAAAAGTTGGATAGAATTGCCAATTCCTTCTATTAACTTAGAAAATTAGATATATAGGCCCCCTCTTAGGGTTCTTGGCTAGTTATAGATTCAATAGTTACATTAAAAGAGCACTTGAATCACTTATAAATCTAACAGTCATTGATTACAATTTAATTCATTAGGGAAAGAAAGTATAAATGATTATAATTTCTTGAAATGGTACATATTATTCTATAATCTATAGCAATCACATTGGTGCCAAATTCATATAATTCATATCTCCATGATTACAATAGGTTTAAATTATGGCTATCAATCTTAGATCAATGATCAAGATTAAAACCTAACCATCTTCTTTATTTCTCCCTTGTCACTCCTTCACAACCTTCTTTCATTCAATATCTTTATTTGATGTGATGATGGGATCAACAATTATTATTTCATTTTGCAGTTTTGCCACTTAAACTATTTTGAATCCTTTTTCAGCCCGTGACCTTCCGAATCCTCTCATTCACCAGGTTGCAACATAAAATGTCTCCAATACCTTGTAGCCCATGACCAATATTTACCTTAAATTTTATTAGCTTTCACACCATCACTACAGTTTATTCCTCAAAATCTTCTCAGACTATGAATCCACGAGAAGGTTTAACTCTATCATTTAACTTTGTAGTCATTGCTTTGTAGTATTAACTTTGGGTTCTCCTTAACTACCTGTGATCATGCAATCATGCAATTTATATGCTTTTTCTCTATCTTTACCTTAACTCTATATTTCTTTAACCACATATGAAAATGCATTTAAAAAAAAAAGGTTTAATGTTTAATGCTTTCACTAAGTCGAGACTTAACATGTCTCCATTCTACTAACTGCAGTGACTTGGTGATAACTACACCTTAACTGTGATCACGCTTTTGCAACATTAAACTCAACTATTACTTCTAACCTATAACTATGTAATGATTGGATCTTGTGGTTTCTCATCCTTAATCCTAGTTTATGATTTAACCATGTAACTATGTGATCATTGGGTTTCACTCTATCATTGTCTTAACTCTGAGTTACCTCTAACCACTAGCAACTATGTGATTTCTTCTTATTTGTTGCATCATGGCCTTGAGCCATGATTAACTTAACCTTCTTGTGACTGTGCAATCAAGACTTTTTTCTTTGTTACTACCTTGACTAGAGGTTACCTTTTAATCCTTGCAACTATGTGATTCCATTGTTTTATATCCCTATTGTGACCTTAACCCTCAATTATTTTAACTTGCCCATGATGATGCAATGATAATTGATATCAAAGATCTGATGATTGAGATTAAAAGAGCTGATTCTATAGTTTTCTTTATGGTATGGGTCCATCTATTCCACATGTCACATGCTCACTTCCATGCATTTTCTAAACTACTTGCATGTTTGAAAATTGGAAATACACTGAACATAGATCTACTGAGATCCAATGGATGAGGAGATGTAACATTAAATACTTTCTTTCCAATATTAAAACATCACCCATCAATCTGAACTTTATCCATTGGCCAAGGTTCTATCAAAAGCAATTGACATTTCAACCAATTAATGGCATGCGTTCCTTTTGTTGATTGACTTTTCCACTCATCTATGTAGGTTGCTAATACAAAATTGATTTCTCTACACTTTGAGCTCGATTACTTGTGATATCTTCCATTAAAATATGATTACTATAGATCTTTATCTTCAAAATCTTTTTGGAACTATAAATGATGAATAATTAGGATTTACATATCTTCTTCTCATCAAGAGACACTTATGACTCCTCACCAAAACCTATATCACCTAGCCTTTAACCAATGCAATAATAACATGATTTCCTACATTAGGTTAACTTAAAGGAATGGTGAGAGGAAAGATCATCCTATGGGCATTCTAGATTTAGACTCAAGAAATCACATTGACTCAATCCTAATCCTACAAGTTTGATAGTATAGGGGACTAAAACTTGGGCAACATACCTAAAAAAAAAATGAAAACTTGAAAGGCTTTATAGAAAATTGAACCATTGTGTTTTCAAAACCTAATGAATTATGAATGTTACTACTGCATGTGTTGTATGTGATGTGTGGTTTACTGATATTTGGTTTTTGGGGTTTACACAATACTTTAACTAGTCAAGATGTTTACCAAAGGCTTGGGGGTTTGTTCTATGATGTCATGATAATATTTTGTATATGATCTTTTATACCCAACCATGCTAATGTGTCATGGGTGTTCTATGACAAGTTTGATCTATTGGTTTTTATTGCTTTCCAATGTTCTTGTGTAAAGTAAGGTGAATGATGTGTCTTCTCTGATATAACCTTTGAGTCTTCAATCAAATATCTTTAGATTGCTTCCCAGTTGCTTGTATAGGACTGAGGTGATTATTTGATTTCTTTTTGGTAATGTTATGTTATGTCATGGTTTTGTTTATGTTTACTTAACTTTGGAATAGTCTTGTTAGGATGATCATATTGGGGAAATCTATGGTTATGATTAGTAATATTTTTGTTATTTTTATGGTTACTTGTTTAAGAATCGATGAGTGATTTATGGTCATATGTGATTTACTACTTTTACTAAGCTTAGGGTAGGTTATTTGTATGTCATGTTGGGAAGTGACTTGCAATGGAGGCCAAGGCCCTAAAGAGGTTGTCGGGTAACCCATTTTAGGTTATTTTAATAAGTGATAATATTTCATTAAATGAGTTAGAATAAATTAATAAGATAAGGTGCCACATAAGGTCACTAGGGGGTTCAGAGTCCTAAGGGACTGCCAGGGTAACCTTAGAGTTGACTTGTTAGTATGCCTTGTCTATATGAAAGGATACTAATGCCACATAGAGACACTAGCGGGTTGGAGTATATAGTGGCTACCCAAGTAACCTTAGAGTTGGCTCATGCGATGACACTTGCCCACTTGCATAGTAGATTTCCTATGTGTCTTGTTGCCTTTGGGTTTAGATGATACTTGTATTTTTGGCACCCTTTGTTTTCAGGTGTTTCCTTGACCTATATGTTGGTTATGACTTGTGTTTTGATATTCATATGGGACTTGAGACTATCTCCTCAGTGTGGCAGGAGTGGACCATTTAGGTTCCACAAGGTTAGGTGGTAGTGCATTTTCTTATACCATTGAGATACGATTGTTAGATGTCGTTGTTGGATAAATTATGCAGTTGTACCTTTCTCTCTGATCTTATATTTTTGTTGGATGGTTATACCCTATTTTATTGTTTTTTTTTTATAATAGATCTTATGAGATGATGTATTTCATATATGTTGTATAATATTCTTTTAGCTTTTCATACCTCGTGACTTGTATAGTAGATGATTAAGCATTCTAGTTATGCCATGTAGCAACTTATGTAACTATATATTTATTTAAATGGATTTGTACTTGTGATTATTCTTTGATGGTGAATTTGTTATATATTGTGTTTAGTATTAATTAAAATTAAATGTGATTCAATGTCATGGGACCCTTTATAATTGTAATCTATTTTATGGTATGTGTTTATGTGTATGTTGTTGCTTCTGCTATATTATATTATTTTCAATTAGATAAATAGGTTTTATAGGGACCTTGAAACCAAGGAGTTAAAACAATAACAAGGATGATAATAAGTGTGAAAAGCCCAACCAAAAGAGTTCAAGTTCAAAGGTTGATAATAAGTCCAAGGCTGAGCCTAAAAAAAAATATCAAAGAAAAGACCAGGAACAGAAACAACTTAGAAATGACAAAGGAAAAAGCCCTGACAAAAAGCCAAAAAATAGATTGAGACAAAAGAATAGGCAGGGGATTAGTCCTCGTTCTTTCTCTCCAGGTCTTGCATGGCCTAAGCAGCCTCATAGGCCATCTGGTTCTCCTCAGCCTCTTGTTGGTGTGCCCTTTGATCCCCCTAGTCCCAACCATTGTTGATGTTGTCCTTTGCAGTGTTGACCACCAGTCTATCTTTTTCCCTATCCTTTCCATCCTCTTCTTCCTTCATAACTCTATCTTTGATCTAGCTAGTTAAAGAAATAATGTTGTTGTTAATGGAGCTTAGCAGCAAAATCATCTGGTTTGAGAGATTATGATTATAGGTTTTGAGGTTGTTAATCCTTCTCTCTGCTAGACTGAGCCTCTCACCGTTGCCATCTCTATTATTAGAATCTGCTCCATTCCTTTTATCCTCCATATGACCCACCTGCTCTTTGACCTCCTCTAGCTCATGGAAAAGCCACTTGATTGATATGAAGTTATCAATCATACTGTTGCGAGCATTGTTCAAGAGGTTCAGCCTAGATTCCCTTGCATTATTTGAAGTAGCCACAATCATCGGGTCTATGAGTTCTTCAAGCCACTTCTCTTCTTGGTTTTCCACAAGGACCTGCAAATTCATGGCCTCTCTAAAAATGCCCATTTTCACAGTCCTAAAATTAAAGTCTTTCCAAGCTTTCCTCCTGTTTTTAACCTGCACCTCTCCTCCCTCAATCTTAGAATCCATTTTTTGCTCCTTAGGTTGGGCATGAGTATGGATAGGAGAAAGAGGTAGTGAAGACATATCCCGATCCTGCTGGAATCTCTCATCCTCTAGACCCTCGCTCTTGCATTTCTTCCCTCCTCGATCTTCCTTATTATCCTCCTACATCTCCTTTTCCTCCTCTTTCATCTCCACATCCTCCTCATCATCGCTGTCAACCTTCACATCCTTCACAGGTTTCTTTTGCCCATGAGCCCTAGGGCTTTTCCTAATTGGGGTAATGGAAGAAGGTGAATTCTTGACCTAAAGGGTGACAATTTTATCAGCAGAAGAAATCCTACCTTCCTTAGAGCTAAAGCTCTGAATATCATCTGAGTCTAAAGAGAAGCTGGAGCTTCTAGAGGTCACATTCTTAGTCTGAGGGGGGGCATTTCTTATAGTCTAAGCCTTAAAGTGCTCATAAATGAATAGCAAGAGCCCCTCATGCAGAGCAGGGTTATTAGTGGGCTTCATTTTGAAGCTAACCACCACCTTGCTCATGGAAGTTAATAAGTAAAAAGGAAAAGAAATTTTACAGCTATTCCAAAAAAATTTCAAAAGAAAAATGTGATGGGTACGAGCCCGATCAAACCTAGGGTCCAAAGTAATGTACTCGATTACAGCTCTTAGAACATACCTCCACAATTTCTTCATGGTATCAAGAACATAGTATGTGTCAATCTTCTTCAGGGCTTTCAGTTCCTCCGTATCCTTCACAAAATCCCACACAGTGTTAGCTGAGAGCTTCTTGTCCCTGAAAAACTTAAAACCCTCAATCGAGATTTTAGAAATGGTCGATATCACCTCCTCAGTGATCATGGAAGAAACCATGTTCACCTTAACTCTGTCATCCTTCCATGAACCAGCCATACTATTGGTCACCTCCCAATCAAAACCATGCAGTTTCACAATGTATCTGGTAATCCCACCCTAATCTAGCTGCTCTCAAACTTTTTCCCTAGTCCTCCATTTCTCTATTTCACCAACCGGCTCCTTTCTGCACCTTTCACCTACCATATCTGCACTCTGCGCACCCTCAATTCTCATATGCACCTTGCACTATGACTGATAGGAACCTCTTTGTTTGAGCAGAATATAAAAGAAATAACCTTTTTATTTCTCCTATTGAAAATGCAAAAAATGACCCAGAAAGCATGTCGAAAAGTTTGTAATAATTTACAGCAATTACAATTTCCCATGCTACCTTTTTGGAAGGTACCCTTTCCCTTGATCCATTCATACTCATAATTGCACATTTATCTTCTCTGTACTTCCTTGGATCTTGTCCAGTTCAATCATGCACCTTTTGACATTCGTCGGCAACAAATTTTTGAGATGCCATGTCATAATATGGTTTGCTTTGACCCCTATATCAAACCTATCAGCAACTGAGTTAGCTTCCCAAAAAATATGAGTGACGTGGACTCTACCAAATTTGGAAAGGATCTCATGAGTCTCATCAATAAGATTTGAAATTGACCATGATGGTTGAGAGTTGCCATTAATACATTTTATAATATTGTTTGAATCCCCTTCAAGCCAAAGATTAGTAACTCCAATTTCAAACACTAGTTTGACAACATTACATGCGGCATTAGCTTCTACAAAGTGGTTGGTTTGAAATCCCAACAAGAGGGAAAAAGCCACAATACCATCACCATTTTCATTCCTAATTATGCCTCCACTTCTCGAGGATCCAAGATTTCCCTTGGACACTCCGTTGAAGTTGGCTTTATGCCATCCTTCCAGGGGGAGAAGCCATTTGGCTTCCTATGTTTTCATCTTTCTATCTTTTGCCTTCTCCTTTTTTCTGCCACCTAATTCTATATCTCCCCCTTTCCTTACTGAATAGTTTTCCATAATGTTTGAAAATATTTTATTTCCTATCACAATAGCAAGATCCTCTTTATCTCTAAATATTCTATCATTTCTCTCCTTCCAGATGCTCCAATAGAAATGAGGCAAGATCTAGGAACTTAATTCTTGCAAATTAGACCTACTGAACATGCATCTCCATTAATAGAAGAGATCTAGAAGGTTAAAAGGCACACACCAGCTGAAGCCCAAGTCATGGGTAAGGAAAACCTAAAAATCCTTAGAGAAAGAGCAATGAATGAAAAAATGATTGCCAGTCTCTATTTGATCTTTACATAACAGACATCTGCTGGGCATAATATGACCTCTTTTAATGAGGTTATCCTAGGCGAGGACTTTGTCCTGTAGAGCCAGCCAATAGAACATATTAATTTTTGGAATGAGGCTAAGAAGCCAAGCCCTTGACCAAGGAGGAATCTCATTTAATCTCCAAATGGCCGAATACCCAAAGGCAGAAGTATATAGCCCATTGGCGTTATCTCCCTAGACCAATTCATCCCTATTGTTATTTAGGGCCATAGAGTTTAGTAATATCATAATAGGATTAAGATCTTCAGAGATGATAGATAGGTCTATCCATCCCTAGTCATTCCTATAGCTACTAATTTTCTGCCAAAAATGGTTGATGCAGTCATTCACCTAGACCTCATTGCTGGGGTTGTTCATAAGAGGGCCCTGAGTAAGCCAGCTATCAGACCAGAACTGGATATCCTCCCCATTTCCCAATTTCAAAGAGACTCTAGAATTTTCCAGGTCCCTGGCTTTTAAAAAACCATTCCAAATAGCGAAACCTCTTGGGATATCTTCATTGAAGAGGGTAAACTGTTTAGAGGGCCTCTTTATATACTTGTTTTCCATAATTTCTCTCCATTCCCCTGTGCTACTGAAGATACGCCATATTTTCTTAGCCAAAAGAGCCTTGCTGAGGTAAGTAAGCTTCCTAATGCCTAGACCTCCATATTTCTTGGGGAGGCAGACTTTTTACCTAGCAACGAGAGGATACCTTTTATTCTTTTCAGCCCCCATCTATAAGAAGTCTCTCTAAAATTTTTTCATCCTCTTAGCAAATTTCCTAGGGATCACAAAAAGGCTCAAAGCATAAACTAGCAAGTTTTGAAGGGTTGATTTAACCAGTTGGCATTTTCCAGTTTGGCTAAGAGAGGCCCCTTTCCAACCAACCAATTTCTTACTAAATCTTTCCATAATGTCATTCCAAAAAGAATCAGGAGGATTCATGCCCAAAGGTAGCCCAAGATAGGTAGAGGGAAGCTTCCCCACACTACATCCTAGAATTCTAGAGATTTTCTTTTGTCTCTCCTTAGGAGAGTTGATAAAGAATACATAACTCTTTTCCCAGTTGATGGACTATCCCAACCCTCTAGAGTAGATATCCAAGATGTCCTTTATTGCCTTTGCTTCCTTAACAGAAGCCTCCCCTCCCATTATAGTATCATAAACAAATTTCTGATGCAAAAAAGGGGCACTTTTAGAAGAAGGTTTAAAACCTTTGATTCTCCCTTCCTTCTTATTCTTCTCTATAAGTTTGCCTATGCATTCCACTAAGATAATGAATAGAATAGGTGAGAGAGGATCCCCCTGACAAATACCATGAGAAGGTTTGAAAACAATGGAGGGGGATCCATTGACTAAGACAACAAGTGAGGAAGTAGTAACCGGATGAGAGATTAGCTTACAAGTTTTGTTATCAAACCTAAAAGCCTTAAGCACCATATCTAGGAAAGACCAGTCAACCCTATCATAGGCTTTTGAGAGGTCCAATTTAAGTAACATTCATTCCCTTTTTCCAGCTTCCATAGAGTGAATCACTTCGTGCACCATCATTATGGAGTCTAAAATTTATCTGCCCAGGACAAAACCAATTTGCTCTTGAGAAATAATCAAAGGGAGGAGTTTAAGCAACCTAGAAGTAAGAACCTTCGAAATGATCTTGTAAAAAGAATTGCAAAGACTAATTGGTCTAAACTTGTCCAAGGAATTGGCTCCAGGAACTTTAGGAATGAGAACTAAAAAAGTAGAGTTAATCTCTTTGAGAATGCTTCTAGCCCCAAAGAATTCCTAAATAGCTTGGACCACATCCTTCATCAAAATAGGCCAAAACAATTGGAAAAAGGAAGAAGGGAAACCATTAGGGCTAGGAGATTTATCTGTCGACAGAGAGAAGAGAGCTTCTTTAACTTTTGAATTAGAGGTAATGCCTCGAAGAAGTTTATTATGGCAAGAAAGGATGATCTAAGGGATGTAGAAAACAATGTCATCCTGATCCACTTTGGATAGAAAAGGATCCCAAGACAATAGGGAGGAGAAGAAAGAAATAGCCTTAGTTGAGATTTCCTCATCCTTGGTCAGCGTTCCTTGACCTTTCTTTAAACTTGTGATTCTATTATTAGCATGATGTTTTAGAGTAGTAAGATGAAAAAACTTCATATTTTGGTCTCCCTCTTTGAGCTAGTTAACCCTTGATCTTTGTCTCCAGAACTTCTCCTTTTTACTGATAATATTGTGTAAATAAAAAAGGATAGACAACTCAACCTCCTTGTTTAACTCATCATACCCATCCTCCTAAATTGAGGCTTGGATAGAAGAAAGATTGTCAGATAGTACTTCCTTCTCAAAAAATATGTGGCCAAAATCAAACTTGTTCTAGGCTTTAACCATCCTTTTAATGTTGCTTAGTTTTTTGGCAACCCTGTACATAGCTGTGCCTTCCACATCAATACTCCACTAGAGATTAATCTTGTCTAAAAGATTAGGGTGGGAGGTCCACATTTTTTCAAAAAAAAAATGGGGAGGCCTTTTAGGGCCTAAAGGAACAATCAACAGGGAAATAGGGGACTGGTCAGAACCCACTCTGGGCAAAAGAGCTAATTTGCAAGAGGAAGACTGCACCAAGTCATTAATGATAAGAGCTCTTTCAAATATGACCTGAATACATTCCTAACCAATGCATTTATTTGACCAAGTAAAGGCACCTCCCATGAGGTCCATATCCAAAAAAGCCAGACCATTAATGAATTTTGAAAGGTCATTTTTACTTTCCTAGTCCGGAGGAAGACCTCCCTTCTTCTGCTCATCCAACAAAGCAGTGTTAAAGTCACCCATAATAATTCCTTTCTTTATATTGCTACTCTGCACCACACTATAAGCTCTAGTCCAGTAATTCTTTCTTTCTCTCTTATTGTTGGGAGCATATAAATTTGGCAAGAACCAACTATCATTGGAAGGGATATGAAAAACTTTACACAAAAGAATGTTACCTTCATTGTAAGAAAATTCCATTCTAAGATTTTTGGTGTTAAAAAGGGTTAGTAGTCCCCTAGAGGCACCATCAGAGTTCAAAGCCTCCCCACTCATCAAGTTGCTAAACTTAATCTTCCCCAAAAATTCTTTTTTCATCTTAGTTTCTTGGATCATCAAAATGTCTAGTCTTTGGTCTCTGATCAAGTTCTTGATAATTTCTTGCTTATGGGCTCCACTAAGGCCCCTAATATTCCATGATATGATCTTCATGATTAATTCTTGAAACACTCTTGTAGAGTTCTTTGATGCCCATTCGTGAAGCTTCTTCTGGTCTCCTCCTCTTTGGCTTCCTTCTCTGATTTTTTGCATCTTTTGGCCATTGAGCCCACATCTAATTTGCAATTGCTTCTAGTCTCCACTGAAGAGGCCAAAGAAGGTTCTGTCACATTTTTCATCCTAGGCCTAGGCGATAGAAGAACTTCACTTTCCATTCCAAAATTCAATGACCTAGAAGCCTTAAGAGCAATCTTTCCGTTGGTTGGAAGATCCTCCCATTGGTCCAGTTCCTTCACCAAAACTTTCAACTTTCCTATGCTGGTCCCTCTAGCTATAGAGGAAACAAGATTGTCCTCCAGGTCTTGATAGATGATAATATCCTTATTAACTCTATCCTTCTCCACCTCAATGGAAGCCAGGTCAAGCCTACCCATAGAAAGTGGTGAGCTTAACATCATAGCCTCTTGAACAACCTACTGTGGGGCATCCTTACCTTCCTCATCTCTTGAAATCACTTGAGGATCCAATGTTCTCTTTGCTAGAGCACCCTCAGTTAGTTGGGGTTAAACATTAGTCATTTGCCACTCCCTAATAACTAGAGAGGAGTTCGGGTCTATCTCCAACAACTCAACTTGAGGAATAGTCTTTCCATCTGTGCCTAGAGGTAGAGTGGAATTAGAGGGTTGCAATTGATTTACCTTCTTTGAAGCTTCTGCTACCTTCTGATTCACCAAAAGAGGACCCTTCTAGCTCTGGTTGGTAGTCTTTACTTTCCATACTTTCTTGACCCTAAAGAGAGAAGCAGTAGAGGGATTCTTCTTCTTCTGAACTAACTTTTCTTTTGGGCATTGGAAAGCCTTATGGCTAGTCTGAAAACAATGAAAACATTCAAAAGGGATACTCTCATTATCCAACTACTGAATATGCGTGCCAAGTTTTGACTAAAAGCACACCACTTCAGGCATATCATCCCATTCCCTTACACCTATACAGATCCTTACATAGGTCAACCTACTCTTAGAAGTAGTAGTTGGGTCTATGGAGAGAAGCTCTCCAAAAGAACTAGCCACACCCATAAAAACATCCTCACTCCAAAATTCCAAGGGCAGCTTAGGGAGTCTTACCCATACTAGATCTTGCTAATAGAAAGATTCATTTAAATCCAATTTAGAAGACCATTTAAGCAGCATCAAGGTAGCTCTTCCAATGATCCAAGGTCCTTTACACAGGATGTCGGCCATATCCTCTTTATAGGTGAATTCAAAAGAAAGAAATCCCTTTGCCATAGCAGTAACACTAACCTAGCCTTTTAGACTCCATTTCTTTGATCTGAAGGACCAGATGACATTGATATTCGGTCTCTAACCCAAAAACTTCCCCACAAGTGTGGAGGTCATCGTAGCAATACTATGGTCAACACTTTCATCTAGAATGGCAATCGTGCACGATCCCTTTTCCAAACCTGACACAACCTTAACCAAAGGGAAAGAGGACTTACCTAAAGGCTTGACACCAAAGAGAGAGGCCCATTTCACTGGCAGATTCCCTAGTTTGTCCACCTTGGATTGAGTTTCTAGCTTTTGTTGGGTTCCACCGTCTGCACATCAATGTGCTTCGTTCTGGCATGGAAAGTTGGATTCTTTGCAAGGTAAATATCACTCTAACTATCACACCAAATAGTAATCTATTCTGCATCAACACCAACATCAGAACACAATCTCTTAAGCCAAATGGCTTCCTTACAAGTATGAGTAGAATCCATGTACTCAGCTTTTGTAGTGGACAAAGCAACCACAGGTTTTCACTTGCTCATCCAACTGATGGCACCACCAAACATAGTGAACACATAAGCACTGGTGGATCTCCTGCAGTCAATATCACATGCCCAATCTGAATCCAAAAACCCATGAATACAAACTAAATGCAGAGATCTAGAAGAGTTACCATGATAACATATGGAGTAATCTGATGTACCCCTCAAATATTTGAATACTCGCTTAAGTGCATCCCAATGTACCTATCTAGGATTAGCCACAAATTGACTCAGGACTCCCACTGATTGGGCAATGTCTTGTCTAGTACAGACCATAGAATACATAAGACTGCCAATTGCACTAGCATAAGGTACTCTACTCATCTCCTCCATCTCACTAGGAGATTTTGGACAATCATCTATAGATAACTTTGTTCCCACAGGAATAGGAACACATAGTGGTCTACGATTTGCCATGCTAAACCTGTCCAACACAGACTTCACATACTTACTCTGACTTAACCACAGTTTTCTTTTAGACCTGTCTCTACTAATTTCCATACCCAAGATGTACCTAGCTACCCCAAGATCTTTCATCTCAAACTATGCTGACAACTAATATTTAAAATTAGAAATCATACCCTTACCCTTCCCAAACAGCAACATATCATCAACATATAATGCAACAATAAGAAGGCGATCATTTTCAACTCTGAAATAAACACAATGATCTGATTTCAATCTTACAAATCCAATTGACAACACAAAGGCATCAAAATTAAGGTACCACATCCTAGGAGATTGCATCAAACCATATAGAGATTTCTTTAATTTGCAAACTAAGGATTCTTTACCTTTAACAATGTAGTGCTCAGGCTATGACATATAAATCTCTTCCTCCAAATCACCATGAAGGAAAGTTGTCTTCACATCCATCTATTCTATCTCTAAATCATATGATGAAATAAGAGATAACATAATTCTAATGGATGTCAACTTTGCTATAGGAGAGAATATTTCACCATAATCTATTCCCTCTAGCTATGAATACCCCTTTGCAACTAGTGTAGCTTTGTACCTTTCAACACTGCCATATGCACTGAATTTCTTCTTGAACACTCATTTATAGCCAATAGATTTTCTCCCTTTAGGAAAAGGTACAAGGTCCCAAGTTTTGTTTTTCTCTAATGAAGCCATCTCATCATCCATAGCCTTAATCCAAGAACCTGCATCTTCCATGCCCAAAGCCTCTTTCATAGATCTAGGCTCATTAGTGTTAGTAATCAAAGAAAAAGTACAACTAGAATCTAACATAGAATAACCAAACCTTTCTGGTTTCTTTCTTTCTCTCATGGATCTCCTCAAGGGCTGAGGTTGAGGTTGTTCTTCCTCTTCTTCTGAACTATCAGAGCTGCTAGAGCTCTCCTCATCATTAGACCCAACATGGTCTCTCTGTTTAGTCTTCTCAGGGGTAGGAGGCAACTAAACAACATCTTTTTCCTTTTCTTTTTCATCTAGTTGTAGCACAATAGGAGAAGATGTTAGCTCTCTAAAAATAACATTTCTACTATACAACACCTTACTAGTCATAGGATCCCAAAGCTTGTATCCTTTCACACCAGCACTGTACCCGATGAAAATACATTTAACAACTTTGTTTCCCAACTTAGATCTTTTCTCCTTTGGAACAGGTGCATAAGCTTCACAACAAAAATAATGAAGATGTCTAATTGAAGGCTTCTTACCAGACCACACCTCCATGGGTGTCTTACCAACAAGGGCTGATGGAGGAGATCTGTTAACCAGATAGCAAGCAGTAGCCACAGCTTCGGCCCAAAACCTTTGTTCTAAACTAGCTCCACTAAGCATACTCCTAGCCTTCTCCATCAATGTCCTATTCATTCTCTTTGCAACTCCATTTTTTTTTGGGGTATAAGGAGTTGTCTTATGCCTCTTGATACCTTTTTCTTTACAGAACTATTCAAAATCTCTTGAGCAAAACTCACCACCATTGTCAATTCTCACACACTTAATCTTCTTACTAGTCTGATTCTCTACACGGGCTTTAAATTCCTTGAATCGACTAAAGACTTGTGTCTTAATTTTAAGGAAATAAATCCATGTCCTTCTACTATAATCATCTATGAAAGATACAAAAAATACAGACTTGGAGATTGAAGGAACTTTTACAGGACCAAATACATCAGAATGAATAAGATCCAAAACATCAGAAGATTTGTGAGAACTAGAGTAAAACTGAACACAATTTTGTTTACCATAGACACAGTGTTCACAAAAGTCAAACTCGAGATTGCAATCATTTAACCCCTCAATGAGATTTTTAATTTTTAGGGTTCTGAGACCCTTTTCACCAATGTGACCAAATCTCAAATGCCACAACATTGTCTTTTCTGTAGGAAGTTTACCTTCCAAAGTGTTTGCATTGCCATCAAAACCAATAACCATAGTATTCTTCACTGCTCATTCAGATGGTGAGGATGAAGAACTATTACATAGTGGAATAAATGCATCTAGCTGAAATAAGGTACCTCTCCTAGTACCCCTTGCAAGAACCATCGATCCTCTCATCATCTTGCATCCTTCTTTCAAAAAAACAACTTGCACACCTAAATCATTCAACATACTTATAGATAATAGGTTTCATGCCAAACCTGGAATATGCATAACTCCATTGATTCCCTTTACTCATCCATCAAGAAATTTGATAGCGATCCTTCTGCGTCCAACTATCTTTAGGTGAGAATCATCACCCAAGTACACCTTTCCACCATCGAACTCTTCATATTTTGAGAACTAGTTTTGATGAGAGCTCATGTGAAAAGATGCACCCGAGTCAACCAACCACACATCATCAAATACATGGGCTGCCAAAGCTATGATGAATGCATCGCCATCTTCTTGAGATCTTTCTGAAGCTAAATTTGAACCTTTCTTCTTCTTCTTCGGCTCTTTATAATCTTTATGGAAGTGCCCCAGTTTATCACAGTCCCAACATTTTGCCTTGGATTTATTGGAAGTCTTTGACTTCCCACAGGATTTGGATCTACCCTTATATTTAGACTTATTGTCATTTTTCTTTCCTCTTTTTGTGGATCTCCCATGAACAGCAAGGGCTTCTTTTCTTCCATTTCTTCACATCTCCTCTGATAGCAGTGAAGACACCACATCATCCATTTTGAAAGTGACTAATGTGCTTCCGAGAGCCATCACAAGATGGTCCCATGAATCTGGTAAAGAACACAAAAGTGTGTAGCAATGATCCTCCTCCTCTAACTTGACACCAGCAGATGTCAACTGTGTAGCCAACAGATTAAGTGAATTTAAATGATTTGTTAAGGATCCACCTTCCTCCATTCACAGAGAGTACAACTTCTTCCTCAGGAACAACTTGTTCACCAAAGATTTGGCCTCATACATGGCCCCAAGTCTTTCCCACAAACTATATGTGGTTTTCTCATCTAGAACATTCAGAAGGACTACATCGATTAAACAGAGTCTTATGAGACCCTTAGCTTTACGATCTTTGATATCCCAATCTACTTGAGCTACAATTGTTGGTCTTGTAGCATTTGAAGTCGCTTCCCATAGGTCATGATCTTTCAACATGTCTTCCATCTTGAGTTTCCACAACTTGAAATTAGTGCCATTAAATTTCTCCACCTCTATTCTTCCATATGATGAACTCGCCATCTCAATCTGCAAATAAGATTCAGGATGCTCTACACAAGACTCCCACTCAACTTGAGATTAGCTCAAAAAACCCTACCCAACAACTAGGATCAACAGTTGATCAAGCTCTCATACCACTTGTAAGGAAATTCAGGTGCGGAAATAGCTTCCTACACTAATCTCTTAAGAGAAATATGGTGCAAATCCTATTAAAATCTTTTACACTTATAGATCCAATATCATGTAAACAATAATAATTTATCCCAGCAAGCATAAAGAAAATAGACAGAGAAAGAAACATATAACACAAAGATTTTTCGGTGGGGAAAAACCTAACCCCACCCCTCCAGAACTTGCACAATGTATTATCTTCAACACAAGGTTACAATACACTTGCAATGCAAGTTCAACAGCAACAACAGAAGACTCCAGCAACACCTCAGTACCTACACAATCCCCTCTTCCTCTCTCTTGCATTTACAACATGCAATATTTCCTTTATGAACATCTTAAGACCCAACAAAATGCCCACAAAGGAGTTGGGATTTTTTCATGGCTCAACAACCAAGAACCATGCACAATGCCACATGTACATGCAATACCAAGAAAAGGGGATCCATCCCTTGAATAGGAAATGGCAACTTGTCATAGAATCTACCAAAAATAGCGGTCACAAGAGAAGTGTAAGGGAATCCATCATACCAACCTATTTTTGGCATATTCTCTTACACACACCAACCACTCATTCTTGGGTGCCCAAATAGGCCCCATGTCATAAGATTCTCTTACACCTATCATAGCTCATTCCTTAAATAGCTCTTACACATCATAGGAATCCGTCATAACCATTTCAACCATGATCTTCTTCACACACTTCAAGATGCCGATACATGTAAGTGATCAACATGCCAAATAGACATGTACACTCACATTTACATATTATTTGTAAAAATACATTTACAAAACAAATAATAATAAGAATAGGAATTATTCAAGGTTGAGACACCTTATTCCTAACACCCATTTCACTAGGAGATTCCCTGGTTTGTCCACCTTGGATTGAGTTTTTGGTTGTTACTAGGTTCCACCATTTGCACTTGGGTCCCCATCCCCAGACTCTGCCTCTCCATAGTTAGCCTGGATCCCATCCTGCTTACATGATATATTATATTTTTATGTTATTATCTTTCAAAAAAAAAGTTTAGAAAACTTAGTAAAACTTTAGGTTAATTTCATTTGGGTTCCTTGGTGATGTGTTACAACATCTATATGATTTTATCAAAGCTTTGATGAAACTTTCAAATTTTTTGGTGCAAAAGCACCTAGGTTAGCTAATGGTGGATCTAGGGACCCATCTTAGGTTTTTTCTTTTAGTGGTGTTGGCCAAAAAATTAGATTAATAATGGGGCTAGTTTAGTCCTAAGTTGGGTTTGTGTAGGCTCCGTTGCTCATAGTTGCTCAAAATTGCTCATTTGGCTTTATAGAGCATTTTTGGGTTTTGGTGGCTAAAAAGGTCACATAAGTGTTTGAAGGACCTTATTAGGTGTTTAGTAACCATATAAGACCTTTTGCATAGTTTGGTATCGATTGGAGAAAGTTTGAGTAGAAAAGACTCAAAATTGCAAAAATTGCTCAAAGTTGCAAAAGTTGTCATTGATAACTTTTTTGACAATTTCTTGCAAATAGAGAAAACTTTTAGCTTTATTTTTGGCTTGTTTATGGATTATATTCTATAATATTTTAAAGGTTTTTCATATAGTTAGTTGGTTATTTTGCAGAATTTGGTGTGGTTAGATTAATTGTTTTGCTTTTAAGTAATCGGTTGTCCTAAGATAGACTACATGCATAAATGGAATCATAGGGGATCTAGGACCTTGGAAAGTGAAAGAGCTAATATTGTTGTGATGCCCTATGAAAGTCAAAGAAAATTAACTAGGGATCACAATCAATTGCAAAGCTGATAGGTGTTGTTGAAAGTATGGATACTTTAACTTAAGCATGGAAGGTGTTGAAGGAGTGAGTATTGAATCCCCAAGCTAGATGGGAGCTTTTGGAATGAAGTTTGTGAAGAGTAAAGACTTCTTGATTGTAGGTAGCTAGTAAACCCTTGAAGCCCTTAAATTTAGGCTAAATTAGTGCGCATATAGTATAGACAGTTTGGAAAACCCAAACCTTCAAAATATTTAAGAAATTTGAAAAGGGTATTGGAAATGGTAGGTTGTTTGGGCACTTGTTAAGGGGTTTTGCAAGATATCCTACTTTTAGTGCATTTAGAGGGCTAATCCTAGTAGCCTTTTCAAAGCATTTGAATGCATTTACTTTTTTAAATTGTGACTCGATTAGGGTTGTGACATTTTTTTGGGTTTGGAATCTTGGGTAGAGACCTTAGATATACTTAGATGTCCATTTAACCATGTGGGAAGATCCAAAGATCATTGGGGCTTTGTGTGATGGTGGAAGTGAATGAGTAAGCTTATATTTTCTAATTGATGTGAACTAGTTAAAGGTGTAGGATCTATTGGATAGAATTCTCAAAGGCATAGGGTGTGTAGAAACCCTAGTTGATCACGCGAATGACCTAGTGGAGACCCTAGAGAGCTTAGGGTTTTAGAGAAAGATTGTTAATCACATCGAAGTGGTATCAGAGTAAGTTAAAGATTTGGGAAAAGTGTTTTATGTCTACAGCTACTGGAGAGTTAGTAGGTGAAACCAATATGGTGACTAATGCAAAACTAGCCAAGGAAGTTGATGAGCAGAGGAAGAAGAATAGGCCTGGAAGTGGTGAAGAAAAAATTAGAGGAAGTTATTGATGTAACAAAAAGGAAGGAAGAAGAAGATAGTGAAAAGGGTAAGGAGGTAGAAGAAGAGGATGTTGTACATAAACCTAACCCTATCTTGAATGAAGAGCCCTTCTTGAAGGCTATCAAATCCCAAGGAGGAAAATCTTTGGAAGGTGTGCCACTTTTCAATGGAAAGATAGACATAGATGTAGTTAAGGATTGGATAGATGGCATGGATAACCAGTTTGAGTGTGAAGGTGTATCAGAGGCACAAAAAGTTAAGGTGGCTAAGTCAAGGCTTAGAGGTTCAACATTTACCTAGTGGAAGTACCTAAAAGATGAAAGAGTAAGCATGGGAAAGACTCCTATAGCTAATTGGAATGCTATGGTTACCAAAGTAAAGGAGAACTTCCTACCTAAAGACTTTGAGATCCAACTCCACAAAAGAAGACAAGGAATTCAGCAAGAAGACTTATGTAACCTCTTATAATAAGGAATTCTAGAGGCTATGTCTAAGATCCAAAAAGTAACAAGAGGATCAATCAAGGTGGCTGGATATTTAAGTGGTTTGATGTGCCAAAATATACAAGAGGAGCTTAGTTTGTGGGAACCTACTACTATCCAAAGATGCCATCAACTAGCTCTAAATGTAGAGGAAAAGAACAAAAGGAAAGGGGATTCCAACTTCAAAGATAGAGGCAAGAGAAAAAATTAGAGAGGACAAGGAGGAGGCTACCAAGGTAGAGGCAATGAGCAGAAGAATCAAGGTGAGAGCAAGCTCATAGAGAAAATTAGTGTCAACTCCTCAATAGGTGATTATAATAGAGGGAGAGGAAACCAAGGAGGATCAAACAAGGGATTCCATTTGGTCTTTCCAATGTTTCTAGCACATTTATGAGGCTCATGAATGATGTGCTTAAGGACTTCATAGGTAGATTTTTCATGGTGTACTTAGATGACATATTACTACAACAAGACTAAGGAGGATCATATCAAGCATGTAGAGGCAGTTTTGAAGAGACTTCATAAAGAGAAGCTAGCCATCAACCTTGAAAAGTGTGACCTTTTCAAGTATAAATTGTTGTATTTTGGATTTGTGGTATCCAAGGGATCTTTGAAGATGGAGAAGGAGAAGGTGGCTACTATACTAAATTGGCCAATACGTACCACATCTACCAAGGTAAGAAGTTTTCATGGACTATCCAAATTCTATAAGACATTCATAAGTAATTTTAGTGATATTTTTGCACCTTTTCTTAATACTATAAAGGGTTGAGTCAAGTCTAAGTTTAAGTGGACTTTAGAACCTAAGAAGTCATTTGAGATTTTGAAAAAATAAATAGCTACTCAACCTATCCAATAATTGCCTAGTTTTGAAAAACTATTCACCTTAGAATGTGATGCAAGTGGCTTAGCCGTAGGTGGGGTTTTGAGTCAAGAAGGTAGGATAGTAGCCTTGTATAGTGAGAAACTTAATGAGGCTAAGAATAAGTATTCAACCTATGACTTAGAGCTCTATGCCTTAGTTCACTGTCTTAGCAAGTGGAGAAACTATTTTCTGCCCAAATTTTTTTTTGTGTTTACAAATTATCAAGCTTTTAGCTACATCAACACCCAAGAAAAATTGAGCAACAAACACTTGAAGTGGATGGAGTACTTGCAGGCCTTCACCTTCACAATCAAACACAAGAAGGGGAAGTTGAACAAAGTGGTAGATGCACTAGGTAGAAGTGTCATGATAGTTCAAGAGATTCAACTCGATAGCACTGGGATAAAGACCTCTACAAGGAGGATGAGGACTTTGCTAAAGTCTACAAGGTAAATATTGATTTTAAGAATCATTTCATAGCAAGCTTTTAGAATATACTTTGCAAAATGGATGTCTATTCAAGGGTAACCAATTGTGTGTGCTAAGGGGTTCAACGAGAGAGAACCTAATACATGAGAAACACAATGGCAACCTATGTAGACACTTTGTTGTGAGTAAAACCATAGAACTAGTGGAAAGGTTCTATTATTGGCCCAAACTATTAAAGGATGTAACTAAGTATGTGGAGCAGTGTATGGTATACATGAAAGGCAAAGGAAGAATGAGCAATGTAGGTCTTTATCAACCTTTACTAGTTCCAAATAGGCCATGGGATTGTGTGAGTATGGATTTTTTTGTTTTTTTTCCAAAGACTAAGCAAGGGTATGATAAAATTTATGTTGTTATTGATAAATTCAATAAAATGGGGCATTTCATCCCATGTAGGACAACTAATGATGCAAGTCATATTGCCCATTTGTTTTTCAAAGAGTTTGTGAGGATTCATGGACTTCCATTAAGCATAGTGTCAGATAGAGATGTAAAATTCATGAGCCACTTTTGGAAAACCTTGTGAAGAAAGATTGGTACAAATATATCTTTTGGTTTAGTTTACCATCCCCAAATTGATATTCAAATTGAAGTGGTTAATAGGACCATAAGTAACCTTCTAAGGTTCTTAATTAACAAATATGGAAAAAATTGGGATGTTATCATCTTACAAGTAGAATATGCCTATAATGATAGTAGGAATGAGACTAATGGCAAGAGTCCTTTTGAGATTGTTTATGGAATGCATCCAAGGGGTGTATGTGCACTAAGGAATCTTGGAGACATGGATCGGAGATGTGGTCCAAATAAAGACTTTGTTCAAACCATGAAGGAGATTCAGGAGCAAGTCAAGAAGACCATCCAAGATAACACTAAAAAATTAGAAGCCAAAGTGGATGGAAAGAGAAAAGATGTTCAGTTTGTTGTTGGTGACTATGTTATGGTCCATTTGAATAGAGAAAGGCTACAAAAAGGTGTGCCTACCAAGCTATAGATGAAGAGGGTAGGGCCTTACAAAATCTTGGAAGTATGGAGAAAATGCCTATAAGGTATATTTAGCATCATATCTAGGCATATCCCCTATTTTCAATGTACCTAACTTGGTGGCATTCAAAGGCAAAGTACCTCATTTTGAAACAATTGATTAATTTTGTATTGTCTTTGATGTTACACACAATTTCATATCATTATCAGTTAGTGTATGCTAAGCTCACTCAAGAATTGAAGATAGTTTTTTGTGTCTACTGATCATTCCAAAGTTTACCTTGTTTAGATGACACTTTCTATTGAGTTCACTTGAGCAACAAAGGAAAGTTTGTGGAAGATGAGTGTTAACCAAGCTTACTTAGTTAATAAAGGAAATGCTGGATGGAACTAGTGTTAACCAGGAACTTTGTGAGTGTATAGTGTTGTCCGAGTTTAGCTGGTTAACATAGGAAAATCATTTCTGAGTTAGTGTCTGCCAAGCAAGGTTGGCTAATGAAAGATTTTCTTGTTTTGGCATATTGAGTTCAATTGATTTGATTGTTGGTTCTAGCCAACTGAGAAGATGAATATAGATTATTCTAAGTTGTATTTGAGCTAACTTGACAATATGAAAGATATAAATAAAAGGTCAAGTTGAGAATTAGAAGTGTGTGAAGTATTTGAATTCATGAAAGATTTTGAAGATCTAATGATGCAAAGAGTAATTGAATTAGAAGGATAACAAAAATATCCTTGTGAAGCTAAAATGTTATATTTGATCAAGAAGGATCAAGTATACAAGCCAGAATTGAGATCTATAAATAGAAATTCAATTGCATCCAAATCAAGTCATGTCATTTTTAATCTCTAACCATTGTAGCCGTGATCTAAATCTCTTAATAGAGTTGGCTTAACAACTATTTGTAAATCCTCTAACAAGGTGGCAGTTCTATTGAATTGTCTAAAGACCTCTAACAAAGCCACTCCTAATAGTGTGATTAAATCATCTAATTGGGTCACACCTAACAATGTGTTTTGTAACCTTTAATAGGGTTGGCTCGTAATAGGGCTCACTTCAAAAGAGTGAAAAATAGTAACTAGTTGCAATTGGTGGTTTTCCCAAATTGGGTTTATACGTTAAATCTTAATGTCAAATATGTTAATGCTATTTCTTTTATGTGTTTGCAACTAAGTTAAAGTAATAAGTAATCACAACTAGCATCTTAAGATTTGCATGTTAAATATTTGTTGAGTATTCTTAGTATTTACTAAGTTACAACATTTTTATGTGTTTTCCAAAGCTGCAACAGAGTTAAGTTTTCTCAGAGTTATTTTTGTACTGACATGTAAGGGATTTGGGATTTATTTTTGTAGTAACTAATTCATCCCTCCCCTCTTTGTTAATCCTCTTATATTTCCAACACCTCAAGCTAGCCTAGGTGTTCAAGATGACATTGAACTTGTTGCAACACCTAGTGTGAGCAAGTTCGAGGTTGAGAAGGTGTTAGATTCAATAGTGAAGAAGTCTACAAGGCACAAGGTATATATGGAGCACCTCATCCAATGGAAGGGAAATTGTATTGGCAATATGTCCAATCAATTAGATATGGTAAGTTATGGTTGTCATTTATGGAAAAATATTTGTTTTGCAAATCAGTGTTGTTCATCTGTAAAGAAAATTGTCTAAGTGATAGATAGTGTTACAACATCATAATAGTTTTAATAATAATAGCATATGCCCTTGGAATATTCTCTTGCATAGTTAACCAGAGATGCAGGACATCATAGTGATGACATATACCATTACACATGCCTATACAATCAATCAAGTTTGAGTTATGAAGGAATTAGTAACATACTGATGATTCAGCGTAGAACATAGCATGTCAGAAAATTGTGTTAAATGACTTGATTTATTATTTTAATTATTATTTCTTTATGAGCTGACTCTAATGATGTTATGTGAGTTGACTAAGGAAGAATTTATCAATATGTTGGTATAAGTAAAGAAATTCATTTCTAAAGTTAAGAGTGAAGTAAAACATGATGATAATGATGATAAATCAGTGATTGTGAAGTTGATATGATCTTGTGAAATGCTCGTAACAAGTGAATGTGTCATTGTGATATATAATACAAAGCATTGTTATGCTATATATGATGTAGATTAAGTTGTGTGCAGTCACTCTTGTATGAAGAATTGTCAATCAAAAGATTTGTGAAGTACAAGTATCTCAGAATTATATGTATACTTATTTCCTAAAGATCTTATTGTATAGTTGCTTGTTAGGGTAGTGGGCTCTTCTTGCACACATTTGTATATGATCCACCAATTTCTAATAGGGTTGAAGAAACTCCTAATATAATTGAGGCTACTAATAAGGCCTAGTCTTCTAATAGAGACTCGAGACATTATACATTCATAGACTCCTAACAAGTTCAATATCCTTAACCAGATTCTTTATATAGTGAATCATCTAGTGGGTTTCATCCTCGCTAGGGTTTTTCCTTGGCTAGGGTTTCCCTAGTTAACAAAATATGTTGTTATGATCTCTCTTTCTGTATGGTTGTTTATATGGTTCAACATTATTGGTTTACTTTCTTATGCATGTGGTAAAGTAATTAATAATATCTAGTTGTGGGTAAAAAGATTGATAATACTAATTCAAACCACCCCACCCCAAGTATTATCTATTTGTAAAAATTGGTATCGGAGCCTAGTTATTTAGAAGAGTCTTAATAGCTTGAATAAGATTCCTATGGATAAGGAACAATTAAAGAAGAATCTTGAAGAAGCACTTGAATAGATTGATCTCCTTACTAATGAAAGAGATGGCTTTAAAGACAGATAGAAGGATGCAAAAGCCTACATTGGTGAATTAAAGGATAAAATAGATGACTTGAAGTAGAAAGGACCTAATGATTAGACCAATAATGATGACATTGAAGATCTAATGAAAGAAAAAGAGATCATAAAACATAAGTTAAAGATAGTTGAACTTAAGCTGAGTCTTAAGAAAAGTGGTGGAAAGAATGACTCTTAAATTAAAGCTGAAAATGCAGATCTAAGATCCTAGTTAAGCAAAGTAATATCTGAATTGGAATCTATTAAGACAGAGTATGTAGAATTAGAAAAATAAAACACCATTGTGAAAGGTGAGTTGGTACAAAAAAAAAAAAACTTGAAAAATTATATACCAATAGTGATAAGATTGAAGAGCAAATATGTGCACAAAGACCCAGTTATGATAAGACTAGTCTTGGATTCTTTCTTGGTCAATCAACCAAGAAACCTATTGAGAGAAAAGAGCCTAATACTCTTGAAAGCAATAAGGATCTAAGCAATATAGATGATACACCCAAGGAAAAAGTGGACATCACTCATTCTAAGAAAGATAAAGAATTTGATCAAGGTATGCACAAGAAAAGAAAGGAATCTTTTTCTTGGTGTGATGAACCTGAAGACACTGAAGTTGATTGCAAAGGTAAGCTTCAAACCTATTTCAAAGTTTTATTGCCATAATTGTCATGGATATGGTCAATATGCAATAGATTGTAAGAAACCTACATTTGATAGCAATAATGCAAATAGTAGGATATATAGGAACACTAACCATGTAGGAAATAGAAGAAGCTCTCATAGTAATGAAAGTGGAGAAAGAAGACAAATTGTTTGCTATAGATGCAACAATCTTGGATACATTGCAATGAATTGTAGAGCACCTAACAACTAACTAAATGAATAGAAAATAAATGTACCTATATGTTAGCTATGCAATAAATTTGGACACATAGCAAAGTTTTGTGGAATGGATAGAAGAGACCTAAGGAGGAATTAGAATGATAGAAGAGACCTAACTAGGATGTTCACATATAGCTATAGAAGATGTACCTGAATTAAGCAAAATTAAGCACTCTTAACAAGATAGAGTATTAGTTATTGATAACTAATGTTAGAGTAAGTATCAAAGGTTGTGTAGTTGATAGTATGTAGTAGACATTGAGAGACATCTATAGTGAAGTGCACATTGGCTGATAAGGTCAAGATAAGGATATATAGAAAGATTAATCTCTTTGTTGCACAGAGACAATATATTGAACTAGTGGTAGACATGAATTTAATGAAAAGTACAAAATGCAAAAGATTTAAAGGACACAAACTAACTTTCATACATCATTTGCTTGTGTGAAGTTTGTTTGTGAGATTGAAGCAAGATTTAGAGAATTAAAGAGGCCTACAATTATGTGAAGTCACCAAAAACCCTAATACACAAAATTGAGAGGTTTTTTGAATTGTTGAGCATAATCTTTCAAGAATGGAAAGACAAGAAGTTTTGAATGTAAGCAATAGACCTAGGTACAATATTGAGAAATACCCTTTTGTTTTTTTGCTTGATGACCCTATTGGAGCATTTTTGCAAGTCTCAAAAAATGTTCTTCACATCAAAGATATAAGAGGATATATTCATTGCAAAATTGAAAGCATAGGTGACTCAAAGATTCACAAGGAATTGGAGAAGATGTGCAATAATGACTTTTCATTGAAACCTAAACATAGATACCTAGAATGACTTAACCTAGTTAAGCATATGTTCTACACAAATTTTGGTAATAACGAATGGACAAGGATAATTTTGAGTAGAGTACATGATGATTTTCTATGGTTGGGAGATTCTATCATATGTATTGATAATGACCTAATTCACAAAGTCACAAGTTTGAGCAATGAAGATTGCAATCCAATAAACATTAAAGTGTGCACAAGATAGTTGAGATGAATGTCAATACATATTTTGATGGAAGAAACATGAAAGTCAACACCATTCAAGATGATGGAGTAAGACTCATTTGTAAGATTTTGTGATATAAGTACTATCATGAATCTAGAATAGATTCAATACCTATAGGATTTCTTCATGTAGCTTACTTGGTAAAAAGAGGTGAAGAGGTTAACATGTGTGATATTATCAAAACATGATTGTTGGGCAACATATCCAAAATAAAGAAATCAAGGAGTACAGTCTTCAGATTTGAATCCCTACTAACACATTTTTTTTTATGCTACTAAGAAGTTCCCTAGAATCTCAAATTGAAATCAGAATGAGTGTGCAATGAAACTAATCACTTGAGCATATAGGTCAAGACCTAAAGCAGTCAGGGATAGTGATATTGATAGGATAATGAAATCCTCCCAAGCTGAAATGAAGCAAAGGTATAGGATACCTCTTGTGCTAGTAGAGAAGTATAAGAATGACTTATATTTTATGGTTGATACAAATTTCACATGTATGGAGGTAGTAATTCCTCAGGTAAAATTCATTGAACCTATGGGATATGAGATGAGTGAGGGATTGATTAAAGGGTATGCATAGATAATCCTTCATTCTAAAGTTGATTTTGAATGTCCTAGATGGTGGACATATTTTGAGAAAATGAGAGAAGTTAAAACTAGTCAAATAATGAAGGATTCCAAGAAAAAGGTGGAGAAAGTAATTAATTCTATTTTGAAAGAATCTAGGATGACTAGGAAAGAATTTGATGAGGTAAAAGGGATAGCTATGGAAATGAAGGCTAGTGGTCAATCTAAGCTTTTGACCACTACGCCCATTGTAGTGATAGGACCTACTGAAGAGGTCACAATTGCTCAAAAAAGTGTGTAGACACCTAATGTGCCTTATGCAATAGTTGCGCAATAGCAACCCCAAAGGAACCCAGTGAAGACTAAAGAAACACCAGTTGCAAGGAAGCTTACAAAGCCTAAAAGGACCAAAACTCCTCCTAAAAGAAGAGTGAAAAAAACTACAAGAAGCCCAAGAAAAAAGAGAAGAACCTTATAGCTTAACTGATCTAAATCAAAAGAGGAAATTGGTGATGGACTAGTTGAGCTAGTTGACCAAGAATCAAAGACATCAGCAGGGTAAAAAGCATGGAAGCCAAAGGTCAAAAATCTAAACATGCAAATCATTAATGACAATACTTTTGTAGAATTGAACAAATAATATGATTTGTATAATAATATAGATAGGAGATAGCTAGAAAATCCTGTAGTTAGAAACATGATTCTTAAAGATAAGAGATTTGATAGTATAATAGGTTAGATACCTGAAGACTTGTATAATAGATTGAGAAATAGGAAGAGTAGAGTTATAAAGGAAGACAAACAAATAAGAATGAATATGGTGAGAAAGTTATATTCTGTAAATAATGAGGAAGAAATAACAAAAAATTTGAAAGGTATAGCACCATTGCTGATACATAAAAAGAGATCCATTCTCCTCATGGGAGAAAATTATGAAGAAGTTAGTAAGGAAAATCAAGAGGCTATAGTTTCATACATGTCTACTATGCCTAAGAGAAGTGCATAGGCAAAGGAGGCAACCTAGATGCCTAGAGAAAGTGCGCAGATAGAGTAGGCAAACCATATGCCCAAAGAAAGTGCGTAGCTAGAGGAGGCAAGCCAAACACTTGAGAAGTGTGTGTAGACAAAGGAAGTTAGTCCTATAGCATGTAGTCTTCCTCATAGTTTTGAACTAGTAGCTACACCAAGTTCTTCACCACATATTACCATTGGTAGTAAATCTATGCAAATAGATAACACTAAGGTGATCGTTGATAGAATAGAGGATCCATGCAAGGATTTTGGTACTAGCATTGTTGGCAATATTGTAGATTATAGGAGTTCATCAGATGAAACATAAGAAAATGATCAGGAGCCAAAGGAAGAAGAAGCACTTTCTGCAAAGAAAATTGAGATAAGCAGTGAAGCAACTACTTCAAATGTACCCTTGACACTAGTAGTAGTAACACCATCCACACCACCTACTCAAGTAGTAGTAGTAGCACAATTAGATGAAGAAGATGAAGTTGTATATCTCCTATCATCTTTGAATAAATTTCTTGAGAAGAAATTAGTCAAGTCAATTGAGAATACTTTGACCTCAGTTTTGAATATAATAGAGAAAATAGTAAGCCCTATTGACACACCTGCAGATATTCAATAATGCATAACAATTTTGTGTAAAGATTTTGATGATGAGTTCACAACACTCAGAAATGTGGCTACAATTCAACCACAAATAGAGCATGATGCTAAACTTCTTAATACCATGTGTACTAATATGAGAAATGATATAGAAATGTTGAATGTATATATTAATGAAATGAGACAGTTGATGTAGGAGCATCTTGGGTGCAAGGGCAATCTTGCATCACTCAAAAATATTTTATTTTTAGTCTTTCACATTTTAATAAGGACTAGTAGATAGGGTGGTTATGATTTATGAGAACTTACTATTTTTAGTAAGTTTTTCATACAAGCTTAGAATGTTCTTATTTTCTATAGGAAGGTTCATTTTAGAGTTGCAAGCCTACCATAAAAATTTCATTTCTCAAGCATTAGTATCAGAGAAGTTATTGTAGATTTTCAGTGGAAAAATTTGCAAAAAAATCTTCAGGCTCACCATTGGAGGCCTTAGAGTGCCTAGATGAGGTCTGAAAAGTCAATGGAAGTGCACTAGCATAGTCTCAAGCTTTAGATCAAGAGTTGGCATTTTTGAAAAGTGGTTATAATAGCCAATCAGAGAAATGGTTTGTGAGTTATGGCCTTTGGAAGTTGGGCTACCAAAATTTCAAAAATATTTTTTCAAAGATGTATTTAGCTGATTCTATGTGTATTGTTAGGGTTTGTCAGCCCTAGGTATTAAGTTTGAGCATCTAGAAACTTCCTAGTTGGCATAAAATTGCCTATTTAACAAAGGCTCAAACATTGTCTAGGACAGCTCTAGGTGATAGTTTGCAACACTGTCCTGCAGATTACTATAATGAAGGTGCCCATTTGGGTTAGCATATTATAATTGAGAATTTTGTAATTCTACATTTGCAACAATAATAAGAAATTCATAATTTTTTCTCACATTTGTTGTTATTTCTTTTTTTCTATTATGAGTTTATGGTATTAAGGGGAACTCCCTACATCAAGTGGTATTAGAGCTAGAGTTCTTGAGTGTGTGGACAGATGGCCAACTACGAGGTAGTTTGCATCAGGATTTTGGTTTGGGCTGAGCATGTAGATAGATCACCAATTATGAGGCAATTTGCACTAGGGTTTCAACAGAAGCACGATAATGCCTCCACGAAGAGAGCATGGTGAAAGAGTTGTAGATGTTATACCTGAGGGTTTTTGAGCCCTCCAAAGACAAATGCAAGTATTGAAAGAACTAGTTCATAGAGGAATGAATCTTACCATTAGAGATGAAAGTGAGGATGAAGATGAAGTAGAAGAAAATGCCAAAGTAGAGGCAGTTCTAAACCCAGAGGAAGAGAGGCTTTTCAGAGCCATCTCTAAGATTGGAAAAGATCTAAGTTTGAGTTCCCACATTTTTATGAAATCTTAACCTAGAAGAGTTGATTGATTGGATCAATGAACTAGAGGACTACTTTTAGTATTAAAATATTGAGGGTCTAGATATGGTCAAGTTTGTGAAGGCAAAACTGAAAGAACATGCAAAGATCTAGTGGCAAGAGGTTCTATTGGAATGAAATAGAAAGGGAAAGAAAAAAATCACCAGATGGGATCAGATGATAGCTAAAATGAAGAGACAATTCATTCCTATTCATTATGAGCTTAATTTGTTGAAGAAGATGCAAATAATGAAGCAAGTGGAAAATTTGTTCAAGAGTATACCAAAGAGTTCTACCAAGTTCTCATTAAAATTGGCCATACAAAAGCTAATAAGGAGAAAGTTGCTTGTTATCTTAATGGGTTAAGGCCCAACATTCAAGATGAGCTAATTTTGGTTTGGATGAATAGTATTGAGGAGAAATACCAATTTTCCATAACAATTAAGGAGAAACTAAGCAAGAAGTTTCACAATAACAATAGTGGAAGAGGTTGTGGTCAAAGATCTGGTGAATGATCTTATGGAGGTCATAATGATGATCAAAAGAACAAGGATGAGGTTGGAAGTAGTAGTCATAAATAGAGGGGAAATAATTTCCATAATTTCTATGATCAGAACAATAAAGATCAAAGAGGAAGAGGCAGGGGACAAGGTTATAGAAGAGGAGGTGTCTATGGGAAATGTTTTCACTATGGAGAAGAAGGGCATAGAGCATTTGAATGTACCCAATGCCAACGAAGGATAGATTGAAGAATTGAAGGCCCAGCTAGAGGGTCAAATGTAGATGCCATATCCTCACATTTTGAAGATATTGAAAGAGAAGAAGTCCTAGTTAACAAAAGAGTATTATTGAGTGGTGAGAACGAACTAGATCAAAGAAGGAGTTTGTTTCACGCAAGGTGTAGATGTGATAATAAGTGTTGTGATCTGATCATTGATGGTGGAAGTAATAAAAACTTCGGGTTAGAAATGATGGTCACTAAGCTGAAGCTAAAAAGGCAAAAAAACACTCACATCTATACTATATTGCTTGGGTGCAAGATGACCACAAGGTCATGGTCAATGAGTAGTGCTTAGTGAATTTCAAGAATGGAAACTACCAGGATGAGGTACTATGTGATATTATACATATGGAAATATGACATATGTTGTTGGGTAGGTTGTGGTAGTTTGACAAGCATGTTGTACATGATGGGTGAGAAAATACCTATACTCTAACTAAGGATGGAGTGAAACATAAGCTGAAGTTCTTGAATGATAAAGAAGAAAAGCTATGTAGTGCTACTAGAATATGTTTCATTGAGAGATACCTATAGAAGTTGCAGATATGTTGAGAGAGTTTTTTGATATTGTATTAGATAATGTACCTAATGGATTGCCCCGAGTAAGAAAGATTAGTCAACAGATGGATTTGGTTATGGGAGCTAGTTTTCCAAATAAAGTAGCACATAGAATGACACCAGTACAAAATGATGAGTTGAAAAGGCAAGATCATAAGTTATTGCAGAAGGGTTTGATTCAAGAGAGTTTGAGTCCATGTGTTGTACCAATAGTATTAGCACCAAAGAAGAATGCAGAATGGAGGATGTGCACAGATTCTCATGCTATCAATAAGATCATGATAAAGTATAGATTTCCATTGCCAAGGATGGATGATATTATGGATTGTTTGAGTGGACCTAAGTATTTCACAAAGATAGATCTAAAGAGTGGGTACCATCAAATTTGTATCAGAGAAGGTGGAAGACTATTTTCAAGACAAGGGAAGGACTGCATGAGTGGTTAGTCATGCCTTTTGGGCTAACCAATGCATTGAGAACTTTCATGAGGCTCATGAATGAGGTATTGAAGGAGTTTCTACATAATTTTGTCATTAGTTACCTAGATGATATATTGATCTTTAGTAAGACATTGGAGGAGCATTTGATTCATATTCACAAGGTGTTTGAAAAGTTGAGGGAAGAAAAGTTGTTGATAAACTTGAACAAGGGCAATTTTTAAAGAAGGAGTTGGTATACCTAGGATTTGTAGTCTCAGGAGAAGTTCTAAAAATGGACCCAGAGAAAGTGAAGGCTATCCTTGAATGACCTACTCCAAGCAGTGTGAAAAAGGTAAGATCTTTTCATGGACTGGCTACATTTTATAGAAAGTTCATAAGAAGTTTTAGCAATATTTGTGGACCCTTGACTAAAACAATGAGAGGAGATAGGAAAGAGTTTAAGTGGACTATAGGAGTAGATAAGAGTTTCAATCTATTGAAACAGAAAGTTACTAAGCAACCTATTTTAGCACTTCCTCACTTTGACAAGGTGTTTCAAGTAGACTATGATGCTAGTGGTACTACAATAGGAGCTATTTTGAGCCAAGAAGGTAGACCTTTTTATTATTTTAGTGAGAAGTTGAATGATGCAAAAAGAAAATATTATATTTATGATTAGAAATTTTATGCTATAGTTCAAGCATTGAAGAAGTGGAGACACTATATTCTTCCTAAGGGGTTTGTTTTGTATACTGATCATCAAGCTTTGCAATATTTGAATAGTTAAGAAAAATTGAACCAAAGGCATTTAAAGTGGGTTGAGTTTTTGTAGAGTTATACATTTGTTTTGAAACATAGAAGTGGGAAGTCTAACAAAGTTGTAGCTGCTCTTAGTAGAAGATACCTTTTGTTGACAAAAATGTAGATAGAGGTGGTTGGGTTCAAGGAACTTAGTACTTTGTATCTAGATGATCCTAGTTTTGATGAACTGTGGAAGGCTTGTATAGAGCCTATTACATTTGATAGGACAAAGTGGTTGTATTTCATGATCCAAGATAATATGTTGTTCAAAGGAAGCCAGTTGTGCATTCCCACAAGTTCAATGAGAGAGAATCTCATCAAGGGGAAGCATAGTGGAGGGTTGGCTAGAGATTATGGAAGAGATAAAACAATAGCTTTGGTTCCTAAAAAATATTATTGGCCATAGTTATAGCAAGATGTGATGAAGTTTGTACAAAATTGTCAAGTATGTTAGATGGAAAAAGGAGTTGAGTAGAATATAGGGTTGTATCAACCATTACTTGTACCAGAGAAGCCATGGGAGGATGTCAACATGGATTTTATTCTTAGATTATCAAGGACTCAATGTGGGAATGATTATATTTTTGTGGTGCTTGAAAAGTTTTCAAAGATGGCACATTTTATTCCTTGCAAGAAGACTAGTGATGTTGTTCATGTCACAGAGTTATTTTTCAGAGAAGTGAGATTGCATGGTCTGTCAAAGAGTATAGTTTTAGATATAGATACTAAATTTGTTGGATATTTTTGCTGTACATTGTGGAAGAAGTTGAAGATAGATTTGAAGTTTAGTTCATCACATCATCTACATACTGATGGGAAGATAGAAGCTATGAATCATAGTTTGGGAAACTTGTTGAGATGCTTGGTTGGAGATAAACCAAAAGGATGGGATGTGATTTTACCATAGGCATAATTTGTATATAATAATTCTATCAATAAGAGTCCTAATAAATCACCATTCTAGATTTTATATTGGAATAGTCCCATAAATATTTCTAAATGGAGGAAGTTGGATAAGGGCGAGATAAGTAGTGCTAAAGCAGAAGACTTTACTGAACATTTGAAGAACATCCATGAGGAGGTGAGGAAGCACATCATAAAGATTAATACATAGTATAAGGCTAAGGCACATGTAAAAAGGAGATATATGGAATTTTAGATTAGAGATTAAGTCATGGTTCATTTGCAAAAGGAGCATTTTCTAGTAGGTACAAATAATAAGTTGAAGATGAAGAAGTTTAGACTATGCAAGCTAGTGAAGAGGCATGATTCTAGAAATTCATATGAAGTGGAGTTGCTTGCTGAATTGAATATTTTACTAGTATTTAATATTTTATATTTGATAGAGTATTATGGAGGAGGTGATGGAGATGAAGTTACAAAAGCACACTAGAGCATTCCAGCAACTAGTTTGGCTACAAAGGAGATTGCGAAGATACTAGACAGTCGTGTTGGAAGAAGTACCAAAAACAAAACTTATGAGGAATATCTAGTCAAATGGAAAGGGAGACAATTTGAGTATTCATCATGGCTAGCAAAGGAGGAGGTTAACCATTTTGGTTTTCTTTTGAACACCTGAGACATGATGGGGTCACTTCTCAAATTACCTTGGGTGTTTGATGTGGGAGCATCCTAAGTGCAAGGGCAATCTTGCATCACCCAAAAATATTTTATTTTCAATCTTTTCCATTTTAATAAGGACTAGTAGATAGGGTGGTTACTATTTTAAGTAAGTTTTTCATACGATCTTAGAATGTTCTCATTTTCTATAGGAAGGTTCATTTTAGAGTTGTAAGCCTACCATAAAAATCTCATTGCTCAAGCATTAGTATCAAAGAAGTTATTACAATTTTTTAATGGAAAATTTTGTAGAAAAATCTTCAATCTCATCGTTGGAGGCCTTAGAGTGCTTGGATGAGGTCCGAAAACTCGACAAAAAGGTGCTAGCACCATTCCATACCTGTAGATCAGGAGCTAGTATTTCTGAATAGTGGTTATAATAGCCAATTAGAGCAACAGTTTGTGAGTTATGGCCTTTGGAAGTTAGGCTACAAAAATTTCTAAAATAATTTGTTAATGATGTATTTGGCCAACTTTATTTTTATTGTTAGGGTCTAACATTCCTATGTATTAAGTTTGAGCATCTAGAACCTTCTTGAGTAGCATAAAACTGCCTATTTAAGAAAGGCGCGAACATTTTCTAGGATAGCTTTCGGTGATAGCTCCTAGCATTGTCTTGTGGATTACTGTAATGAAGGCACCCATTTGGGTTAGCATATTGTAATTGAGAATTTTGTAATTTTGCATTTGCGGCAATAATAAGAAGTTCATATTTTGTTCTCACATATTTTGTTGTTTCTTTGTCTCTATTATGAGTTTATGGTATTAAGGGGAACTCCCTACATCAATAGTGCATAGAGGAAGGAAGAAATCTTATGCTAATTATAACTTGGCATATAATTATCTTCAAGAATTTGATGATTAGATCAAAGAAAAGGTAACTGAGCTTCAAATGGTCACTGACAACATTTTGAAGCAAAATTAGAAGATGGATACTGTTAAGCCCTCAATAAAAATACTTGATGCTAGCATTAGGGACTTACAAGCAGAAAGGACAAAGCTTTGAAGAGATTTAGTCTCCTAAGAGAACACTTGTTCCCACAAGTAACATTATTAGAGGATCAATTGGAGGAATGTTTGTTAGCAAAATCTTCTTATGACAAGTTTGTGGCTATAGACTTGAATGTAGCAGATTTGGTAGAATATGCTCTATGTGCACTTATCAGTGTATCTGATGCACTGAAAGAAAGTCAGAAGAAACATTTTGCATAGTTAAAAACAAACTTCAGTGATTTCTTTTCCAAGTTTTGATCCAGCTACAAAATTTTAGCAATCTCTTTTTGATGCCTTTATCATTGATGTCAAAGGGGGAGATATATGGAATATTGTAATTAATTGTAATTATAAGGGAGAGCAATAAGTTGTAATAGGAAGTTATAAGGGATGTAACCTTTTTCATAACATGAATACAAATGTTTTTAATTGTGTTATGGTAATTTGTTTTGATTGGTATGACAGCGTGTTTGGGACTTAGCAAATTTTTCCAAAAATTTTGCCATCAATGCCAAAAGGGGAGATTGTTGGCAATATGTTCAATCAATCAGATATGGTAATTTATGGTTGTCATTTATGGCAACTTATTTGTTTTGCAGATCAGTCTTGTTCATCTATAAAGAAAGTTATCGAAGTGACAAACAATGTTACAACAACATAACAATTTTGATGATGACAAAATATTTCCTTGTAATATTCTCTTGCGCAATTAACTAGAGATGCAGGACATCATAATGATGACATATATTAATGTGCATGTCTATATGATCAATTGAGTTCAAGTTATAAAGGAATTAGTAATGTAGTGATGATTCAACACATAATAGAGCATGTTAGAAAATTGTGTTAAACCACTTGAGTTATTGTTTTAATTATTATTTCTTTATAAGATGACTTAGGAAGAATTTATCAATTTTTTGGTATAAGTAAACAACTTCATTTGTGAAGTTAAGAGTGAAGTAGAACATGATGATAATGATGATAAATTAGTGATTGCAAAGTTGATATGATCTTGTGAAATGTGAGTAACAATTGAATGTGACATTGTGATATATAATGCAAAGCAATGTTATGCTAGATATGATGAAGTGGTGCAGGAGCACCCTAGTTAGGCTTCGGATTTAAATAAATTAAGGGACACCATTTGTAAGACCCAGCCCCAGAATTGGCGTTTATAAGCCCTCGATTTGCTGAAGGTCATTAGGTTGTCCTAAAACTTATCTTTAGCATTTCACTTTTACATTTCTTTTAATAAGATCCATCTTGGATCATCCAAATTTGGTTTACGATCGAGTTTGGCTATTTTAGTCTACGATTGTAGAAGTTGTTAAACAACTTTTACAAGTAAACTCAAAACGTTCCCAAGTGGCTTGTTGGTTATAAACTGGATTGTAACTGCTGGGAACATTTCCTACTTAACCCAGAGATGGGAAGTAGAAGAGACTCGGTAATTTTGTTTTTGAAATCAATAAGATACGCCTCTGTTTTCCTGTTAATCAAATTTTGACCATTTTTTCAATGACCGTTCAGTAGAGACTGTAATTCGGGTGTTGAGTTATTCTGGAAGTTATTTTGTGTTGCGAAAGTTGCATTTTTCGGGTGTCTTAGTCATTTTATTTTGGGGAATAAGTTCTGTTTCATTCTCCACCATGGGAAACTGATATCCTCTGGTGGAGCCATGTATTTTCCTGTTATTGCAATGTTAGTATGTAGCAGAAGTTCGCAGGGAATCAGGCGTTTGTTGATGTACTGATTGCACATAACCATCTGTGCATTCAAACTGCATAATACAGCCCACGCATGATGATGTTGGTCGGCCTTCGTGGTCCAGAAGTGTGGATTGGCGCCACAGTAACGACGGTCTCGGTTTGATCCTCAAAACCCGTGAAGGGTAGCAAACTGCAGATGGTTTGCAATTGGCACTCAGCCTAACTGCGTGGCGAATTGTTGCGAATACTGTGGCATTGGTAAATTTGCACCCGAAACTTTTAAGTAATAGTCTTTTTGTCTAGTGTATGGCATAAAGTGCATAACGGGCCGCAAGTTGGAAAATTTTGTGTACAGTTCAACAGTGATTGGTGGATCCATGAATTTGGTGGATACCCAACGATTGGGTTATCAAATTAAAGGTTGTCATAACCTTTAGAAGACTTCGAAGGACAAATTTGTCCTAAGCACTCTTCCACTAACGCTGCTTTGCATCAAGTGGTATCAGAGCCTGTTAAGGTCTCTGTGGGAGAAAATTCATTCACCACCATGTCTGGAGATGAAGAAGGAGGGTTGTCCACAAGGATGACCAATGCAGAGATTGTCTGGTATTTGAGGGAGCAAAGACAAAGGCAGGACACACAGAGAGACTTAGAAATGCAGCAAGTAAGGGATGAAGTAGAAAGATTTAAGGAAGAGCTTCGTAAACAGACTAGTGACAGCTCTGGGAATGTTGAGGAAGGGAGTGAGGAAGAACCCCTTCAGCAGGAAGAAGAAGAAGTTCTTGCAAATCAGAGGCTGCTAGTGAAGACTCTTAAATCCATGGAGAGGAGAACCATGGATGCTAAGTTGGACTTGCCCACTTACGATGGGAAGATGGATCCTGATGCTGCAATGGATTGGGTGGATGCCCTATCTAGTTTCTTTGATTGTGAAGATATCCCTGAGAATCAGAGGATAAAGATTGCCAAGTCTAGACTCAAGGGCTCTGCACTCACGTGGTAGAACTTCACCGAAGATGATAGAGTGAAGAATGGAAAGCAGCAAATCATCACTTGGAAGAAGATGGTGAGAAAAATTAGGGAAGCATATGTCCCTGTGGACTATGAAGTCCAACTCCATAAAAGGAGAATGAGTTTGAGACAGAAAGAGATGAATGTCTCAGTGTATACGGAAGAATTTCAGAGGCTTGTCATGAAAACAAAGATGACAGAGCCAGAATGTGTAAAACTAGCAAGATACATGCAAGGTTTGAAGGTTTCAATTCAAGATGAACTAAGTCTAACCAGCCCCACAACTATACAACAATGCTTCCAATTAGCATTGAAAGTGGAGGAGAAATTCAAAAGAAAACAAGACCAAGGAAATAGAGGCAGAGGCAGCAACAGCAGCAATCACTTTAATAAAAGTTTCAGAGGTAGAGGTAACTCTTGGAGTGGAAGAGGACAGTCCAGCAATAGCAGCAAACCTCTTGAACAAAATCAGTCAGAGAGGAATGAAAATAATAATAGAGGAAACTCTAGAGGTAGAAGACCTTTTGGTAGAGGGAATGGTCCCTTAAGGTGTTACAATTGCAATCAGCTCGGACACCATGCTGGAAGATGTCCTGAAAGGGGGCATAATAATCAGGGAGAAAGGAGGAATCAACTAATTCAAGAAGGCAGCCAAGACAACAATCCAAATTCAAGAGATTTAGAACCAGAAGAAGGTACAAGTTTGATGATGAGACAAACTTTCTTGCAAATGCCACAAACCACGGAGCCATCCCAAAGGAAGAACTTGTTTCGAACAAAGATAAAATGCCAAGGAAAGGTATGCAACTTACTCATTGATTCTGGTTCAACTGAAAACATGGTTTCTAAGGAAATGACACAAAAGTTGAATTTAGACAAAATTCCTCATCCTTATCCTTATTATGTATCTTGGCTTACTAAAGGACAGAGAACCTTGGTAACTGAACAAGCATTAGTAGAATTCTCCTTAGGTGACTACAAGGACAAAGTTTTGTGCGATGTTGTTGAAATGGATGCTTGCCATCTCTTGTTAGGAAGACCATGGCAGTATGATGTGGATGCCACACATAATTGTAGAAAAAATACTTACACCATAGTAAAAGATGGAGTCACCTACACTATGAAACCATTACCGGATCAAAAGGCCAGCAAAGAATCCACTGTGGTAGTTGTTAGTAGGAAAGAAATGGAAAGAACATTGAAGGAATCAGATAGTGAAGGATATATATTAGTTTTTAGACCTAAAGACAATGCAGTCCCTAACAAGTTAGAAACCATGCCAAAAGAAATTGTAGAGCTGCTAGACAAATACAAAGATGTAGCCACCAATGAACTGCCCTCTACCCTCCCACCCTTGAGAGATGTCACACATCAAATAGACCTTATTCCGGGTGCTGCATTACCAAACAAGGCACCTTACAAGTTGACCCCTGATCAAAATGCTGAAATCTCAAGACAAATTAAGGAGATGCTAGAAAAAGGACTGATACAAAAGAGCCTAAGCCCTTGTGCTGTCCCAGCAGTCCTTGCACCCAAAAAGGATGGGAAATGAAGGCTTTGCATGGATAGTAGAGCTATCAAAAAAATAACAATCAGATATAGATTCCCCATTCCAAGGATAGAAGACTTGCTGGATCAACTTGGTAATGCTAGTTATTTTTCAAAAATAGACCTCAAATCCTGTTACCATCAAATCAGAATAAGACCAGGAGATGAGTGGAAGACAACCTTTAAGACAACTATAGGCTTATATGAATGGCTTGTAATGCCATTTGGATTAAGCAATGCACCCAGCACATTCATGAGACTTATGAATGAAATATTCTCTGATTTTATTGGCAAATTTGTTGTCATCTATCTTGATGATATTTTGATTTTTAGCAGCAGCAGGGAACAACATTTGAAACATTTAGAATAGGTGTTAAGAAGACTTCATGATCACAAGTTGATCATCAATTTGGAGAAGTGTATCTTCATGCAAAGAGAACTCAATTTCTTGGGATTCATCATATCAAAAGGAACGCTGAAAATGGATCCGGCTAAAGTAGAAGCAATTGTGAACTAGCCAACTCCTAAAAACCAAGGTGATGTGAAAAGCTTCCATGGACTTGCTACATTTTATAGAAAATTTATTAAAAAATTTAGTCATATATGTGCTCCTATGCTGGATACAATCAAAGGGGGAAGAAAAATCAAATTTGTTTGGACTAAAGAGGCTGAGGATGCTCTCCAATATTTGAAAAATAGAATAGCACAATATCCTATCTTAACATTGCCTGATTTTAAGAAGGTTTTTACCGTGGAAACGGATGCAAGTAACCTAGCAATTGGTGTTGTCCTAAGTCAAGAAGGGAAACCCATAGCATTCTTTTCTGAAAAACTAAATGATGCAAAGAAACGGTATTCTACTTATGATCTTGAATTGTATGCTGTAGTACAGGCACTCAAGAAATGGAGGCACTACCTTCTCCCAAAGGAATTTGTTGTCTACACGGACAACCATGCTCTAAGTTTTCTGAATTCACAAGAGAAACTTAGTGTAAAACATATCAAATGGATGGAACAATTGCAGTCTTATACATTCACAATAAAACATAAGAAAGGACAAGCAAACAAAGTTGCAGACGCTCTTAGTAGAAGAGTGAGTTTGGTTGAGGAAGTTCAGTTCTCAAGCATGGGGATTGAATCCTTGAAGCACCTTTATGCTGAAGATTCTGATTTTGGTGAAGCCTATAAGGCTTGCACTACCCTTTCTGATAAGTATCATACTGATTTTTCAAAATATTTAATTCAGAATGGTCTCTTGTTTAAAGGAGCCCAACTTTGTATCCCAAAATGCTCCATGAGATCAAATATTATAAAGGAAAAACATTGTGGAGGAATGAGTGGTCACTTTGGCATAGATAAGACTATGGAATTGGTAAAAAGGAGTTACTATTGGCCTAAGATGATTACTGATATTAAAAAGTTTGTGCAGTCTTGTATGATTTGCCAACAAGCCAAGGGAGTCACCACAAACCAAGGACTCTACCAGCCATTACCAATACCTTCCAGGCCATGGGAGTCAATATCCATGGACTTTGTCATGGTTTTACCAAGAACCAAGCGGGGATTTGACAGTATTTTTGTAATTGTGGACAGATTCAGCAAAATGGCACATTTTGTTCCATGCAAGAGCACCAATGATGCTTCTCACATTGCACACCTCTTTTTCAAGGAAGTAGTTAGACTTCATGGATTGCCAAAAACTATAGTTTCAGACCGGGATGTTAAATTTCAAGGTCACTTTTGGCGTACACTTCATAAGAAATTGGACACAAACCTCACATATAGTTCAGCATATCATCCACAAACGGATGGCCAAACCGAGGTAGTAAATAGATATTTGGGCAATCTACTACGCTGCCTCACCAAGCAGCACACACAGAGTTGGGATGTCATCTTGCCCCAGGCAGAGTTTGCATTCAATGACTCTATCAATCGGTCCAGTGGGAAGACTCCATTCCAAACCGTCTATGGGTTGCATCCTAAAGGACCATTGGATCTTACTGACTTACCTTCAGGTTTCAAAATCAGTGCACAAGGTGAAGAGTTTGCAGATTTCATGGCGCAAGTGCACAAAGAGGTCAAAGAAAAACTTGAACATACCACTGCTCACTATAAGGCAAATGCTGATAAGAAAAGAAGAGAAGTACATTTTCAGATAGGGGATAAAGTATGGGCATATCTCAGACCAGAAAGACTACCTAAAGGACAACATACAAAGCTTCATATGAAGAGGATTGGACCATGTATAGTCCTACACAAAATGGGTGAAAATGCATATGAGATATCTCTTCCCCCTATACTCTTCATTTCTCCTATTTTTAATGTTGCAGATCTTACTCTTGTGAAAGGTGATGCAGGTACTTCTGATACACAGGACATTGCTGATGACACTTATGTTACCAACCTCCCACCAAGCACACCAGTCCAACTCAAGAAGATACTTGCCACTAGAGAATGGAAGAAGACACGGAAGAAGACTTACATGCAATATTTGGTCAAGTGGAAGGGAATACCAGATATCGATGCCACATGGATGACAGAGGAGCAGATAACATAACACGGTTCCTCTTTGGATCTCCTAAACTCAAGTAGGAACTTGAGTTCTATTTCTCCTGGGGAGTATGGTGCAGGAGCACCCTAGTTAGGCTTTGGATTTAAATAAATTAAGGGACACCATTTGTAAGACCCAGCCCCGGAATTGGTGTTTATAAGCCCTCGGTTTTCTGAAGGTCATTAGGTCATCCTAAAGCTTATCTTTAGCATTTCACTTTTACTTTTCTTGTAATAAGATCCATCTTGGATCATCCAAATTTGGTTTACGACCGAGTTTGGCTATTTTAGTCTACGATTGTAGAAGTTGTTAAACAACTTTTACAAGTAAACTCAAAACATTCCCAAGCGGCTTGTTGGTTATAAACTGGATTGTAACTGCTGGGAACATTTCCTACTTAACCCAGAGATGGGAAGTAGAAGAGACTCGGTAATTTTGTTTTTGAAATCAATAAGATACGCCTCTATTTTCCTATTAATCGAATTTTGACCATTTGTTCAATGACCGTTCAGTGGAGACTGTAATTCGGGTGTTGAGTTATTCTGGAAGTTATTTTGTGTTGCAAAAGTTACATTTTTTGGGTGTCTTAGTCATTTTATTTTGGGGAATAAGTTTTGTTTCATTCTCCACCATGGGAAACTGATATCCTCTGGTGGAGCCATGTATTTTCCTGTTATTGCAATGTTAGTATGTAGTAGAGGTTCACAGGGAACCGGGCGTTTGTTGATGTACTGATTGCACATAACCATCTGTGCATTCAAACTGCGTAATACAACCCACGCATGATGATGTTGGTCGGCCTTCATGGTCCAAAAGTGTGGATTGGCGCCACAGTAACGACGGTCTCGGTTTGATCCTCAAAACCCGTGAAGGGTAGCAAACTGCAGACGGTTTGCAATTAGCACTCAGCCTAACCGCGTGGCGAATTGTTGTGGATACTGTGGCATTGGTAAATTTGCACCCGAAACTTTTAAGTAATAGTCTTTTTGTCTAGTGTATGGCATAAAGTGCATAACAGGCCACAAGTTGGAAACTTTTGTGTACAGTTCAACAGTGATTGGTGGATCCATGAATTTGGTGGATACCCAACGATTGGGTTATCAAATTAAAGGTTGTCATAACCTTTAGAAGACTTCGAAGGACAAATTTTTCCTAAGCACTCTTCCGCTATCACTGCTTTGCATCATGAAGATTAAGTTGTGAACAATCACTCTTGTATGAAGAATTGTCAATTAGAAGATTTGTGAAGTACAATAAGTATCTCAAAATTCTATGTATACTTATTTCCCAAAGATCTTATTGTATAGATAGATGTTAGGGTAGTGGGTTCTTCTTACACAAATTTGTATATGATCCACCAATTCCTAAAAGGAATTAAGCAACTGCTAACAGGGTTGAGGCTTCTAACAAGGCCTATTCTCCTAACAAGGACTCAACACACTATACATTCTTCATAGACTCCCAACAGGGTCAATATCTTTAACTAGATTCTTTATATAGTGGATCATCTAGCGGGTTTCATCCCCACTGGGGTTTTCCCTTGTCCAAGGTTTCCATAGTTAACAAAATATGGTGTTATGATCTCTCTTTGTGTATGGTTGTTAATAGTGTTTAGCATTATTGGTTTACTTTCTTATGCACGTAGTAAAGTAATTAATAATATCTAGTTGTGGGCAAAAATATTGATAATACTGATTCACCCCCGTCTCTTAGTATTATCTATTTCTAACAAAGAAAAATTCAGAGGCTACCTAGGTTGCTAAGGTAGAGTTCAAGAAGGTTGGCATTTCACTCAACATATTACCTTCAGGGACAACTTAGTTCTTTTGATCAAGGGGGAGTATGGTGTAGGAGCACCTAGGTAGGCTAATGCTAGACCTAGGGTTACATTTGAGGTTTTATCTTGTAGTGGTGCTAGTCGCACCACTAGATTAATAATGGGGCTAGTTTAGTCTTAAGTTGGGTTTGTGTAGGCAATGTTGCTCATAGTTGCTCAAAATTGCTCATTTGGCTTTAAAGAGCATTTTTGGGTTTTGGTGGTTAAAAGGTCAAATAGGTGTTTGAAGAACCTTCTTAGGTGTTTAGTAACCACATAAGGACTTTTTCATAGTTTGGTATCAATTGGAGCAAGTTTGAGGAGCAAAGGCTTAAAATTGCAAAAATTGCTCAAACTTGCAAAAGTTGTCATTGACAACCTTTTTGACAATTTTTTGTAAATAGAGCAAATGCCAAATTTTGCAAGTTTGAGAAATTTTTGAAAGGGTTTGAAAAAATTTGGTTTTTTATTTGTACAAACTAAGAAAGCAGGTTTGCAATAATAGTTTCCTAGTTTTGTGTTTTTGGCTTATGTATGGATTAGATTCTGTAATTGTTGTGTTGGATAAGTTACTAGTAATTTTTAAAAGGTTTTGTATATAGTTGGTTGGTTATTTTATAGAGTTTGGTGTGGTTAGATAATTGTTTTTCTTTTAAGTAGTTTTTTGTCCTAAGACAAACTGTATGCACAAATGGAGTCATAGGGCCATTTCCCACTATAGGTAAAATACAATGTCTTGGGATATGGAACTTGATTGCATGTACACTTTGTATAGTGGATATAGGGCCCTAGAAAGTGGAAAAGCTAATATTGTTGTGATGCCCTAAGCAAGTCAAAGCAACTTGGTTAGGGATTACTGTCCATTACAAAGCTAATAGGTGTGGTTGAATGTATGGCTACTTTAACCTAAGCATGGAAGGTGTTGAAGAAGTGATTAATAAAGCCCCAAGACACATTGAAGCTTTTGGAATGAAGTTTGTAAAGATTAAAGACTTCATGTTTGTAGATAGCCACTAAACCCTTGAAACCCTTGAATTTAGGCTAATTTGGTACCCATATAGTACTGATAGTTTGGAAAACCCAAACCTTCAAAATCTTTGAGAACACTAAAAATGGTATTGGGAATGGTAGGTTGTTTGGGCACTTGTTAAGGGGTTTTGAAAGATATCCTAGTTTTATTTCATTTAGAGGACTAATACTAGTAGCCTTTTCCAAGCAGTTGAATGCATTTACTCTTGTGGATTGCAACTTGATTAGGGTTGTGACATTGTTTTGGGTTTGGAATCTTGGGGAGAGACCTAAGACATACTTAGATGTCTATTTAACCATGTGGGAAGATCCAAAGAGCATTGGGGCTATGTGTGATGGTGGAAGTGAATGAGTAGGCTTGTACTACCTAGTTGATGTGCACAAATTGAAGGAGTAAGATCTATTGGATAGAATCCTCAAAGGAATAGGGTGTGTAGAAACCCTATTTGGTCAAGAAAATGACCTAGTGGAGACCCTAGAGAGCTTAGGGTTTTAGAGAAATATTGGTAGTTAGATCACTTTCTCTTCTACCTTCTATTCCACTATGGATGATTTGGGTCCCAAATTTACCATGCCCACTTTTGAGGTTCTTTGTGATTGATTCACTAGAGAACAATCCAAGCTTACATGGTTGGATACTATCATAGGTTTAAAGACACACAAATTGGTTTCTCATATATCTATAGGGAAAGAAAAGTAGAAGCTAAAGCTCACAATAGATTTAGCAAAAAGTGAGAGTTCACCCAAGACTACTCCTAAATTAGATCCTCTAAAACCCACTCCAAAGGGTAAATCTTCTAAGTCTGGTGAGTCTTCCTCCAAGACTAAAAAGTATACAGGTGATCCTTGTATTTTTTGTGGCAAGGAAGGACATCTAGTTTCTAGGTGTTAGAAATGTCTTGAGGCTTTAGAGGAAGCCATGCATCAACATAATATTGCTTCCCCAAAGCAAGCAACTCCTGCTTTAGGGAAAGAAGACACTCTTTCTGCATGAGCATTATCTTCTACACTAACTTGGATTCTTGATTTATGTTCTTCCCACCATATGAAACACTCACCTAATTTGGTTACCTCAATTGCATGGAGTGTTAGTACATATTTTGAAGTTGGTGGATCCACACAACTTTTAGTTTCAAATTTAGGAACTATCTCTTTAGAGGGTGGTTCACTATAGGATGTTCTCTTAGTTTTGACCACTTGTATGAACCTCTTGTCTATATTTCAAATTTGTCATTCTAGATCTGGTAAGATGGTTGATTTCTCACCACATGATGTGATTATTTGAGACCTCCATGATCCTAACTTGGTTTTTCTCTACTAGGAGTTTTGATCTCTAGTCTTACATATATCAGTTTGACTGGTTTGAGAGATCTGATTCTATAGGTGTTTCTCTTATTGCTCATGCAGATACAATGAGAAAGCTTTTCAATGAGCATTTGGCCATGTCAACTATAGATATCTACAATAGATGAATTCATAGGAGCTAGTGACTGGGCTACCTTAGATCTCTTGTACTTCTTGTGTTTGTCAAGGTTGTGCACTTGGGAAACATTATAGAGATCCATTTCTGGCAAGTAGATCCATATGTGCTAGGGCACCATTGAAGTTGATACATAGTGATATTATGTCATTCCCCACTCCATATTTTTTAGGTGCTTGATATGTACTTTACCTTTATAGATAACTTCTCTAGATGAATATGGGTGTATTTTTTGAAGTACAAGTTTGATGTATGTGATTCATTTCAAATCATTAAGACATTTATGGAGAAGCAACTTGGTTTTTCTATTAGACATATTCACACTAAAAATGGCTAGGAATATGTGAATAAGTTTTTCAGAGATTTTTGGACTAAGAATGGTTTACAACATTAGTTTACAGTTCCCCACACCCCTTAGTAGAATAGGGTTGCATGGTGCAAGAATAGGACATTATGGGAGATGACCAATTACATGATACAATCTCAAGCTATGAGGTATTCATTTTGGTCTAAGGCTATCAATTGTGACAACTATATTAAAAATCAAATGTCTCACAAGAAATTATGACATTTGACTCCTAAGAAAGAATTTACTTATGTCAAGCCTAATGTTTCTACATTTTTCACTTTTGGTAGTGAGGCTTGGGCCTTTATTCCAGATGCTTAGAAGAAAGCTATGGAGAGGAAAAGCTGACTACGAATATTCTTTGGCTACTGTGAGGATGTGAAGGTGTAAATGTTGTTTAATCCTAATTCTTGAGATGTCCTTTTTTGACAAGATGTCTAGTTTGATGAGTGTTATCCTCAGATGAAGCCTCCATCACCAACTTCTCCCTTACTACCTAGTACATCCTCTACTCCTCCATAGGATTATGCATCCTTTGAGGAAGATCTTGATAGTGATTGCTATTCACCACCTCTACCAATTTTTCAACAAGTGCTCAAGTGGGCTTATGCTATTGTTGATGCATCATGACCTATGGTAAGTGATCCTTCATGTTGTTGTTGCACTCATGATTTGAAATCTCATTTTTAGACTATTGATTCATCAAATTTTAGATGATCCATAGGGTTTTTCACAGGAAACAAGACACTTATAGTGGGATAGGGCTATGGATGAGGAGTACCCTTCTATGATGAAGAACCACACTTAGGATCTTTGTCCTCTTCTAAAAGGAATAAAGTTGGTTTGGTGTTGGTGGGTGTACCATACTAAGTATGTTTTAGATGGTTTTATTTATAGGTACAAGGCATGTCTTGTTGCAAATGGATTTTCATAGGTTAAGGGTATTGATTACTCTGAGACCTTTGTTCCTATTGCCAAGATTAACTCTATTCACCTTTTAGTCTCTCTTGCAACTTCATAGGGATGGACCATTTTTTAGATGGATGTGAAGAGTTCCTTTTTGAATTGAGACCTACATGAGGATATCTATATGGAGTAGCCTCATGGTTTTATGCAAGACTCTTCTTTGGTATGCAATCTTTGAAGGTCTTCATATGGTCTCGAACAAGCCCCTCAGGCTTAGTATGAGAAGATAGATTTGTTCTTGCTTACTTCACATTGTACTCATTGACATTATGATCCTATAGTTGAAATTCAATATCATGGGGCTGAATTATTGATACTTTTTCTTTATGAAGATGATCTCATCATTACAAGTAGCTCATTCTCCATGATACATAGTGTTCAAAAAATTTTGAGAGAGTAATTTGAGATGACAGACCTTGGACTTTTGCACTAATTTTTAGCCCTACAAGTTGTTCAATCTTTGAATAGGATAGCCATAATCTAATAGAAGTATGGTCTTGATATACTTCAAAGAAATACTTGATTGCAAGCCTGATCCTACACCTTTTTAGTCAAGTGTAGTTTTATCTACCACTTGCACTAATCCTATAGTGGATTCCACTTTATACAGACAACTTGTGGGTAGTTTTTTGTACTTGATATACACACATCCTAGTATTTTTTTTTTATGGTTGGACTTGTCTCTAGATTCTCACATGATCCATATGAGAGTCACTGGAAAGATTCCAAACATATCATGAGGTACATTCGAGGTACTACATATTATGGAATTCACTGCATATTCAAGGATCCCCACATTGTTGTCTACACAAACTCAAATTGGGCTGGTGATACTGATGATAAAAAGTCTAATTGTAGCTTGTTTTTATGTCTTGGTTATGGTCCTATCACATGGTCTTGCAAGAAGCAACATGCTCATGCATTATCATCTATAGAGGCAGAGTATAGGGTAGTTGTGCTAGCTAGTCAGTAGGTTTTGTGGCTTCAATAGTTGATGGTAGAGTTTGGATTTCCTCCTGATAGTCTCACATTTCTTTGGTATGATAAATAGAGTGCTTGCAACCCAATTGAGCATTAGAGGACCAAGCACATTGAGCTTCACATGCACTTCATCACGCATCTAATTTAGGATGGCTCTCCAAGCCTTGAATACATTTCCACTAATAAGTAGGTTGCCGACATCTTCACTTAACCTTTTGCATGCCCATGGAATCTTTACATGTGTTCTATGCTTATAGTGAAGGAAGTTGTCCATGGGGGCTCTTAGTGATGAGTCCTTCCTTGCTTCTTTTCTTGCTATCACTTTTTGAAGTAGGGATTTTCCCACCTATTTTTCCCTCTTTCTCCATTTCATAGAGATTTGGTTGTGATTGGGTACCTCATCAAGCCTTTTTTCTAGGACACAAGTTTTCTTCCAACATTGTATTTTCCTTTCTCTTTCATGTATTATTTGTAGCTGCATTATTGCTCATCTTAAGGGGGGTGTTAGATTAAAGTGTTAATTTAATTTAATTCATTAAATTACCTTTACTCCCTTCTTAAGATTTCCCTTCATGCACTTGCAATTTTATTTAATAATTAAATACCAATAATTAATTTTATTTACCTCTTAGGGTTTCCCTTTTAGTTATTATGATCTCCTTCTCTAAGGATTGATCAAATGTAAATTTTATTCATTCTTTTAGTCTGATAGTATAATTTTCCATATTATCAAAGAAAACCCCTTGCCTCATCTTTGTCTTTTCTTCTCTATGACATGTTCTTACATGCATGTGTTCTTTGGGTTTTGTGTATTTGTATTGCTCAAATCCTTTAGTTAGTGTTAGAGTTTAAACACTTATAATATTTTCTGTTAGTGGAATATTCTAGGAATATACCTTCATCAGTTTTAGCATCGATTTTTATATTTCTATTGTTTTTAAGTGTAACCTTTGCTTCCAAAAACTTTAAAATATTTCACATTAGGTGCATATCCATAACACAATTCAAAAGGTGTAGCATCTGTACCTTTCTTGACTTACACTTTGTTTAGGATATAAATATATGTACTTACAGCTTCTCTCTAGTACTTTTGTGATAAATTTTTCTCCATCATCAATATTCTAGCTCAATCCATTATTGATCTATTCCTTCTTTCAACTATTCCATTATGAGGAGGGGTCCTAGGTGCTAACATATGTCTTTTGATTCCTCTATCATTGTAGAATATGTTGAACTCATTGGAAATGAATTCACCATCTCTATCAGATCTCAAGCACTTCAAACTCTTCCTTGTCTCCTTTGCAACTCTAGCTAAATACCATTTAAATAATTGAGAAGCATCAGATTTTTCTTTAAGAAACACAATAGTCATCATTCTAAAGTAGTCATCAACATATATAATGAAACATTTGTCTCTACAATAGCTTTGAAAACCAATACATCCACATAAGTCAGTGTGAACAAATTCAAAAATATAATTATATGAATACGTTTTGCTCTTGAAACTAGACTTTGTCATTTTTCCTAATTGACACTATTTACACATAGCATTGTTAGGCTTCTTTAGTTTTGGAAAACTTCTTACTCTTTTTATTTTACTAATGCTAACCAAATTGTCAAAGTTTACATTACATAACCTCTTGTACCATAATCAAATATCTTCAAGCTATGTAAACAAACATGTCTCATCAAATAAATCTAGATAGAAAAAGTTACCTCTTATTTGATCACGACTTCCAATTAGTTTACAATTAGCATCAAATATTTTGGCCTTTCTATGATGGAATTAACCTTTGTACCCTAATTTTTTTAGCTACAAAACACTCAACACATTATAGTTAAGTCCTTCAACCCAATAAACATTGTCACATTTTATTTTATCAATTAGTTGAATTGATCCTTTACTGTTCACAAGACATTGAACACCATTATAGAATTTAACACAACTAACCTTGTAAGGTGCAATGTTCTCAATATTACTTCTATCACCAGTCAAGTGATTTGAACAAGCACTATCAATTATCCATCCATCACTTTTGTTCACATAAGAGATTAATGCACATTTCTCATCTTCATCAAAATCTTCTTTCATAGCAACATAGACTACTTCTTGATCATTACTTTCAGATTCAATATCAAATTCTTCTTCAAAAATATAACAAGATCTCTTACCTTTATCTCTGTAGTCCATTTTCTTCTTATAGTATATTCATCTCTTGTTCCTTGTTACATTGTCTCCTTTCTCTCATCCTTGTCTTCTCTATTAGGACATCTATCAACAATATGACCAACTTTGTTCCATGAAAAATAGATTATATGAAGTTTTCCTTAGTATTTTCCTTCATCTCTTCCAAATCTTCTAGCTATCAGTGCTTCAAGTTCATCAAGTTCATCATCAGAAGTATTGCTATCACTTTTCACATGTTTTCTTTGTCCTTTCTTGCTAAGAAAAAATTGCAATTTAAAATCATATTCAACAGTAGTAAGAGTGTGATTAAAATAATTAGACATCTCAAAAATAGTAAGCCTACCAATTTCACCTTCTAGAGTTAGGTCATTACTTGCTGTACATCTTAGTTCTTGTACTATAGAAACCCTAATAACATATATAGGAAGAAGAGTTCACAATACCTTTTTTTTTTTTTCATCCTTGATCTTTTCATTAGCACCTTGAGTTGCATTAATAACCTCTTTAATTGTTGCACAATACTAAACTATGTTCTCACCTTCTATCATTCTCATTTCATCAAACTTACCTCTCAAACCTTCTAATTTGTCTCTCAAGATAGTATCATTTACTCCATATATGCTCTTCATTTTATCCCACATCTCTTTTACATTCTTGTGCTCTTTTGTGTCATTAATCTCAACATAGCTCAGGGTTGAAGAAATCTCCAACATTGTCTGATTGTGTTGTTGTTTGTCTTTTAGTTGTTGAGTAGTTAGAGGGAATTTTGTTATGTTCACATATGCATTGTCAAGAAAATGTATTGCATCATCACCAATACTAGCTTTATGTAGCCTCATCAACATTTTTAATGTAGGAAAATTCTCTTTGTTCAACTTTGGTACTTTATTTTTGTATGTCATGATCTTTAGATTTGTGTACCTTCAAACTTCTCTGTACAAGAACCAATGCTTTGATACATATTATTAGAATATTTAGACTAACTGAGAGGTGGGGTGAATTAGTTATTCAAGGTCTAGATGTACCAATTGAACAAACAAATACTTAATCAACTTTAGATCTTATCATTCCATTGTTTGGTCTCTACTATAAACTATAAGCAACATCATTTAGTTGTCCACTATTCTAAATATAACAGACTTGCAAAATGTAAACATTAATTAGTAAAACACCATAATAACATCCACACAAGTTTGACACTACCATTTAACATGGAAACCCAATTTAGGAAAAACCACTAGCAACATGGCACTAATTTTCACTCTTCTGAAGTGAGCTCTGTTAGAAACTAACCCTGCTAAAGGTTACATAATACACTATTAAATGTGACCTTGTTAAACGATTTAATCACCCTATTAGGAGTGGCCTTGTTAGAGGACTTTAGAACATTCAATTAGAATTTCACCATGTTAAAGGATCTACATATGACTACTAGGTCAATATGACTGTTAGGTCAACCTTGATTAAAGGATTTCAAATACTATTTACAATGGTTAGAAAGTAACAAAAAGATTTTGATCTATTAAGTACAACTCAGTTTGCATGTACAAATCTCTATTTAGTTCTTGAGCTAATTCACTAATAGGCCTCCATTGTCATCTCAATCTTAGATTATCTTGGCAACCCTTTGAGCAATCTCACTTCTGCTCTTCTCAACTTGTCTCATCCTTCTGCTTAGATTTTTTAGTCATTAACATTAGCATCTGCTCCAACTCTATGGAACTCTTTCACACATGCATATACTCTCTGCACACAGATGAAGTTTTATCTTGTACTTCCTTTAATAGGTAATTTTGATCTTTTTCTGCTTAAATAAAACTGTAGATATTAGGATTTATGATCAGATTCATCAAATACAATGTACTGGATTAGCATTTTTTTATTCTCTTCTTTTTTAGAGACTTATCTTGGAATCCATCTCTTAGGTTATTTACCTAATCCTCTTCTAGTATTAAATGATCCAACTCATCAATCCCTATCTTCAACATGCTTTCCATATCCCAAGAAATCAACTTAGTTTGTTGGAAATTATGATTTCTCATAAATAGATAAAATTTTGTTCCTTGACTAACATTGTGTTCTAACACTTAGTCATCACTAGGCTACTTAGTCACTACTAAATTTCTTGCTTGGCACATGAACTATCATATGATCAATTTTGATGCTCGATCAACATTGATTTTTCTTGGAATTTTTGTGGCTCAATTAACACTAACATCACTCAACATGTACTTCAAAATTCTTTGGTCTTTTTCTCTGTTGCTTGATCAAGCCTATGCATTTGATCTATCTTTATTCACACTTTCAAGACTTGGCCATTACTATCTTCTCCACTTGTAACATGATTTAAACAATCAATTTATCTTGTCAAAGTCTAACTAATCAAATGCTCATTTGTAGTTTCTTCTTCATACCTCAACCTATCCTCTAGATTCTTTTGTTATGAAGAACTTCTCAAATCCTCTTCATCAATAAAAAATTGATATGACATTTAGATCAGATAGAAAACTATCTCACCAATAGATTTGACATCAATGAAAATATAACAATTGTTTCAATTGTAGTTTCCAAAAATCATCTATTGAGCTTATTTCTTGCATTAATTTAGTGCTACGTGTACATTGTGTTAGACTTTGAATTATATTATTGTATGATCAGTGTGGTATTTTTAGAATGAGTTGGATCATTTAAAGATTGAATAAATTCTATCTTTATTTTAAGTGGATAGGATGATGGGCATATGCACCCAGTTGTGGCACCAAAAAGGTGACAAGTTTTTTTTTTTTTCTATTTTAAATAGCTTATATGCGTTGGCTTGGGTAATCTGAGCCATAGTGCGTATGCACTATTACCAAAATAAAAAAAAGTATATATGATGGGTTGCAGACCCACAACCCATCATTTTCATCAGTATTTTCTTCTATTCCTATAGAGAGCAGCACATACACGAGTTGAAAATCCAACATTTTGACCACCCTTTTCCAAAATGCCTCCTCGCCAATGAAATCCAAGACCACAAGTGCACCCAAGACAATGTCGTAAGTGATATAAACTTAACTTTGCATTGTCATATTGTTTTGTAGGTTTTATATATTATTTTGTAGGGTTTTTACAAATTTCATTTAGATTTGTTTATTTATTTGGATTTCAATTGATTTTTTATCAGGAAATGTCCATAATCAACCGAAAAATCCATAAGAACCACAAAACCCTCAAGAACCTCAAAACCAAAACCCTCCTCAAGAAGAACAAAAAATTCCACAACTCGAACCAATTTCAAGACCTCTACTAGACACACAAGAAAATATAATAAATGAAATAGAGAGAGGCAAAATTGAATTAGAAAGACTCATTGCTTAGTTGAAAGAATCCAGACAAACCAATCCAATGAGGGCTCAATTGGCATCATCCTTCGAATCCATTAACACCGAGATAGCCTCAGTTAGTGGTCAGTTAGATATTTGGCGAGTTAAGAGGGATGAACAAAGAAGATTTTATGAAAATATATTATCATATGCAAATGTTAAAAAAAAAAGAAATACCAAAAGGTACTATATGTGCATTATTTAGAAAACCTAGTGAGAAAAATACTGTTAGAGAGGGTACTAAATGATTCCCCATCCATTGGTGCATACACAATGCTATTAGAAATAATTTTTGGGATAGATGGTGGATAGTTTTTGATGCCCCTCCTTGCAACAATCATGAGGTCCCCATGTATTTTTTGAAGAAATTATATTATGAGTTTGTCCTTGGGGAGATCCCCAATTATTTTGATATTTAAACTTCCAGGGTAGAGGTGGGGGGTCATCATTTGAGAGGCCGGGAGCATGTCATGACCCTAATGTAGTTAGGGCACTTGTGGTCAAGCCACATCTCGAGCATGTGACTATTCCTTCAGTTGTGAAGGAACATGTAGAGGCCAGTGCTCTAGGGACAATTAATTCTTTGACATAGACCTTCATCCATTCCATGAGCCCATTAGTTGAGGGGGAGCCTTCTGTGCATCGTGGTCAAATGTGCACTTCATGCAGATCCCTATGCACATTTGGCACTCATGCTGGAGATGGTGCAGATGATGGGCTTGTCAGCGATCAGTTCTTGAATGACACATTTTGCATTGACACACAGGTAAATTACAATTCTAATTTACTGATTTGATCACATTTCATACGTATAGTGAATGATTAATTAATTAACATCTATTGACATTGTTCAAAATTCAGGGTCAGAGTGTTGCTGGGCCTAGTAGCAATCCTCCAAGCCTATTTTTTGTCCCTTCCACAAGTCCAGAGGTATGTATCAATTTAATCATTTTAATTAATACATATATTTATTACGTAATCATATTAAGGATTGACAAAAAAAATTATGCATGTGCATCAGTTCTCCACAAGACCCTCAACCTTTACTATGGACTTGGAGCATAGACATTGTACAAGCTTCATACAAGTACAATTGTTTCATGTTAATTTAATTCATTTGATTATATTTATTTCATGTTTCATGTTAGATGTAACATTTATTATATGACATGTATCTCATGATGTCAGACACACCTCCTCATCTGTGACAGTCTGTTGATAGTGGAGTGGCCGCAGTTGTGGCTAGCTCAAAGGCATTGACAGAGGTATGAAATAATTTTCTTCATTTTAGTTGTTTATAATAGTTAGTCTCAAAAATTTTAATGTTATTTATAAGTGATTATATTTATTGAATTTTTGTAGGGTCTTGTCACACATGATCGTCCACAAGCATTTGAGGTGGACTTACAGAGTGACTATTTGATGGCAGTAAGAAAATAATTGATTTTGTGTGTACATTTATTTAATTTCAACGTATAATAAGTATTGATTCATATCTACTTTCTTTGTTTCAGTTGGAGTTGGAGAAGAGCCTCAACAAGAGGACCCCGTCATCTCCACCTTCTCCCTCCACATGATGGCAGAGGACATCAAGAGACTTGTTTCCTTCCCCTCGTGGGAAGGAAAAGATATAGTTGATCTAGAAATGTATATATATAGGCATCAATGGACATATTCGATACACATTTGATGTACATGACATTCCATATTTGATGAATGGCATTATTTGACTTATGACATTGTTGGTGAATATATGATATGTTTTTTCATATACAATATTATTGGTTATCATAATATATTATGTGTTTGTTAATGTACATGACATTATTGGTTATCATTTTATGTTATATGTTTGTTCATGTATGACATTAAATTCAATACCTAATATATTCAAAACTTTGATAGAATATATTGATTAACAATAAACTTAATCACTATTTAAGCATAAGTTAATCATTTGCAATATGTCATCATCATATGATTTATGATCTTGTTCATGTTTAAAGTGTACCTTCTCTATCATTTGTTTATCAAGTTTAATTCAATACCTAATTAGTTTGAATTTTTGATACAATATTGATTGACAATAAACTTTATCAATCAAGATCGATTAGGACCTCCTGGCAATAAACTTTATTAGGCAATATTCGTGGACCTCTAGGAAATTGGTAACCTAAATGAGAACCTTGAGATTTATTAGGAACTCCATGAAAGAAATCAGTAGTTTGAAATTACTCTATCCAACAAAATTAGATCAAAAGTTCTCTAAACATTTATGTTAAAAATAAGATAAAAATTTGATCACAAGTGGTCACAAAGTTTGTGTAGAAGAAAAAATCATTGTTACAAAAAGAATATAGACAAGAAGAAAAAACATAATTAGCTTGTTGAGCTTCAATACATAACCACCATTCTTTATCATCAATTGAAAAATGTCAGAGATAGTAGAGAGAAGATGGATTATTTTCAAGAAGAGAAAGAATTATAATCCTCTTCAAAATGATACATGGGCTTATGGTGGGAGACTTTCACATTGTGATATGACACTCATTAATGCTATGAAGGATCAAATTCAATTTTCTTGGCAATCTAACTCAAGAGTGTCACCAAATGTGAAGGATGTCTTGAAATTGAGAATTTCATTTAACCTACACCTAACACCCTAATAATCATTTGGAGGAGATTCAAACAATGTTGTTCAAGTTTTTGTGCGAGACACATCTAATGCTACAAATATCACAAAGGAATTTTGACGCCTTGAAGCCATTTTTTTGTGTACCTCTTAATATTTTAAGTACTTTTTGCATTTATCATATGGAGCTTTCAATGCACCATGAACTTTTGTTCTCCATGCATTCTACTTTGCATACTAATGGAATGCTAGAGGGCTGTGGTGTACGTGCTCTTCTAAACTAATCAAGAGACTTGCTACATCATTGTTTTATGTCCTAGAGATGGTGGTTGTTTCTTTTATATAAATTCTTTCTTTAATGACAAGTGCTTTGAGTGTGGTGAGATAGTGAAGTTTGTTTCATATTTTCATGAGGGCTATAGAAAAGATTTTGGAAAGGAAATTATCCAAAAAAGGGTATATAAAATAATTAAGTATATACTTAAAAGTGAAGGTGAAGGCTATAGACATGAGTTGGTTATACAATAATGCAATGTAGCTAATTTTATTTCAGATTTCAAGAAGAATTTTCTTTACAAGTATACAAGGCATAGCCATAGGTCTTAGTGGTTGGACCAATAATTCAGGATGTGTAAGTACACTTTCCTAATTGATATAATTATATCAATTTTTGACTTTTCATAGAACTATACTTGTATCCCCAAAATAATATGAAAGCTCTATATTATCATTCTATCCATGTTGCTATTTTTGTGCACATAATACACACACACACACACACACACACACATTCTCTTGATAGTACAGAAGAAGACCACACAATAATTAAAGAATACCATTTTTATATTAGTGATGATAGATCTCACTCTCATGAGTATGTCAAATACTAATTTGAAAATTATTTTGAATGGGTGTAGGAAAATTATATTGCTATGGATAGACATTTCATTTGGTCAAATAATTGCACATGTCAATTCAAGAATGGTTGTATTTTTTATTGGCTATGTAGAATTTATGTAGATAGAGGTGTACCTCATATATAAAATTTTTTCAACGTCAAATGAGAGTATGATAGAGTAGGTGTTTTTGTATAGAGAGTTGTAGTGAAGGAGAAATTGACAATTTCAAGTACAAAACTCCTTGATGCCCATTATATTATTTATTGGTGTACTATAGTGTTACTATAGGGGGGACTCTTGAATCAATAGTGTACATATTATTTTGGTTGGTTGAATTGGCACAATAGGAGATAGGTTGAATTGTTAGACAGTGAAGAATTCTTCAAAACACATTCTTTTTGAAATTGATATGTTAGTGCATGGACTATTTGGACATGAGGGTTGTATTTATTTTGTCCCAAGTGTGTTTAGTGTAGTTGGGATTAGTCCGAGTCAAGTGAGTGGGTCAATATGTGGGTTCCACATTGTCTAAATCTTTTATCTCTCACAATCTCTATAATGAATAAGGACATGGAGTGTTTGTAATTAGTTTAGTGGTGTATACCTTGATAAAGGGCATCACGAGCTTTGGAATGCTTCTAAAAATTCCTCAATCAAACTCTTGGCTCAAAAGCTCTTTTAAAATCACTCGAGATGGCATCGTAAAATGAAAATAGACTGTGATCTCCAAAAAGTGAGAGAGGTTATTGTAGGTCTCCACAACATTGTCCTGTAGGAACTAGAATTGCATCCATACCTCACATGAGCTCCGAGATATGCCTCATCAAAGATTGCAGCCCTATGGCATTTAGTGACCCTTAGGGACATTCTTGTTCGGCGTGCCCAAGAATGTTCAAGCACTGAAGGGGATAGGACAAGTTTGAGGATAGAGTTTACCAAGCCACCCAAAGCTAATGGAGTAGATAGTTTGATCCCACGATAAAAGGTGAGAGAGATTAGGCAGTTGGCAACTTTGTACGGGCTAATACTGCAAGTTTTAGCATCACCTGAGATGTCATCATAAAATGAAAATAGAGTGTGATCTCCAAAAAATGAGAGAGGTTATTGCAGGTATCTATAGCATGGTCCTGTAGGAACTAGCATCACATCCATACCTCGCATGAGCTCTGAGATATGCCCCATCAAAGATCACAACCCTATGGTATTTAGTGACCCTTAGGGACATTCTAGTTTGGCATGCTCGAGAAAATTTGAGCGCTAAAGGGGATAGGATGAGGTTGAGGATAGGGTTTACTCAGCCACTCAAAGCTAATGGAGTAGATAGTTTGATCCCATGATGAAAGGTGAGAGATATTTGGCAGTTGGCAACATTGTACTGGCCAATACTACAAGTTTCAACATCACCCGAGATGGCATCATAAAATGAATACAGAGTGTGATCTCCAAAAAGTGAGAGAGGTTATTGTAGGTATTTGCAACACAGTCCTATAGGAACTAAAATTGCATCCATACCTTGCACAAGCTCTGAGATATGCCCAGTCAAAGATTGCAACCCTATGGCATTTAGTGACCCTTAGGGACATTCCGGTTCAGCATGCCTAAAAAAATTCAAGAATTGAAGGGGTAGGAAAAGGTTTAGGATAGGGTTTACCTAGCCACCTGGAGCTAATGGAGTAGACAGTTCAATCCCATGATGAAAGGTGAGAGAGATTTGGCGGTTGGCAACTTTGTACTGGCCAATACTGCAAGTTTTAGCATCACTCGAGATGGCATCGTAAAATGAAAATAGAGTGTGAGCTCTAAAAAGTGAGAGAGGTTATTGTAGAGCTCCACAACATGGTCCTGTAGGAACTAGAATCACATCCATACCTTGTAGGAGCTCTGAGATATGCCCCATCAAAAATTTCAGCCCTATGGCATTTAGTGACACTTAGGGACATTTTGGTTCGGCGTGCCCGAGAATTTTCTAGCACTAAAGGGGATAGAACAAGGTTAGGGATATGGTTTACCTAACCACTCAAAGCTAATAGAGTAGACAGTTTGATCCCCACACATGGAAAAGGTCATTATATGGATGGTAGACAGCATTGGTCAATAAAAAACTTAGATTTTATGCCTTTTTAACTATTTTTTCAATTATGTAGAGCCTATATGGATTGGTGGTGGTACAAGAATTATATGGTTGGATAGAGGGTTGAGTCAAGATTCCATTTCAATTGATTTAAGGTCTTTATCTTGTATTAAAAAAAAATTATATCAATTTTAGTGTAGGTAGGTCAGATTTACTCCAAATTTGAGAGTTTCAGCAAGATGGAATCCTAACTTGCAAACCCACTGTGGGATTTCAATGTCACTTTGTGGAATACAAGCTAGGAGAGGGTTCTTTGAGATGGAAGAGATTTAGGGTTGTAGGAGCATGGAATCTTTTTTTACCAGAAAGCCCTAGACTAAACATAATCTTATGTCTGGTCTAGATTTGAAGGGAAAAGAAGGATCAGGCTCCTAAACTGATTAATTTGACCCAAGTGAAGGGTGTAGAAGGAAAATTTTGATATATATCAGAGATAAAAGGGGTTGAACCAAGTCTGTGAACCCATTTGTTTATGTTTTCCTTGTTACCCAGCCTAAACTGGCCATTTAGGACTGTGACACAAAGTGGGCATAACTTGATGTTGGAGCCGAGTTGTTGGTTAATATTTTGGAATCTCTTAGGGGATGTTGAAGAGTGTTTAAAAATGAAAAAAAATTAGGGGGTCCTTTTTATGGTTTGGGAGTTTGACTATTAAAACTAGAAATTGTCCTAGTAGGAAGTGTTGGTAACAGTTTTGAAATTTGATTGTTGAGTGTTGAGAAACCTCAAGTTTGAGATTTTTCTTGTTGGTTTGAGTCTATAATAACAATTTCCATCTAAAAAGTCAAGTGTTGAAACCATTTAAGATTTAGTTTCCTTTGTAGGCCTATTGGTGGTAGGGAGTTCCTAACTGTTGATCCAAGTTGTTTGAGTACCCTAAGTTTGAGGCTTGGGCTTGTGAAGTGGAGTCCACTTGAAGGGTAGAGTCTCCTTGTACTAGAAGTCCATTGGATCCTTAGTCCTTGGTGTCTTAAATGAATTTATCTTCATAGAATGACCTTGGTGCCCCTACACCATTAAGTGATGACGTTGAACATGAGTAAAATTATGAGATTTGTGCCTACATGTTATAATGAAAAAGTTGTATCTATTTTGAAATTAAGAACTATAAAAAAAGTTTCAAGAGAAGCTTAGGCTATGATGTAGAAGCATCATATGCTTATCAGAGGCACATTGGAGGTCCAAGTCATCACAGAGGTCATCGAGAATCTTCTAGAGTCAATTGGGCAATCCTTCAAACAATCATGGCATTTGAAAGCATAAAAAAGTCATAATGTTTTATGATGTCTTGATGGATTTTAATGTTGGAAAAGTTGTAATTGAGCCATTGAATAGGATCTAGGGATTTCATAGGGTAGGAGAGTCCTTTGATAGGGTCCTATAGGTTTCATAACCTTAGCATGTCATTTGATAAGTTAAAAGATTAAAAAAGGTCTTTAAAAACATAGTTTAATAGTTAAAAAATTTAAATCTTGAATGTAACGGCTACATGGGCATTTTGGAGGGAAACTCCATAGTTTAAATTTTATGAAGGAATAGGAAGTGAAATTGGTTGGAGTTGGTTGAGGGGGTTAGTTTCTATCTCCCAAGTCTATAAATATTTGTTTTGTATGGACTATAAACATAGATTGCATGGATTGTCTCAGAAAAATAGAAGTGCTTGGTTTCAAGAGTAATTTGAAGATCTCTTTTCTTTGTGAGTTCTTTCACATGTTGGAATGATTGGTAACATCTTAGCAGACATGTTTTGAGATTCTTTACTCAGTTTAGCATTCAAATTGAAGTTTTGTTCATCAAATTTCTATACTGTTGGCTGTAGTAGTCTTATTTCTAAGCATTTTGATAGTTTTTTGCATCTAATCATGGTTTTTCCAAGAAGGGTTGGCACGTGTGAGATTGGTGATGCCCTAGGAACAAGGTTTTTGAGAAGGTGAATTGGGGCTTTTGGGGTTAGGGAACCCATAGACTGAAATTGAGAGTGGATTTATCTAATTGAAGTCATTTTAGGAGCCTATGCAAAGTTTGAAGTCCATACATTGAGTATTTCTATATGTTGCTTTGTAAATGCAGTGATGCGTCATTGATGAAAAGAAGAGCAGTGTGTAGAATCTCAGATATTTTCTAAAGGAGTTGCATCTAAGTCTTACATATGTTTTAGAAAAAGATAAAGGGTATCTAGAAAGGTCATTTATTCAAGGAGTCATTTGAAAAAATCAAAAGTTATCCATCATTTTGTCTTGCTGCTGTCACAGACTTATGAAAATGCATTTTGTCTTGCAATGTATGGAAACTGAAAGGTGTTGATGGGAACATGTTAGATAGGCTAAAAAAAACCTATTAAAGCCTAAAAACATCCTAGAGTTCACTCTTTGTAGGATTTTCTCATCAGGACCTAGAAGGGTCACTTGGCACATTGTTACAAATTTGCTCATTTTGAGTTGACCTAAAAATTCCATCTTGAAATCTTCCACCTCTTCCACCTTACGTTTTCTCATCTTTTTTAAAATTATGCTTAGTCTTTAGGGTACTAATAATCTTATGTTATGTTTTGAAACTTATCTTATTTAAGCTTATCTTGTATTGAAGCTCTATAAAAGTATTCAAATACCTTTCAAGCCTTTTAACTTCATCATCTCTATAACCTTGGATCTGATATCTAATAAATAAATTTCCTTAGTATAGTTTGTCATACTAAAATATTTCTTTGAGAGACAAGGATGATGAAACTACTAGATTTAGAAATTTAGTTACAATGAGCCTGTAACATGCAGTTTTACATGTTAGGCATACAACTCTAACTTCAAATTCAGATCTCTTATCCTTGAAATTCTAAGATCTAGTCCTGTTACTAATTTCATAATACTTTCTTGATTAAGGATAACTACCTAAATTTATATAATTATGTGACCAACACATCAACATAATAAATATTAAATTTCCAAATGCTAAGAAAATGTATAACAAATATAGGCCAGGAACCAAATAATATGGATCTATTTCCATGAGATGTGAAATTATTGTAAAGCCAAGATCCAAGTCCACATAAGGTCAAGAACATCAAGATATGTTCCATTATATATGCTTCATCGATCAAAAACTTCCTTCATGAGATTGGGAAACACATAATGAGCATGAACCATGAAGAACAGTTGTGATATGATAAGAATTACCAATAACTTGAGTACAAAGAGTAGAGAAAGGTACAAATCTATTGAAAGGTTTAACATACTATCGAGAACATGACCCTATCTACCTAATAGTAGGAATGAAGTCCTTTGAATTCTTAAGCATGTTATACAAATAGAAAGCTAACAACTAAGTCTAGAAAACCATAGTAGTGTCGTCAACACTAACAAAGCATAAAATTATTTAGAACTATTGATATCCTCCCAGTGTTTGGTGATGCCTTTAAGCTATCTTTTCTATCTTTCTTCATCCTCTTATTCCTAAATATCATTGTTCTCTTCTTCCTTCCTACTTATTTTCAAGTAGTTATCTAGTTTTCTCAAATTATTAGACCATCTTGTACCATACATATAGAAGTGACAAAAGAATAAAATGATTCCATTGAGATAGTATTAGGAATGACCTATTTTGATGCAAGAGTTCTATTGTGTAGGGTCTCAATATAACCCATGACATTTCATTCAATAGGAGCACTCTACATTTGGCTTTCTTGAATAGGGTTTTCCTTCCTAGTTCCTACATGGGTAGGGAATTACACTCTAAATTCCTCATTTCTTGCACATTCCTTTGATTTACTAAAGTATGAGTAGACTTTTCATCCTTTGAATCCTCAATTTATTCCTCTTTCTCATAATATTTTTCCTCAGAACTAATGGTTTCTTTAGGATCCAAAGAGGTATACTCTTTCTTTTCTTTACAAGCCACTTCCTCTTCTTTAACTTTCTTCATAATGTCCTTCTTACTTCTAAACCTCAACAACCTCCTTTCTCCTAAGATAGACTAATTTTTCTTATTTTTTTCCATGTATCATTTTTCTATCCTCCTCTTATTGGGTTTCCTTGTCAAAATCTCCCTAGTCAATGCCAATATATTTTCTTCTTTTTGGATTTCAATTTTCTAGTTTTGTTAAGGTTACTTTTAGTAGTTGAAGGTTTTCTTTTCACATTTTTTTATCAAGAGAAAATTCTTCAACATGAGGTGAGATTTTATCTTGAGAATATGAGACATAGGGCTTAGCTTCTTTTTTCTCTTTAGAACTACTTTCGAGGTTTTTCCTTGAGAATTTCACTACTCTTCAATTTTGTCACAAATTCTAGGAGGGATTCCTAGCTATGGGTAGTTCAAACATCTATTAGTGGTTTGTGAATTATTGTACACATGCTAATTGAGGACATAAATTAACTCTAATTGACCTCTTTATGTTATTATTTGCTCATTGTTACAAATGGCCTTCTAAGGTCATTAAAACTTGTAATGAGTTTGATCGTGGACATGTGATCTTGTTTTGATCATAGATTGATCATATTATAATCAAAGCGTTAATGTAAGCCTTAATGAATGTATAGTTTTCCCTAAAATTTGAGTGCATAAAAAGGGGTATGTGATTGCTCCAAAGGTGGATTTAGTGTTTTCTCCAAAAAAGATTTGCATTTTATGTTGGAATTCATATAATATAACCAAAGTTAAGGTGTTTCAACCATTTTGGGGTTCTAGAGACGTTGCAAAGTAAGATTTCTAGAAAGCCTTAGGGTAAAGGGTCTAGAAAGGAGGGTTTTGTAAAAACCATTGTAAAAATGATCATGAGACCAAAAAAACTAGAAGAATCCTTGAATTTGAGTCATCTCTTAAGATTTTTTTGGGTCATGGGAGTTCCAAAAGTCAAGGGATTGTGAGTTGCTTTGTAAATGGCCTTAAACTAGGCCTAGTTGGCAGACTGAAATAACCAGTTTTGAGCGATATTTTACAAAACAAGTGTAGTTGGTTTTGGAGTATATTTTAGAGTGAGGAAAATGGTATTTTAATAACCCAATAGTTTAGTAATTTCTATGGGAAATTTTGGAGAAAACAACAAATTAGTGATTGACAAGGGCTAGTTGGAACAACCCTAGAAGAGGCAAAATCGAGAAAGTGTAAGAGATGAGTTTTTGAGAGTGTGCAAGGAGTTGGAACATGTTAGATGAGATGTTTTGAGATGATCAAAGGTGTTGGGGTCATGCTATGAAGCCAAGGATGAGTTTTGGTATGTTGGAGGCACCAGGGTACACTAGGTGCATGGTGAACAATGTGAGTGTTTAGAAGACAAACTGAAGATTTGGGTTATAACCTCTTAGACATGGTTGTAGGAAGATTTTACCAAGTTAGAGACCTCATATTGAACCCTATTAGAGTCTAATTCCTTGGGTAGATTCAAAGAATACAAGAGAATCCCAAAGTTGAGTTATGGTTCCTAGGGGAATATAGGAGGGCTTTGCATCAAACACACACACTTGTTGTATAGTCACGTATATTGTGATCATTAATGAACTTGAACAACACCATGTTAGAAATAGTGTTGTGAAAAAGGACTAAAAAATAGAGGGAAATGGCCATCAAATATGCATGATTTAAATAGCTACATTAAATAGCTACATTATCCTTAGAGAGAACTATATCTATCACTGCCCCATTATCATAAGATGATTAACATACAATGGTACTTGAACAAAGAACACTAATAAATATTGAGGATGTGAATTGATAATACCATTTTGCAGATAATTTTTGCATCTTACCCTTTATCACTTGTGTGTCAACTTTATTAGCCCTCTTCTTTGGTGACTTGCAAATGAAGAATTAGCATAGTAAAAAATCTAAGATAAGAATTAGCTCTCTCTCTCTCTCTCTCTCTCTCTCTCTCTCTCTCTCTCTCTCTCTCTCTCTCTCTCTCTCTCTCTCTCTCTCTCCCTCTCTCTCTCTCTCCCTATTCAATCTAATGAGCCAACTGGATCTGCTCGACATTTTAATGTCTCAAGTATTGCCTCATGGTCTGAATCGCAAACTTTCCAAAGAATCTTATTATGTGGTTTTCCACCATATTTTATCAAGTGGAAATTTGATGCAACAAGGTTTGAATAATGAAGAATCTTCCTCTTTTTTTTCCAATCCTCAAATAACCACAAGTTAGGGTTCTTCATAGAATATCATCTAAGCCATGTGCCTATTATGACCATCGCACCAACATGGTACTCTAAACCTTCACCATCTATAATCGAGTGATCCAATTTTTTTTGGCTTCAACATAATGACACAAATAATAATCTATCCCTTCTTCATTGTCTTCAGGTACAATAACAGTAAAAACATGGCCTGCAATGACAAATGTACAAAAAGCGATCAATAATTCAAAAAATACTTGGGTAAAAGTTATAAAGTTACATATTGAAATTAAAAAGATACACACACACACACACACACACACACACACACACACACACACACACACACACACACACACACACACACACACACACACACACACACACATATATATATATTACCAAGTTGTACTAGATCTGACAAGCGGTCAAAGTCAATAGATGAATCCATCTCTACCATTTCCAATGCTTGTGGGGGATGATAGGTGTCAATTGGGTCCAAAACCCATATATCCCATTTGTCCACCGATTCAGTTGACTCACAGTCATCCCAATTTTCCTTTGCACATGATGGACAATAGCATGCCATTTTTCGTGTGTGGATACTCCATGAACCTGCATCAGAGCTTCTAAAAGAGTGTAACTCACTAGATCCTATTAGTGTGCAACAATCCTAATATAGTGCAATGTTAGTATTCTCTATCAACCAAAAAAATCTATCAACCATAGACTCACCTTCCTTACTTAGACCCATTGTAGTGTTACACCATTGGACGATGGATTTTGCATTTGTCAATATTGCTCCATCTTTGTACTTTAGTTCTTCACTAGCCAACACTCTTTTAATGCATGCGCCTACACCATCGTGCTCTCCCTTACCATGACCAAACTCTATGAAATTTCACATATGTTGAATTCTAAAAAACTTGTGCATCCTGCTTAACCAATAGAACATACGTGCATTCTTGAATTGAGATGCATAATTGTCTGACCAAATAATGTGTTGACGATATGTTATGTCCCTGTTAGCCAAATCTCCATAAAATAGTTGAAAACAACCATGTACAAACTCTGTAGAATGTGATTGATCATCGCTGATGTAAAAATGATACTCCCTTAAAATCTTCCTGTCTCCTCTATACTTGTAGATGAATGCATGAATGTTATGTGAACAAATATGGAAACCTATTGAGAAGTATAATACTTTTCTTGCACCTCATTTTTTGGTTGTAGTGTGTAGTTCTCTAAAAAATCTACAACTAAAACAATGGTATCCAATGGAAACATATCTTTACACAACTTGAATTGCAAATCTAGCCATTGAGCTCTATGGGTATGCCTTGCATACTCGTAAATAATCTTTTAATGAAAAATCTTCATGAACTCATACACTGAAATATTTTCAATGACTAAATCACATCTTTTACCTTGTTTTCCATCTTTTAGAGCATATGTCATTGTCTTAAATTTTTCATAATCTACTATTTCATTTCCAATTGCATGTGTACTATCTATATGTTGAGAAGTTGATAAAAGTTGCAAAGAAACACAAAATAAGCACGTACCATCCAAGCATGATGTCTTGTAAAATTGTTGGCTGTCCCCTATTTCACATTAAATGTTGGATATGAATTCCCTTGAAGATTTTGGTGGCTCATTTATGTCACAATCCTGCAAAACAAACTGAGAATGCAAAACTACACATATATGCCTATAAACATCAAAATGGTTAGAAAATTAAATATGTATCCTACAACAACAAGTTGTGCATGTGTGATTTATCTTCACATAAAAATGTTTACCCATCTCAAAAAATATTTGACTTATTCGAATTTGAGGATACATACTAATAATTTTGCAAAAAATTGTGTCTAAGTTGAGTCTAAAAAATGTTTCGCATGTGGCTCGCGATTTTGGCTACCAATCCTTCTTCTTACAACATCTCTTTGATTAGGGGAAACACGTGTTATTTTTTCAAAAAATTTCGATCAATGATTTCAAAGCTTCACTAATTTCTTTATCATTTCGTGGTAGTCTATCGCTAAATGTCTATAACTCATTTTTTGTTGGATCTTCCAATCTCTCATGCCTTAGCATAGCTCTCCTTAGAGTACCTCTACCAATTTTTAATATTTTTCTTGTCTTTCTCATGAGTCAAGCTTTCTTCAATTGGCTACTTACTATTGTCGATGTAAGTACTCATCTTGTGAGATTACTATCTCTGGTGCATGATAGAACCCACTTTGTCATAAGCACTCATTAGATTCTTTACAATATTTTTTTCATTTGAATCATCCATCATTCTTAGCCCAAGAATCTTCATGATAGGCATAAATTTCAAATTCCTCATCATTTCAACAAATAATTGGCATAGACTTGTAATATTTAATTCTTCAAAAAAAAATCTCCACATACAATTAACTTTTCTTTGACAAGTACGCTTGCTAATCTTGTCAGGCATTGATTTCAAAATGTTAGTATCAATATCAACCAAATATTTTGGTCTTCTAAAATGAATTCTAGAAGGTGTTATAATCTTTTCCATTCCCTCAATATTTTGAACATCAACATAAGGTTGAGTACATTGCCTACCTTTAACTGACGATGATGTGCCTTGAAAATAAGATGCAAAAGATGAAATATCACCAACTTGATGTGTTGATGTTGTGCCTTCAACATGACATGATGGAGTTTATATATCATAAGATCTAAAAATTGGTGTCTCTTCAGCATGAGAGGATGATATGACTTCAAAATTGGAAGATGGTGTAGTGGACGATATGACTCCAACATTGGAAGATGGTGTAGCTTCACAATTCAATTGTCTTCTTGAGTGTAACAATATCATTCATTCTCTTTGTCTTTCCAATTCTTCCTCTTTGTTTCTTTGTACTAGTGGTTCTTGATTCTCTTCGAATGTCAATTCTTGATTATTACTTTGCAATTTTCTTTGCTCACATAGTAATTTCATTTTATCTCTTTTAATTGCCAAATCTCTCTCCCTATCTTCATTTGTTTGAGTTTTTGGTTTCTTCCTTGGCATGATGTTGGTTTCTTCCTTGGTATGATGATGATTTCTACATGTCAAATTATTCAAACATATGAATTACTTAAAATGTGTAAATTATAAATTACTCAAATACATATAAAAATTATAATTATTTGAATGAATACACAACATATATCAAATGACTTGTCAAATTTCTAACCATTTCGAAATAACATTTCATTCAAACATACAAATTTCAATGAATTCACTATATATTAAACAACATGTCAAATTATAATCAAATTTGTATCTATATATCAACAAATAATATTTAAAATAGATTGCACTAACCTTTTCTATACAAGGAATATTTAAAAAGTCTTCAAATCACGTATCCAATGATTGAATTTGGTGTTTTCTAGCTTCCAAAAGTGTTGAAATAGTGTTTTCTATGTTGAAGCCATGATTTTTTTGGAATAACAGAGTGCATAACAGACCAAAAGTAGAAAATGGATGAAATGGGCCCCAAAGTTTCTTTTTGACCATTTTTAGGTGATTTCACATAGTGCGTATGCATTATGTGAAAACACATCACTCCCCATCCTCCCTTCTCTCTCCCATCCCCTACCCTCTCTCTCTTCCTACTCTCTCTCCCTTCTCCCATCCCTTACACACTCTCTCTCCCCTCTCCCATTCTTTACTCTCTCTCTCTCTCACTCTCTCTCTCACTCTCCCTCTCCCATCGCCTACTCTCTCACCCTCTCTCCTCTCCCATCCCCTACTCTTTAGATCTCTCACACACACTCTTATCCCCCCACTCTCTTCTTTCCCATCCCCTACTCTCTACATCTGTCACACACACTCCCATCCCCCATATCTCTCTCCCTCTCCCTCTCCCTCTCCCTCCCCCTCTCCCACTCCCTCTCCTACTGCCTAATATCTCTCTCTGCCTCTCTACTCTCTCTCCCATCTTGTATGAGCTCTTTTTGCCACCACCTACTCACTCTCACACTCTCTCCCATCCCCTACTTTTTCTCTCTTACACACACACTCCCATCCCCCCCTCTCTCTCCCTCTCCCACTCCCTCTCCCACTGCCTACTTTCTCTCTCCCATCCCCTACTTTGTCTCTCTTACACACATTCCCATTCCCCCTCTCTCTCTCCCTCTGCCTCTCCCACTCCCTCTCCCACCATCTACTTTCTCTCCCCCATCACCATACTCTCTCTCTCTCTACCATCCCCTACTCTCTCACACACTCTCACACTCTCTCCCATCCCATACTCTCTCACACTCTCACACTCTCTCCCATCCCTTACTCTATCTCTCTTACACACACACACACACACTCCCATCCCCCCTCTCTCTTTCCCTCTCCCACCACCTACTTTCTCTCCCCCATCGTCGTACTCTCTCCCTGTCACCCCCTACTCTCACACTCTCTCCTACCACCTACTATCTCTCTCTCTCCATCTCTACTCTCTCTCTCTCTCTCCCATCCCTTACTCCCACTCTCTCTCTCCCATCCCCTACTCTCTCTCACACTTTCCCATCCCTTAATCTCACTCTCTCTCTCCCATCCCCGTACAAGCTCTCTCTGCCACCACCTACTCACTCTCACACTCTCTCCCATCCCTTACTCTATCTCTCTTACACACACACTCCCATCCCCCCTCTCTCTCCCCCTCTCCCACTACCTACTTTCTCTCCCCCATCCCCTATTATCTCTCTCTTCTACTCTCTCACACTCTCACACTGTCTCCCATCCCCTACTCTCTCACACTCTCACACTGTCTCCCATACCCTACTCTATTTCTCTTGCACAGATACTCCCATCCCCCCTCTCTCTTTCCCTCTCCCACCACCTACTTTCTCCCTCCCATCGTTGTACTCTCTCTCTGCCACCCCCTACTCTCACACTCTCAAACTCTCTCCTACCGCCTACTATCTCTCTCTCTCTCCCTCTCTACTCTCTCTCTCTCTCTCGCATCCCTTACTCTCACTCTCTCTCTCTCTCTCATCCCTTGCTCTCTCTTATACTCTCCCATCCCCTAATCTCACTCTCTCTCTCCCATCCCCGTACAATCTCTCTGTGCCACCACCTACTCACTCTCACACTCTCTCCCATCCCCTACTCTGTCTCTCTTACACACACACTCCCATCCCCCGCCTCTCTCCATCTCCCACTCCCTCTCCCACCACCTACTTTCTCTCCCCCATCCCCTACTTTTTCTCTCTTACACACATTCCCATTCCCCCTCTCTCTCTCTCTCTCTCCCACTCCCTCTCCCACCACCTACTTTCTCTCCCCCATCGTTGTACTCTCTCTCTTTTCCACCCCCTACTCTCTCTCACACTCTCACACTCTCTCCCATCCCCTACTCTCTACATCTATCACACACACTCCCATCCCTCCTATCTCTCTCCCTCTCCCTCTCCTTCTCCCTCTCCTACTGCTTACTATCTCTCTCTCTCTCAAGTTCTCTCTCTCCCTCTCTACTCTCTCTCTCTCCCTCCCATCCTGTACGACCTCTCTTTGCTACCACCTACTCACTCTCACACTCTCTCCCATCCCCCCTCTCTCTCTCCCTCTCCCACTCCCTCTCCCACCACCTACTTTCTCTCCCCCATCCCCTACTCTCTCTCCCCTCTCCCATCCCCTACTCTCTCACACTCTCACACTCTCTCCCATCCCCTACTCTGTCTCTCTTACACACACACTCCCATCCCCCCTCTCTCTTTCCCTCTCCCACCACCTACTTTCTCTCCCCCATCATCGTATGCTCTGTGTGAGACCCCATACTCTCACACTCTCTCCCATCCCCTACTCTCTCTCTTTCATAGACACACACATTTTTATCTCCCCACTCTTCTTCCCTCCCATCCCTTACTCTCTACATCTATCACACACACTCCCATCCCCCTTATCTCTCTCCATCTCCCACTCCCTCTCCTATCGCCTACTATCTCTCTCTCTCTCAAGTTCTCTCTCTTCCTCTCTACTCTCTCTCTCTCTCTCCCATCCCTTACTCTTACTCTCTCTCTCCCATCCCCTACTCTCTCATGCTCTCCCATCTCATAATCTCACTCTCTCTCTCTCTACCACCACCTACTCTCTATCACAGTCTCACACTCTCTCCCATCCTTGTCTCTCTCCCTCTCCCATCCCCTACTCTCACTCTCTCTCTTCCATCCCATACTCTCTCTCACACTCTCTCTCATCCCCTACTCTCTCTCTATCTCACCCCCATCCCATACAAGCTCTCTCTGCCACCTCCTACTCTCTCCCATTCCCTACTCTATCTCTCTTATAAATAAATACACATTCCCATCCCCCCCCTCTCTCTCTCGCAGTCCCTCTCCCACTGCCTACTCTCTCCCATCCCCTAATCTATCTCTCTTACACACTTCCATTCCACCTCTCTCTCCCTCCCACTCCCTCTCCCACCACCAACTATATATCTCTCTCTCTCACTCTCTCCCTCTCTGTCCCATCCCTTTGCCATTGCCTAATCTCTCTATCTCTCTCTCTCCCCTCTCTCATTCCCTAATCTCTCTCTTTCACACACACACCCATCCCCCCCCTCTCCTCTCCTATCCCCTACTTTTTCTCTCACTTTCTCTCCCTCTCCCACCACCTACTCACTCTCACTCTCAATCTCTCTCTCTCTCTCCCCCTCTCTACTCTCTCTCTTTGTTACCCCCTACTCTCTCTTACATTTTCACACTCTCTCCTATCCCCTATTCTCTCTCTTTCTCTCTTACATTTCTATCCCCCCTCTCTCTCCCTCTCCCACTCCCTCTCCCATCACCTAATCTCTCTTCCATCCCCTACTCTCTCTTGATCTACTCTATCTTCCCCCTATGCCATTCCATACTCTCTCTCTTTCAAACACATGCACTCCCATCCTCCTCTCTCTCACTCTTCCTCTCCCACTCTGTCTTCCACTCCCTACTCTCTCTCTCCCCCATCCCCTACTCTCAATCTCTCTCTCTCAACCTGTACTATCTCTCACACTTCCTCTCTCTCCCATCCCCTATTTTCAATCTCTCCCCCCCCATCCTACACTCTCTCTTTTCCACCCTGACTCTCTCTCACACCTACTCTCTCTCGCATCCTGCACTCTCTCTACCACCCCTACTCTCTCTAGCATCATGTACTCTTTTCCACCCCTAATCTCTCACACTTCCTCTCTCTCCCATCCCCTACTATCAATCTCTCTCCCCCATCTTGCACTCTCTCTTTGCCACCCCTACTCTCTCTCGCATCTTGTACTCTCTCTGCCACCCCTACTCTCTCACACTTCCTCTCTCTCCCATCCTGTACTCTCTTTGCCACCTCTACTCTTTCTCACTTTCTCTCTCCCATCTTGTACTCTCTCCCCTCTCCCATCCCCAAATTTCTCTCTATCTTTCTCACACACACATAGCCATTCCCCTGACCCCACCCCACCTAGTTATATTTTGTAATTTAAGTGTTGATAGTGCATGCGCCCTATAGTGTGCTACTAGAAATGCAAAGTTAAATAGCACGTGCGCGCTATAGGGCGCATGTGCTATTGAAAGCTTTGCATTAAACCCAAGCCTAAGGCTTGGTTTTTCCTTGGAGATCCAACCCAAAGGTTTGGAGTTTATAAATAGGTCTAAGACATGTTTTCCAAAAAAATACCAAAAATGATTTCTTTTTCTTATGTGCTCCCCTTCAAGATTCCTCATGGTTGAGTATCGATAAGATCAGGTTACATAGCATTATGGGTCTCTGTGTTAGCTATCTAACCATATGATTTATTTTTAATTTGAACTATTTCAAACCTTTCATCTATAATTTCTTTTGAATGTATGTTCATTTTTTTTTCAAAAACCACCATGTACTAATTGGGCTATAGATTTTAGCTCGTTCATCAAATTTTGCAACAACTTAGTTTTTTAGAAACTAGACTCTATTCTACACACTTGGAAAAAAAAGTTTTGATTTTAGATTAGTTTTCAATTATTTCTACGGGGAGCACACAGATATTTCACATTTTTGGGATGTGTCTAGTTAAAAAATTCATTAAAAAAAAAATACAAATTATAAAATTATCCAAAAATTGGGGATAAACTACATAGTGTTAAGTAACTTTTGACCAAAGCAATTAAAGAATTTCAAAAAAAAAAGTTAAAATTTTAGGGGGGCCACACTTTGTATTGTGTTATGTTTTTTTGGAATAAACAGTACCATTTTTTGTGTTCCCCTTTTTTGAGGACCTAAAACTAAACCATTTTGAAAAAAAATTAGTAGTTTAGAAACTAGATTCAAAGGGTCCTATAACTTTTTTTTTTGTCATATCTTAAAATTTGAGTGTAACTATCTTCAAATTCTTGTTGAAGTTCAAAATTTGCAAATTTTAGGAAAAAGGTGTCCACTTATACCCCCCTTTTGGGACCACAACTTAGTGCACTTACCTTGATAAAATATATAATATTTAGAAACATGTACTAAAAATAACTGAAGTATAATATCTAGAAGCATGTAGTGAAAAGAAATTACTTTTAATATCAAGTTCTTAAGTAGTGAAGTTTCAAGACTTAATGTCATGTGAAGGGACTAAATATTTGTGTTGTGGTTGTATATTTTTTTCTAATGTATAGTCATGATTGTAATGGTCATGTAAATTTCAAATCTTTATATTTATTCCTTCTTTCTTTAGTCTTTTTTGAACTCTCATTTAGTTAATAGTGATTAGATTTCCACAATTTATAAGAATTATCTAAGTGTTTCTCTAGGAGTCAATTGTGTTAAGTATTTTTTCATCAATGTTTTAGAGCACACTTCATGAAATAAAGCATGAATACCTTCTCACGCTAGTAGAATTTTGGCAAATAAATGACTATGTGACTAAAACTTTTAGTCACAAGATTAAAAACTTTAGTCACATGACTAAAAGTGATCAAATGTTTGTAATATTTTTCAATTTATAAGTGACTAAATAAAGGACTAATTTGATCATCAAGTAAAATCATGAGGTTAGACAAAGATAAATGACTAAATAATTATTCACTCATAATTAGTTACTCAAGCAAGTGACAAAATGAAAGATCAATGATTTTTTAAAATCATATTAATACCTTCTTTAACTCTTTTCTAGATGTTGTCACTTAGATATCAATTTTTTTTCCTAGCAATACATCATTATCAATTAACTTTCTAAATTGTCCTTTCCACTAATATTGAACTAGAAACAAATTCAAAATCACCCCAATTTGTACTCAAACTCCTCAAATTCTATCTATAAACCCCTTAAAAAAATCTTCTTTGCACTCTAAATAAAACTCAAGCCTATAGCTGCATATCAAAAAGATTATTTATCAATTAAACATTTTATAATCTCAACATATTAATATTTTTTATTAATTACATTAATGTCATGTTAGAACAATCTTTATTAAATATCATTATTTTATTATCATCACATTCAATATGTTTTAGTATTTAGTAAATAGTGAGAACCACTATTTAATAAATATTGAACCTTGAAATACAATGATTTAATAATAAAAATAATTAGCCAATATGCTTCTTAAGTGTGAAGATATCTGCTAGAATTCAATGTCTAACTCTAGGTTTCTTCATTAGTGCCCAAAAAGGTCACTATGGCAAACATAAATATAGTGGTCATAAAAAATACACAAGTTTAAAATATTATACATGTAGGATCAAAATTTAATATATCTAATAGGGAGTTTGTATAAAATTTCCTACTTTCATATTTAATGTGTAGTTTGGAAAATCACCATAGTTTCACTTTTAATTATCATTATGTAATTAGTGTTAACAATAATGTACTATTAAATAGTTGTTTGATTTTAAAATATGATAAAATCTTGTAATTTGAGAAGATGGGTTTTAGTTTTTAAACTTAAGGTGTTTATATTTTGTTGAAATTCTTATTAATTTATTTGATTGATTTTGTAATATGAAAAAAGTTAGCAATTTTTTTAACATAAAATTTATTGTTTATTAAAATAATAATTTCTTGAGTTTCAAATTACTTATACTTTTAGATATTTTGCATTTTCTTTTACAATATAAGGTTTATTTCTTTGGACCTAAACATTATGTAATTTTTTAATATCCTTTTTTTTTGTATATTTAATAATTTATATCTATAATTTGCATGTTGCTACCTTAAAGAGAGGATTTTTTGAGACATCCTCCTATTTTAGTTCAGGTTCATGTCTTATGCTTTGATTCCACATTGGACCACATTGATATGTGATATAGTCCTAAGCTATACTAATTTGTTACATGGTCATGCCTTATGTAGTGTGACATAATCTTTTATCAGTGAATATTTTGGAATATGTAAATTAATTTTTATAGAGAATTCATTATTGTCATTGTTTATTAGATATGTTTTTGTCCTCTTTGATTTTTTCACTCTATTATATTCAAAATGTAGTACATCTTTTATAGAAATGATCTCTCTTTTTTTTGCTAAGAGAATCTATGATTTAATGCATTGTTCATCATAAATATTCATTAAAATTAAAGAGAAATTTATAGTAATACCAACATGTGTGTGTATGCATATGTTATTATATTTATTGATTTATTGAAATTTAACAATCAAATTTGTATTTGTAAATAATTAATATATATCATCAAATGTAAACTAATTTTTTTTCATAAATAATATTCATTTTAATAAAATTTTGTATTTGACAAAAATAAACCAATCTTCTAGATTCTTGTGTACCTATTGCATACCAAGATGAAAATGCTACTCTATTATTGGGAAGGTGAAGTTTTGTGTATAAGAAGCAACAATGACAACAAGATTCACATTATCATAGTCAAAGGGTTAAATAGTTGTAAGCATCAAATTTTCTCATTATTGTTTTATACAAGCTTGAGTTTGATTTTTCTACAATCTATAGCACATGCCTAAAAGATAAAATCCTATAGGTCTAAAATTCTAATAAACAACAAAGAGGATTTAGGGGATTATAAATTAGAATGTATAATGTCTCTAGAGGTCACCCAATTTTTTATTATACAAACTCTATAAACTTTGATTATATATTATCAACCTTGTGGATTATATCATTTCCCATGAAAATATCAAGTTAATAACCATCAACCTTTTTGAATACATGACGATCATGTGTATATACAACCTTCAATCTACCTTAAATATTTGTCTTTCTTCTTTACAAATCCTAAATTGCATATGTTGTTCATTATCTACAAGCTATTTCAATTTTTTGTGTTCATAGGTTTTGAAGTTCTTTTCAACAATATTTTATATTTTATATGTTATTCATCTTTCTAATTTATGACACAACCATATTCATACACCCTCTAAATTTTTTTATAATAACTCTCATATTTTGGAGAAAATAATATTTTTTCTTATTTTTTCCAACATTTAAAATATCATCCATTAAATGGTCAATGATCTTCTCAACTTCTTTACATTATAAAAAATTATTTTCCTTGAAATGGATCCTTATATATTTTAATATTTTCTTAATTTTTAATTAAAAAATAAAAGTATTCATTAAATTGGCTATAATTTGAATTAGATGATTTGGAAAGTAATATTAATGTATTAAATTAAATAGTTATGCACCCTCAAAGGATATCATTACCAAGCTACCCTCACATTCAAGTATTTTACATTTTCTCACATCCTGCCATCACTCAAGTCACTGCATCGCTGTAGAGTACATTGAGCACCCTTAGCTCAAGTTAGGCTCTCCATTCCATTGAGATCAGATGCATTCAAATTGCCAACTTCATTCCATGTGGGCACATTGATTAGGAAGTGTTTATGCATCTGATGGAATTCACTGAGTAAACCATTTTTCTAAATTTGATAATTAATTTTAAAATTATTTTACAATGGTTTACTATTATTTTATTTGAATAAAAAATTTCAATATCAGGAACTCTATTGGCTAGTTATCTAGTGGCCTTTGATCATAGTCTAACCTCCCTAAGCATATTAACTCATAGTCCACATAGCCATTGGAAGTGCCAAGAAGAAGAGAGATCTACAATCATAGTGGCGCAGTGAGTTTTAGTGCCCTGAACAAATTGATCTCATAGGATTGAGGAGATCACATTCTCTCTTTTGAGTGATGCATTCCAATCAAAGAGTTGAACATAAATCCACTTCAACCTTTGTGAAATCTTTAGGGCCCATTTGGCTGTAGGAATAGGAATAAGGGAATATAAATAGCTATTTTGGAATACTTATTCTAGAATAGAAAATGGGGCTATGTATTCTTGTTCTCTATTTGGTTTAGCCAATATTTGATGGGGAATTTATGGACCCTAAAATTTATGTTTTCTAAAATAAATAAAAGTGGAATGAGAATACATATTCCAATAACACCTATTTGGCTAGAATTACAAAACCCCATTTTGGGCCAAAATTGGAATGTGTATTTCTATTTTACTTCGTATTCCAATTCTGATTTGGTGCATCCAAACAAAGAATTCAAAATTTTAAGAATTTACATATGCCTATTCTGCTTGTATTCTCGTTGCCAAACATGCCCTTAGTGGAGACATTAACATCTACAATAACATGATCTAAAGGTAGAGAACGACATTCATTTCAAAATTGATCCATCATGATCCAAGACAATCAAGAATATTGGTTTTGAGCAACACAAGTCACAAATTTGACTCTCCTTTGTAGATCTAACTCACCCACTTACAAGATTAGGTCTATGCAAGCCATTTGACATCAAGCTTTTTCAACATGCATCAAGTGCCCATCCCCTATTTTTTTTTCCCTAAGTGATATACATGCTAGAGTAAGTGATACTATACCCTCTATGTAGGGTGGACTTTCTTGAGGTGGGAACCTATGATAATATACCTCCTGAGGGGTGGTTGGTAGAGGACATGCCAGGGTTTCCACCCACCCAATGGGGTGGTCGAATTGACTACCCTACTATTCTAAGGCCAACTCCCTATGAGTTTGTAAAGTTCCCCTGCATACCCCCTTTATGGTGCAAAACTCCTCCCCTAAGGATCTTGTCCCAAGAAATGAGTTCCTTTGTGCACTAAGATCGATGGTGACTGAACCAATATTCACTAGCTTTTACTGGCTTTCTTGTATGCTTTCTTTGCTCCTGGAATTGAGTCAAAGGGTGGGTGCCCAATGCAGGGTGGCCCCTGCATCAAATATTTAGATTTTTCATTCATTTTTTTCTAGTAGTGACCCACATCTTCATCCTGAAGAAATGCTTGCTTGATCCACATTTGACACAATGATAGGCTTACCTAGTCATTCCAACACATTGTTGTTTTGAGTGGATTTTGTTTGGTTGGTGGTATACTCAAGCTCCATGTATATCATTGATTGGACTATAGTTTTTGTGGTGACAAGTTTAGTTATCTAACTTAGATTTGGAAGTTCAAGCTCCTCAACAACATCATTGAGTGATTCATCCTCTGCTTCCTATAGATCACTCATTAAGTCCCCCGATCAAACCATGTCCTTGAAGCCATTCACTATTAAAGGTTCTTAGTTCTCTGCATACATTTTAGGCAATATGGGCATTCAAGGATGAGATAGATCCCAAGTTTGGTGCTACATTAGGAAAATCTATGGTATCATTGTTGGGCAAAGGCCTAGTATTTTTTTATAAATCTTTATTTTTTTACATAAATCTACGGTGTCAAATTTTATATATATATAAATGTATCCTTCCAATTGTTGCTTGGGATCCTTCGGTAGAGTAGATGTATAGAACCACTATGATCCATTTATTCTATAGATTATAAATCTAAATGAATTTCACATTATAGGTGAAGGAATCAATAAATTAATATAGATAAAACTTAATTCAAATCTAGAGTTTTCCTAAAATAGGTTTCTCTATGTAATCATTATGTTATGTGCATAGTTTATTTGTTTACATTGCTATCCATCTTTTCAATGTTATATTTGTAGATTAGTAAAGAATAGATCCTCTCAAACCATGAAAGAACTTTGAGCAATTGTACTTAGAAGTAATAGATGTAATAGATAAATATATGAGCATATGGGGGATGTATGGACACATTCACACATTCTAGACCATTTAAAGCATGTCTATGCAACTATTAATTTTATCATGAATAAAATTTCAGTTTTCTAGTTTGAATTTTAGTAGCATTCCATTGAATTGGTAACATAGAAATTCCAAAAATCTTTAGCAAGTACAATTTTTCAAGTTTACAACTTAGTTTTTCTTTATTATTGTAAGGTTGAACCCTAGATAAATGTTGATGCTCAACTAGTTTTTAAACAAGAGTTATTCTTAGCAAAGAAACCAAATGATTGAAGAATTTTCAATTGTTGTTTGTTATATCTTCTATGGATATCATAAATTATTTGTAAGGATAGTTAATAAATAATAAATTTTTAAATCTTTATTTTAGTAGAAAAGAAAAGTGCTCACTTGATGTTCTCTAGTAAGTAGAGTACTTCCCACTATTATATGTAGTAGTGACACATTATTATCCTAAGTTGTTATCACATGTTTTAGTGATAGTTTTTTTTTTCTTTCAAAATCATCTACTATATGGAGAATTAATTATTATCATTTTCTATTTATTAAATAGATGATGACTTATATTGTATCGCATTATTCATAATCATCCATTTGGGGGCATGCAATTTAAAAATACTTGTAACACAAAATTATTCTAGCAAAGCCATATGTTCTACTAGTTAGTCTTAGTTTTTTGTTTAAGCTTTATGGTGTAAAAATGTTTTTCATTTTTTGATAGAAAGAAGAGTTTTTTAATTCCTTTGTATAGATATAGAGTTTCATATAATGTAGGGCAGTCAATAGATAGAGTTGAGGAAACACAGTGAGGACTTTATACATGCACAATCCAATTGAAATATATATCCTACAACTTTTGTAACAAGGTGCCTCTTTTACATATCAATTTTTCATTAAATATTTATATTCCATTAAGAGAAATATAATTATTTTTAAAAATATATATAGTTATGAATATGAGATTTATAAAGTTATAACATCAAAATACTAATGAGAATGACAACCAAGAAACTATAAATAATTAGATTGTTCACTTCTTATTTTCACTTGATTGCTAACTTAAGATTTCTTCCTTAGACCTATTTATTCTTATTCACTACTACATGAATTGCAATCCTTTTCATTCATTATAAGAGTTTCTTATTGAGTTGGCTCTATGACAATGTTTTTAGTCCACTGTTGTAAGTTAAACATATCTAATTCGATGTTATTTTCCTCTTGAATGTTGATTTCTTCTCTTTCAATGAGTGCTTATGCTGATTGGTTCAATCTAGATATTTGATTGTGAAGAGTAATATCAATAGATTATTATCCTTCTTTTTCTTCTATGTTTTATCTCCATCCAACATATTGATTAGAGATTTTATGTCCAAGGGATTTGAATAAAAAATATTTTAAGGTTAAGGTATTAGAAGAGAAGCAAAAATATTTCTTCCTTTTTGTTGTTTGGAGAATGGAGATAGAGAGTGGAATAGAAATTGATTCTTTCAGCAAGAATTTTTAGAGTAGAGATGGCATAGTTCCTCTATCTCTTGTGGAAACTACTGATAAAGTCATCACTTGCAAAGGTAGGTTATCATCTTTCATTTTGAAATATGTATTTCTGTCAATTTTCATGCCTCAAGATTCATGTGTTTTCTAACGAATTAGTCCTATTGTTCTTTCTCTAGATTGTTCAGTTGTGGTATCATGGAGAGATAAGGAGCTGTTGGTAATACAAGATGTTTAGGCTGAGACTTTTTTAATGGTCTCTAACATTTTTATTAGGCTAATAATGATTTAACCAAGGTTTTCAATCTTGTCTTGGCAAAGCTTACATTTCCTAAACCCTTTTTTTTCATTTTGTTTTTTAATAACCCTATTTACACCTTCTAACTATGTTGAATAAAATTCAAGATTTTGTTTGTATAGATTGTAAATATAATGCTAATATTTTCTTTTCTTGATTATATTTTCTATTCTGCCACATATAGTTCCAATATCTTTGACAAAAATAATTGAGCCAAAGGTTCAATAGATGTTATTCAACACATTTATGTCTTGGTTGTTGTAATGGGTTTGGACTTGTCTGACAATGGAATTATAGGGACAAGAATTTTGGCTGCATTGTCATTCTTGGAGTTTCCGCATCTTGGATTGATTTTTTTGGTAGTCTTTTGTTTTTTCCTTACAAAAAATAGTCTCTTAGGTCATGGCAAGAATTGACATAGTTCAATGTGTCCTTTGTACATCAACCATACGTAGCTTTTGCATGCTCTTGGTATTGGTATTATTATGGTGATTACATTTCATCATTACAACAAGTGACTATATTTTTGCAATGCACACAAGCTAGTCTCAGTTATTGCAGAGACTATGAAAAGAAAAAATAGCAGGTTTGATGTGATTTTTAATAGGGTTTGATGTTTTTATTTAATGCAAAGGTATATTTTCTTGACATAAATTGCATAAGCATTTGTACCTTTTTGAGGTGTTAGCATAAGAAACAATACTTTTGCATGGCCAAAGTGCTCCAAATTATATTTTATAAGAGTCTATCATTAAAATAATTTAGAGAAGTGTAATTGACATGAAATATTATTTTAAAATGCTTGAACAGAAAAATTTAATTTTTTTGAATTGTTATTGATAAAGATTTAGATTATTGTTTTTCATAATAACTAAAATTTGTGTTCTTTGAGAAGATTATATCATGTTATTGTGACCATTATCGTGGTAGATCTAATGTTGGGAAGGAAACTTTGTCAATTTTTTTGCATTATTCTTTAAAGGGTACTAGCTAAATGGAAGAACACTTACTTTATAAGTAGGAGGATGGAGGTTCAATTCTGTCATCCCCTAATATGACTAAATTAATGATTAAATAAACTACCAAATATTACCAAATATACTACCAAATATACTACCAAATAAACTGCCAAAATTACCAAATAAACTACCATATAAACTATTGAGTAACAATAATAAACAACTAAGTTAATGAGCTAATCAATGATTAAAATAGTTTAGTCATAAATTTGGTTGGGAAATAAATGTCTGACAATAGACTACCATTGGTCACATGATCAAAATTAGTCACATATCTACAATTTTTAGTAGTTATTTTAGTAATATATTGTTGTTTTTGTACTAGTGTGAATATACTTTATGTATTCATCCTAATGGTGGATCACAAAATGTAAGTGTGATCCAAAACATTGATGAAAAATGATTCACACAATCAAATCCAAAAATAGTATTCAAATAAGCATCATTTAGTCCTTTGTAATACTTTTTACTTTGATTAATATTTAAAAAAATCCCTTAAAATAATATATGATATAGAATAAATTCCTTAAAATAATAGATAATATAAAAATAAATAATAGTATATGATATATTATAATAATAAAACTCACATACCCATAATACTTTTCATTTAATTTGTTTCAACTATATGTACACACTTTTGTTCCATTTAGATAACATCTTTTATAGACCCACATCTTTACTTATATGTCCATACATTTGACAATGTCAGTACCTTACATGCACTAGTATCCATCTCTATTGTATGCAACTAGATTTAATCCCTTATTAAAGTCCTTGTCTATTTATAGACAGGGAACTAATATTTTTGATTGAAGCATTGAATTAATTTTCTTGGTAAAAAAATTTAATTTTCTAAGGTTTCTATAAGTCTATTTTTGATGCATAATTTATTATTTCTCATTGGGGGAACAATCTTGATGGGTGTTTTTATTCAATGCAAATTTTTTTAAAAAAAATTGATGAGAAATAATAAATTATGCTTGACTAGAGGTTTTCTTCCTCGTTCTTTCCTACCAGTGCGCATTTGAATGGTGGTACTCTATTGCAATTCATTAATTTTTATTAATCAATATAATCAAGGCCTTGGCCATTTACCAATAATTTTTTTTTAAAAAAATTATACAGTTCAATTGTAATTTCTAATAAAATATTAAAAAATAATGTCTAATTTTTATCAACATACCTATATTCTTTTATCAAATTATGTTACAATTTTATGATCTACTCTATTGTAATAATAACAATTGTGGTAATTTAATTGGGGTATGCCCCTTTTATGGTGTAATAATAAAGGACTAAGGTCTCAGGCTAGACTAGAGGTTTTCTTCCCCATTCTTTCCTAAAAGTGCCTGTTTGAACGGTGGTACTTTATTGTAATTCATTACTTTTTATTAATCAATATAATTAAGGCCTTGGCCATTTACTAATAAAAAATTAAAATTAATTATACAATTTGATTGCAACTTCTAATCAAATATTAAAAAATAATACCTAATTTTTATTAACATACTTGTATTCTTGTATATAGGCCTAAAGATATCCTAGTGCAAGACTTCTAGGATTTTTTAAATAAGGAGCTGGAGGAGAATGAAGACATTGAAGTAGAAGATTTAAAAGAGGAGGAAAAGAAAAATCTAGAAAGACTCTCAGAAGAACTGATCTAGATATTTGACTTCAAAAATGAAGACAAATGCAGTATTTCATAGAAAGAAGAACTTTTGCAGCAAGTACAATAGTTGGGAGGAGATATTTATACTTTTGAAGATCTCAGAAGAGACCTATTATCTTTTGAGGAAGAAAAAAAACCAAACAAAGACATTGATGACATGGTAGGTAGAAGGTTATTTGAGGTTGAGGATAGAGCCACCTTGGATTACCAAAGCATAATAGAATCGATACTACACAAGCTAGGTTATGAAGAAAAGGAGGTCAACGAGAGTAATCAGTCTGAGATAGTAAAAAGTGCACAAGAGAATCTGGAATAGCTGGGCATAATAATGAACTAGGAAGGGTTAAATCCCCTAATTTTGGGAGGATAAAATCCAAAAGAGGAAGAAAACCACTTAAGGAACTCAGAGCAGCAAATGGTCAAGCCCAAGAGCAACAAAAATCTAGCCAGCTTTTTAACATAGGGAAGGGGAAGATCCTTCCCAAGGAACCATGAAGATCACCACGTGGAATGCTAGGGGCTTAAATGCCTCTAGCAAAAAAATATCACTAAAACAATAAATAAAATTATTTGAATATGAAATTATTTTATTACAGAAAACTAAACTAAATAAGACAGAAGGAATTAAATTAGGTAAGAAGTTAGGCAACTAGAGTATTACTATGCAAGAATCTGTAGGTGCATCTAGGGTTTTAGGTTCCATTTGGAATAATAAGATAGTAACCTTAGATATTTTAAGTATAAACAATAATTGGATCAGTGGTATAGTTAAAAGCTTGAAATCCAACTTCAAGTTTATTCTAATTAACATTTATGGTCCAACTAGCAATCTAAAGAAAAAATTAGTCTAGGAAGAAATCAACTAATTCATGAAGGATCATTAGAATAGTCTAATCATACTAGGAGGAGATTTCAACACCATTTTAAACTGGAATGAAAAAATAGGGGGATCTCAATAGATCCCTCAATCTTCTAAAGATTTTTCAAAATGGTGTGATTTCCATAATCTGATAGATATCCCATTTAATAATGGGAATTTTACATGAAACAACAAATGAAAGGATTTTGTGTATATAGCTGAAAATTTAGATATGTTTTTCATTAAAGGATATCTAGATGTAAATAACTTAAATATTCAATCTTCAATTCTATTGATTGCTGGTTTTAACCACTTCCCAGCTAGAATTGAATTTTTTGAGCCTCATAAACCTATTAGGAATTCGTTTAAATGCAAAAAAATGTGGTTTTTAGATTCTAGCTTTTAAGATAATATTAAGAAGTGGTGGTCTCAAGGTAATTATGAAGGATCTAGGATGTTTATTTTTGTGTGTAAAATGAAGATGCTCAAAGAAAAGTTTCTTCGATGGAACAAAGAACACTTCAACAACATTTTTAAAGAAAAATTGGATATTGAAGATAGATTAAAGGAATTAAATCTAGGAATTATTAAGAAAGGTATGAGTAATGATAGCTATCTTTTAGAAAAAGAATTTCTCACTAAACAAGAGGATATACTATCCAAAGAAGAAATATTTTGGAGACAAAAGTCACAAGAAAGGTGGCTAGAGGAGGGAGATCAGAACACTAATTTTTTTCATAACTCTACCCTCTATAATAAAGCCAAAAGTAAAATATCAAGTATTAGAAATCATTTGGGTATCTCAATTGATAAATCAATCAAAATTTTAGAGATTTTTGTGGATCATTTTTAGAAAACATTAAATGATTTTGAAGGGTCAAATAGAGAGGCTCAAGCCAACTTGCTTGAAGCGATCCCTAAATTGGTCACAATGGAGGACAATAAAGCATTAAATAAACCTATAACATTAAAAGAAGTTAGAACGGTGGTGTTCAACATGAATCCTAATAAATCACCAGGTCTAGATAGATTTCAAGCATTTTTCCATCAAAAATGTTGGGACATTATTGGTATAGATATTTGGAAAGCTATTGAAGCATCAAGGAAGGGCGGGTCTTTGTTATCCAAAATTAACTATTCCTTTCTCACTCTGATTCCCAAAAAGTCAGAGCCTAAGAGTCTAGGAGGTTTTAGGCCCATTGCACTATGTAACATCATCTATTAAAAAAATTCAAAAATTGGCAAATAGATTAAAATTAGTCCTTTGGAAGATTATCTCTGAGGAACAAACAAGTTTTGTATTAGTCAGATCTATTCTAGATGGCATTCTTACCATTAAAGAAACTATTCACTCAGCCCAAAAGAATAAAGAGGCATGTATGTTCATGAAGGTTGACATCCAAAAAGCCTATGATATGGTGGATTAGCGGTTCCTCTACAAAACCCTAGAAGCTTTCATTTTTTCCCATCAATGGATTAACCTTATTTACAAATTCATCTCCTTTACAAAAAATTATGTCCTTATTAATGGGTCCCCCGAAGGTTTTTTTGAAACATCTAGGGGCATAAGACAAGGAGATCCATTATCCCATTTCTTTATATAATTATGGTTGAAGTCTTCTAGAGATCTCTCACTAAGGCTCATAACAAATATGAGAATAAAGGTATTACCATCACAAGAAATATTCCTAATATAACTCATCAACAATATGTAGATGACATGATTTTTCTAGGTAAATGCACAGTGAAAGAGGTGATTGTTTTAAAATCCATCATAGAGCAATACATTAATGCATTCGGCCAAAAAATGAATGATTTAAAGTCAGAGATATATTTTATTAATATGGATTCTAAGGTGGAAAAATAGATCTTCCATATTATGGGATACAAAAAAGGTTTATTCCCCATGCAAGTACCTTGGCATTGAGTTAGAGAAAGGTGTGAAGTATAGTATGGTATGGTATAATACATTGGAGAAATTGGAAGCTAGGATTGGTTGTTGGAAAGAAAAGTGGCTCTCAAAAGTAGGAAAGAGTATCAAGATAAGTTTAGTTTTATCAGCTGTCCCTCCGTACCCGCTCTCTTGCCTCCCTCTCCCCAAGCATCTTCATCATAAGTTAGAGTCAAAGCTTAGAAATTTCCTTTGGAATGATTGCAAGGAATCCAAAAAATTGGCCCTCATTAAATGAGACAATATTTTCAAACCTAAGGAATGTGGAGGATTAGAAATAAAGAACCTACAATAGAAAAATGAAGCACTAGGGGCTAAATTAATATGGTGCCTCTACATAGAAAGGGAGCATAAATGGGCCAAGATTATGTATAATAAGTACTTGAATGTAGAAGATCCTATTTAGATTTTTAGGATGAAGACCCTTCCTAAAGGGTTAGAAAGTTGGAACTTTATGGTTAAATGTCACCACCTCGTCGACATATACCTAACTTGGGATGTTGGTAAGGGTGATGAAGCCCTTTTTTGGGAAGACTCCTAGAATGGGCACCCACTGATAGATAGTAGTCTAATCCTAGGAGACCTGAAAGAAAAACTAATTAATCTATGGGGTAGTAAACTGTGTGACTAAAAAACAAAGATCAGTATAGAAGAAAATTCTAGATGGATGTGGAAACCTTTGAAAGACATAGAGATAGATTTAGCCACTATAAAGGCATATGAAAAGATCATACAAGATAGGAAATTTAAGTAGCTTGAGAGGAATGACAAGCTCATCTAGGTGGCATTAAATGATGGCAACTATAGTGTGAAAAATAGATATAAAGTGTTGATAAACTCAAAAAGATGGGATGAAGTGGAAATCCCACTTAAACTTTGTTGGGACCCTACTTGTTTGCCAAATGCAGGATTTTTCTTATGGTTGGCATTTTAAAATTGGATTTTGATGGTAGACAGTTTCTGTAAACTAGGTTTTGAAGGCCCCTCAAGGTGTGCTCTTTGTAAGCATGATAGTGAGAATTCTGACCATATACTATAATTTTTCTCATACTCTCGAGTCTATTGGGACTGGCTTAGACAGAGGTTAGGATTGTCTTCTCTATTACCTAAATCATTAATTGATCTTCTTAAAGGTTGGGACACCAACCTATGCAAGGGCATCTATAGTAAACTATGGAACATTTTCCCTTCCATCCTTGGGTGGGAAGTCTGGAAAGAAAGGAAAACAATAATTTTTTGTGGTATAGAGTTGAAATTAGAAGAGTTAGTCCAAAAAATAGAAGCTAACATGGTTGAAACAACTAACTCCCATCTCAAGAAATGTAGAATAGAAGAAGGCTCCTTTTCTGTCTGGGATGGGAAAATTAAAAAGGTATGGCCTAATTTGATAAATCCTCCTCTCATATATTTTAAGAAAAGCGAGGAGGCAAGGGAAAGGTGTAAATGGAATCCCCCTCCAAAGGAATGGGGAAAGCTAAACTTTGATGGGGTAGCTAGAGGTAACCTAGGGATAGTAGGAATTGGATGCATTATCAATGACAACACAGGTTAGTGGATTTCTAAAAAATCCAAGTCTATTATCCCTACTTCAAATAACTTAGCAAAGCTCAAAGCACTAGAAGAAGGTCTACAACTCTTTCAATATTTAGGATTATCAAAAATCCTCACTGAAGGCAATTCTCAAATTATTTTAAATGCAATAAGGAATAGAGCTACTCTCAATGGGTCGTTAACTCTAAGTTAGAAGAAGTTATTAATCTATTGGATAGGTTTGAGGATATTAGGATCTACCATATCTTTTGGGAAGGTAACTAGAAGGCAAACCTTTTGGCTAACAAAGGAGCTAATGGTGTTAACCTCTTGGAATTCAAAGATGGGCTATGATTTTTAAGATATAATTTATACTATTAGCATTAAGTTTTGTCTATATGTAAAGTGTACCTAGTATCTCATTAAAGATATTACTAAGGATAGCTAGATTAGGTAAACCATATATAAGGATAGGTTTTATGGGGACATCAAAAAATTATAGTACATCTTGCTTTATAAACTTCTCGCGGGTTACATAGTAGTTAGGTGGGTAAGGGTTGGTATTTTTAAGACATTGTGGCATTTAAATGAACTCTTGGGATTTTTTTAATATGTTACCAGCTATGAAGTAATAGATTATGATTAGGATTGAAAAACATATTTAGGTTTTCTTCATTCCTTTTAATGATGTATGTTTTTCTCTTAACTAAAGCTTGTCCACTCCATAATTCCTAGGTGATGTCAAGCTTCTTAGATAGTGCAGGATAGTTGAGGAGCTTCTAGAGACTTTGCTGATTTTTTTTATTCCTACTACTAAAAGTGCCTTATCTTTGTCATTTGGCTTGTTATTTCATAGACATGGACACAAACACCTATGTTTTTCACACCACCAAGGCCTGGACTATGGCATTTTGAGGCGACATCAAACCTAAAAGATGGAATCAAATTCTAAGGTCAATTAATGGGATGACTTTCATTGTGGTTAGAAGGGAAATTGGTGAAGGCTTATTCAATTATGAATACACTTGGAGGACAAATAAACAACATCATAGGCACATTCATTGGATGTATGGCCAAAGCCAAAATCAACAAATAGGTGGGCATGGTAAGACTTTGTTTGAATATTTTTGATCCCATTTGGTGTCAAGGAGTAATAGAAGTCATCATGAGCCTAGATGGAAATTTAAGAGTGCCCCTTCCTGAGATGTACATGAATCATGCACTAGGGAGCCTTGTTGTGGAAAATATACCTAGGAGGCTTGCCTTAATAATAAGGGATATGGCAACTTTCAATATCGTTTGGCCTAAAATGGAATCTTGTTTTCACTTCCTCCTTCTTTGGATAAGGATCATGATGGATACTGGATATGAATGGCTCAGCAATCACCTTGGCCTTTTTAAGGTTTATATTCACCCAAGAGTGGGATTTGGTAATTTGGACATGCTAGACTTTTGCACTCCCAATATTGAGAAGTCCAATAGAGAAAGGTCTTCTTTCAAATTTCCCCCTACTTTTAGTCAAAAAATCTAAATGATATTGTGGAAGTAATCATGGTATTTTGGAAGAATTAAGGTTTGTCGAGCATATTTTGGTTTAGTATCTTGATCTACTCTATTCTAATATGATGGTTAGGCTATGATGTATCATCTCCCTTAGAGACTGAGAGTTTTCATAGTGGTTTTTTGTTTTCAAAAGTTCTATTAGCCTATAAGCTTATGTTTCATTTATCATATTGTTCTAGATATGCTTCTATTAGTCTACATTAGGGTTTTGATTTGGATGTAAAGTTTTTGAAGGTTGATATCAAAACGTGGTCAAAGAATAGGTAGTTTAGGTGCCTTTAGATATAAAAGCGTTCATGCATACTTGTAAGTTTCTATACTCATTATGAACATAGATAATAATGAATAGTATATTTTATTTTTAACATTTGATGGTTACAATCCTTTGTGATATGTTTATCAAGATTTCCAATTCGTTACAAGTTATCTAAGCAATGTATCTTGCTTTAATCATTTAGAGCTATTTTGAAAATTTAGAAATGACACTCTATTTTTTAGATGAGTAGGTTAATGTATTTCACCCAAAATTAATTATCATTATGGCAATATATATTATTCTCACTTAGAAGGGCACTCTATTTTTAAATCCCTATTTTGAAGGGTTTGAAGGATTGGAATTCTACTCCATTTTATTTCAATTGTTTGATGATCATGATTGGTGTACTAGGTTGAGGAGATGGGTATTTGAGGTATCGATTGGTATTAAGCATTGGTTAATCAAGCTAGCTCTATTTGGTCTCTCATATTCTTTCTATATTATCTTGAGGTGTTAGTTGTGTTGCTATGGAAGATTTAGATTATTTTATTTGGCTCTTTAGAGGAAGATGAGGTTTAGTTTTAGTCATTGGACACAATAGGAATTGAATGAGGCAACGTAATTTTAATATAGCTCATTATACTAGGGAGGATTTAAGATAGTATTATTTTCAATTATAGTTATAAATGAATTTTTTTTGGCAGGCATTGAATACTATAAATTTTGTTGATAATTTTTTGAATCTAGTTAATAAAGAATGGGAAGATAATTTTGATGAGTCGGTAAGCTTTATTTTAAGTATTGCAAGATGTAGTAATAATAAATAAAAAAGAAAAGAGAAATATTTTATCCTTTCCAAGCTATCTTTTATGTTTAGGAAGATAATTGCAGTACTATCACTAACCTATCCGATTGTCAAGTTAACCAGGTAGGTGTTGGTGCTCAAAATTGTAGTGCCGATTTTGAGTACCACTGAAAAATCAAGTCCATAAATGCTTTTAAATGCATATGTACCCAACCATCCATTTGTGCTGCAGTGGTAGAGAAGAGAAACGCTATAGGAGGCAACATTGTTGAAAATGTAATAGGAAATTTAATGTTATGTTTTAAATGCTTTTAGTTTTTGAAGTTTGTAATAACGTCCTACATGTGGTGGCATACCTAGAGTAGCAGTTCGATGAGCTCTCCAGATATAGCCACCTAGGACCAGGTGTGTGGATTTTAAATTAGAATAAATTTTTTAATTCGTAGGTGGAGTGTTTAATGATTTTCAGAGTCCAAGAATAGGTAGTAGGCAGTTTTTTGGAATATTCCTGATTTAGGAAACAACTGTCTAATATTGGTAGGAAAAGAACGTTTCAGATTCTGATCTTTTTTTGGATAGAAGACATTTCTTTTCTAAATAGAAAGAAAACGTTTCACATCCTTTAATTAGAAAAAGAGAGTCAGTTTTAAATAAAGCCAGTCGGCTATGTAAGACATGAATCGAATTTGGAGAAATATGGAATGTTTTTTTTTATTTTGTCTTTGTGAAAGTTTTCGATGGTCTGAGTTTTGAATGGATTTTTCTTATCTTCTCACTGGAAACAAGTTGATAGTTTGTAGAAGATTAAAAAGTTTTAGTTTTGGGTCAAATTCGGTATGTTTGCAGAAAACTAGTCTCAGTGCATGGGTAATATCTCCCAAATGAACCGTTGGATTTCTCTCAAATGTTTATATGTTGTTTGAAACCTAGTTACGCAAAATATCAATGGTTGGATTGAGAAAATATTGTCTGGTTCAAAATTTATACATGTTTGTTCAAGGGTCTATCTAGAGACAACAAGAAGCAATGTTTTGCAGAAAAATGTACTCTGATGCATGATCAATATCTCAAGTTTGAACCGTTGGATTTCTCTAAAAAATTTATATGTTGTTTGAATCCTAGTTACACCAAATCTCAACAGTTGGATTGAGTAAATTTTTTCTAGTTCAAAAGTTATTCATGTCTGAGTGCAGGTCTATCCGGAGGCAGCAAGAAGAAATTTTTGGGGGGATTTATTTTCAAAGTTTTGAATCTAGTGGATGGTTATAGGAGTCTTATGAGTTGAGTCTAAGGTATCCCTGGTTGTGTTTTCATAATAATAATAATGATAAGAACAATTGGTTCAAATCACAATGGGTGGTTATAATATATCATGTGTGATCCTGAAGGTTGTAGATGCCCCTTGAAGCAACTTAGTGGAGTGACTGAATCCTCCTGAGTTTTCCAAGGTGTGGCTCTGCATCAATTTGAGCCCCAAGAGATGTTTAATGCTTCTAGCACCTTGCATTCAGTATGTCCACATGTTCCATGGAGATGAATTTTCATTTTAAGTCATTTTGTGAAGTCCTATTTTGAGCAATTGTTAAATTTGCATTCACCTGTGTCAAACAACAATAGGAGCCTGTGTTTGGGATTGAATATCTGACACCCACTAATGTTTTATGACTCACCTCTTTGGGGATATTTAATATCCATATCAAAGAGCCTATGTTCCAAGTTTCAAGTCATTTCAAATCTATTTGATTAGGTTTCAAACCCCTCAAAGTTGATAGTTTACTGTTTTCATACATTTGCAAATTGTGCAAAATTCTAGAATGCCCTATTTGATGAGTTATAACTTTTGACTAGTTGACCAAAATGAGAAAATTCTTTTTTTGTTGTATTTTAGAGGACAAAGACATGTTACATTTAAATTTTGAGCTTATGGAAAATCTGTTTGATCAGTTTTCAAACACAATTTCAAATGTAATTTCTGATTTTTTACTGGTGTCAAGAAAGATAGATTTGTTAGTACCCTTGTTCAGGATGTTATAACTTGAGATCTGTGATAGATGAGATTGAATGGTTTGTACCACTATGTTGTACTCTAAAAATACTTCAAGTGCACACTAATTTTTAAATCTTGATGAATTTGTCTGCACAATTTCCTAAGTCAATTACATTTGCAAAAAATGCTTTTTCTACCATTGTTTCTAGTTTGCAAATTTGAAGTATACCACTTTGACCACTTACCAAATGTGCTCAATATTTTTTCATGAGCCTAAATCCTAGATTTATACTCTCCTCATGACAATGAACGAATGTCCCAAATTTTGTTTTCCCAAGGGTCAGTTTACCTAGTTTTCAAAGCCAGATCTGAATGCAATTTACTACTTTTTGACATATTTTCTTGTAGGTAATTCTGAGAGGGCAACTTCAATAGTCAATATTATTTGACTGAGAATTCTTCTTGAGACAAGATTTTACAGGGTAAGAGTTTGTGGAATAGAGAAATAGTGTGTCAGTTTTCAGAGCCTGATTAGGTGTTTGGGTCAATTTTTAAAGCTAGTTAAAGGACCTCCTAGCACAAAGTTGACAAGTTGTAGAAAGAGGTGAAATTAGTTTTTAAAGTCGAAAAAATGATGCAAGCTGATTGGTTCTTGATCAAATTGGTATTAGATGTTCAATGGATTAGTTGGATAGTTTAGGTGTTCAAAAATGAATTTGTTTTTAGCCGAACCCATTTTGGGGCCTGACTAATTGCACCAGATTGAATATATAAGAAGTTGAAATATTTAGAAGCCAAAAATTCAATTGACACTGTAATGATATTTGATAGTGATTGGAACCCTGTGAAGAACCTCCTTATAGCAATATCGTGAGAATGCTCGAAATAACAGAATACAAAGTGATAGCAGAACTCAGAATGAATCTACTGATCGCAGGCCACTTCGAGGGGGTAACCTCCTTTGAGCAAGCTCAATACAATAAATTCATCCATGCCCATCAAGGGCCTCAACCTATTCTTATATACTGAGTACGATCTAGAAAAGTAATACTACCTATGCATGTGGGATAATAAAATATACTCACGGGACGACTTACAAAGCATATGCGTCCAACAACACTACTCTAACAAAATAAACAGAAGGAACACACAGGTTCCTAACAAACCCTCTCAATGATGTACATGCCTTATAGAAGTTACGAATGGATGCTCATGTTAAGCACTTGAAAGGTTTCTTATTCTACTCTTCATACATTTGGTAGGATAGAGTATTAATTTCAGATAAGAAAGATAATGTGCTTGATAACCATTTAGAAATTTTAAGTTACATAGTTTGCCAAATACTTCTTAAGTGAGGTACTTCCCATCTTTTTAAGAGGTGTGATGAAATCCAAGATTCAAATAGTCACACCTCAAAGTCAAATTCTAATATTGGTTATCCAAATTTGAAGTTGTTGGCAAAAGATATTTTACCATGTGCACACAATGAGTTTCAAACTTATAATGGCTTAAAGAGTTCTATCATTTAAAAGATTCCTTGATTAAGAGGATATAGAAAAGCCACAATCAAAAAGTGGAGTGAATGACTTTGGAGGCCTTAGGGCATCCATTATAGACTCTCTTGATACATTGTACACAATGGCACTGAAGGAACAACCTAAAAAGGAAAAGGATGACGAATTTAGAGAAAAGCTCAATATGCCTCATTATATAAAAAGAGTATAAGCCAAGGGAACAAATACAAGCTAAGATCACTTTAAAGGACGATCTTTCTCACAGGGAAAGAAGTGACCTATATCAGACCTATTTTAAATATTTCATTAGTGGTCAGTCTGTTGGTAGGAAGTTTGGAATGTAGGTAAGGAAAATGGTGGATAAGATGAAGTTTTTAACACTGGATCAGCTAAGAGAAATATTGGGTTTGACTCCCAAAGAGGCTCATAGTGCACAAATAATCTACTTTGAACAAGCTTTCGGAAAGAAAGCTCAAGTCATTTTGGCAGATGGACAAATTTCAAAGGAAAGGATGGAAAAGCTAAATGAACTTTAGAAAAAGCTTAAACTTCCTTCAGAGTCAACACAAAAGATTATCAAAAGTATAACCAAGAAAAAGATAAGTGATTCCATAGAAGTAGCTTTGAACCAGGGGAAAATAACAATTGAACAAATTAGGAAATTGAGAGAAACACATGAAGGGTAGAGAGAGCATCTATGGAAGCAAGAGAGCGAGTGATAGAGAAAGGGCTACTGTAGGAGCAAGAGAGAAGCAACATAGAAATGAGAATGACATGGAGGCTTTCTTTGGTATGGGCATTCAGGAATAAAGTACATCAAGGCAAAGACTCCAACCTCAGATATCGCCTTCAGCGCACTATCATTTTGGTGGCTTAGAACTAAATCCTAATCTTTATAAAAATGGGAAGATCTACTTTAGTCTTTTAAACATGTGGATAGGAAGGGGATGACTATAATGAATAAAGGGAGCTCCGAGCAAAAGGAGGGAAAGCCATAAAATGTAGAGCCCCTGCAAGGGAGAAAGGGTTGAGCTTTCAAGACAACCCACTTTAAACTATGATGTAACAATACCTCAACACTCCTTACGGTAGCATACAACTTGTCATCCACATCAAACCAAAATTTGGAGTTTCTATCTTTGGGCTTCGAGTAGAGAGTCTCTCGCTAGAAACACATGCTCTACAACTAATTGTTAATACTATCTTCTCCAACATCATACTCTACAAAGATGAGGTTTGCAATATTATGAGTGTAACTTCCCTCATCCCCTCTAAGTCTCTGAAATCACTCCATTAAATGATCAGAACGACTTGAAGTACCAACCATATCTGATGTGGAGAAAGGGTTAAATGATATTGGGTATAAAATGAATAAGTGTTATGTTAAATTGAAAGAATTTGGTGCTGGCAAAGGGTGATGTTCTAGATGTGGAGAATGATGCTTCTACGAAATGAGCTCAAATTTTTTTGGTGTACATGGCTAGCCAATAGAGTAGGATATGAGTGAAACAAAAAAGAAATAGTGGCACGTCAAAAGCGTGGGGCAAAATGATAGTTCAAAATCTTTATCCTAGATTGCTAAGGTGGGCGTGAGTTTTTATTTTTAAATATGATTCCACTCTAGAGATGAAATGTCTTTGAGACAATAGCCTTTTGTAAGGCACAAAACATGCAGGCTTACCTGTGGTGGACCCTTGCTAGCTAGAGATGACTTGTAATCAAATTTTGAATAAACACGTTGATGAAGATGCTGATGTCATCAATGATGTGGCGAGCTCAATGACTGGGTCATCAGATTGTGACACGTGGATGATCTTGTGGCTATCACTATGTCGCCAAGCAAAGTTTCTCACGTGATAACTATAGCGACATATCGACTACCTAGGTGGCACAATGAGGTGGTATGGCAATGAGCACACATAGAGGTGGCAATGATGTGGTAGTCAAGAAAGGGTTCGCTGAAAAAGGTTCACCAGAATCCTTTGGTCACCATGTCGCCACTAGACCTACCAAAAAATTCAAGAATCTAGTGAGTAGTTGTAACGAGGTGTGGGTCCTGCCTGTAATTTTGAAAAATTAAATTTTGCTATGTGGCACTGGATGATTAGGGGCAAATGAAAAAGAGATTTAAAAAAAAAAAATCCTTGCATTCATTCAAACAAATATTTGAAGATTTTGTTTTTAAAATTGAATATTCTATAGTTTACACTATAGAATTTTTTTTAATTTTTTCAAAAATTTTCATTTTAATGAGGAACTCTAGATGGGAGCCTAAATTTCAAAGGGGCATAACAGGGGCATTTTTCCCACCAAGATAGTCACTTCGATATATCGTCAGAACTAGGAAGAGATGAACTATCCATTTGTGAGGTCAATTTTTACATAGGTTCTCACCAGTTTAGTCTATAAGTGAATTTGTGATTTCTGGGGCATTCTCAGCCAAATGGGTAGTTTACATCATGGAGCATTAGAATTTAGTTGGGGTGCATTTGATTAGATTAGTTGACTTAGTTTGTCAAAATTTGACACATAATGATGAATTTTGCTTCAAGTATTTCACAATTTGCTTTCTTTTTTATGGAACTTCCTAGAATTCTTGTCTTTTGCAATCAGTTGTGATTTCCATCAAAATATCTACAATATTTCATGCTTTTGGGAGGCCAAATGATGGGGATTTAATACGCAGTTATACAGAGAGGGTAGAAAGAAGTTTTTCAACTTCTTGGGAATGAATTCTAAGGGGACAATTGTCATCTTTTGATTGAATTTGGGATTTCTTTCCTCCTATATCATTCTCTTTCTTTCTCTTTGTAGAGGTTGGTTCTAGTTTTGAGAAGAAAATTGACTCACTACTAAGACACCATTCTTTCAACAATTTCTCTTGTACGAATAGTAGTAATGAAGAGAACATAGATAGTTTAGATCATTTAGGTGTTTCTATGTTTTAATTTTAGGAATATGAATGTATTATTTCAAGGAAATCAATACAAAGAACAACAGGTGTTGAGTTTCATCTTAAATTTTTTCTCTTTTATTATTAATCTTCAATATTTTATGATCTTTGAACAAAGAGCTTAGGTCATAGTTGCAGTCTCTAAAAGTTGTATGTTGTTTCCTTGTTGCTTATAATTCAAGGAGTTATGTAAATGCTTAAAGGAAATCAACAGGGTTGCAAGTTTACTGATGAGGATATTAGGTAAGAATGAAATTTAGATTGAATATAGATGTCTATTTACAAGGTGAATGGATAGATCAAATATTTGAAGATACAAATATGTCTTAGGTATCCATATGTATGTGATTGATTCATGGAATTGCCCAATAGATAAGGTACTGATCAACTACAAGATCATTAGTTCTTACTGCTACATATTTGTGATGTTGCTAAATTCAACATTATTAATCAAATGCTTTTCCCCCTTTCATGTTGAAGAGCTAAAAAGTCTAACCATCACTCAACTTATGCATTGCATTATCTTGCATTTAGCTACTGTAGATCTATGTCATTGTATGAGTTATTAAGAAATATAAGGGTTAAATATACTATAATAGATTTAGGAATATGTTTTGCACTAGTACCATATTAATTGAATCTAAGGTCCCCCACCTAGGTTTTGTAGAGCCTAAAGTAGAAGAAGGGTCAAGCCTTATAGTTGGCCCAATGTTTGATATGACATGTTGAAGATGGGAGTTAGCTACCCCTAGATGTTTCTTGTTCTCATCGAGGTAATTTGAAACTTGTAACATTTCAAAACACCAACAAAATGGTGACTTTTTTGGGGATCTATGAAGGAATTCATTGATAAGGAGTTGTAAATCTCTGATATATTTTGCATATTCATTTTGTATGCAATATTTTGTGTTCCTTGATTGAGTTTATCCATTTGTAGTAGTAACTTTGAGGTTGAATGCAAATTGTGTTGTTAAGAGTGTTCATCTTCAGTCAATTTAGTCGGTTGTTGTTTTCAAAGTACTACTGTAATCTTAGAGTCAAAATTGATAAAAAATGGTTTCTCTCTTCGAAATAATTAAAGATTTGCAAATCCCATAAGTTGAAAGTTCAATTTAGATTTGTCATGCTATAAATCATGTTTTAAATTTTTCTTACAATTGTGAGTGGCGACTCTCTAAAGGATCTCTATACCAGTGCAAATTGGTTATATATAAATGTTTTCAGGACTTTTCAACTAAATTGTGTAGATTTGAAAGTTATCATAAGTTGTAAGGAAGAAGAGATAATATGTAAATTCTTGACTAAAAAGTTTTGAAGTGTTGTATGTGATCTATTGGCATAAGATATTTTAAAGTTAAAATGAATCACAACAATTATTTCATTTTGTTCTCCTCAAGGAGATTGCATCTCTACAAGGATTTGATTAGTGGTGTGAAGAATTGATATCAACACCTATGCCTATCAGCAGATCAATGTTTCATCATCAACACTTGAGGTATTTTATTTTCATGATGTTGTTCTCATCATGAAAGAAAGTGGTATACATATGTGTTCTCCATCAAGTGGCAATTTCAGCACTAAGTAGGAGATTTGTTTGATTTATCTCAGCATACTTTGTGAAGAATAGATTTAGCAAGTGGTTTCATATCTTGAAGTATGTTTAGGGTTGAAATTGGTAGAAAGAATTTCAAATTTTCTAGAAGTAATGAATTCTAAAGGTAACTTTGGTGAATGAATTATAAGTTTGTTAGAAATGGAAAATTTCCCTTTACCTAATATGCAGTCCAATGATAAAATTTGTAGATCTATTTCTACCAAAAGATATATGCCATTATGTTTTGATGGTATTCATGGTTTCCCAAACCCTATGTTTTATAACCTCAGAAAGAATTTTCCTAAGTTTGGTGGAAACCATGAATTTTAGCCAATCATCATATTCAATCATTCAGTGATTTGATTGGTGATTTTAAAATTGCTCATGAAGACATTCATATGAAGTTGTTTGTTCAAACTTTGTAAAGCGATGCTAGGGATTGGTTTTCATTTTTGCTAGCATGTTCAATTTCATCTTGGGATGAATTAATTTCTGCCTTCATGGAGCAATTTGGAGAAAGAGTATGCATATCTAATTTTTATGATAAGTTCTTGAAGATTCATGTCAAGTGTGATGAACTTGTGCCTCAATTCAATATCAGATTTACAAAAGTTTTGAATAAGATCCTTGAGAATTATAGATCCGATGATCAAATATGTTTAGCTATTTACTTTGATGCATTTGACAGGAAAATGAACTATCTGCTAAGGGATAAAGAACCTAGGACATTATATCAGGCTTTTATGACTACTATAGAGATTGCAAATAATCTAAAGTGCAAATTGACTTGAAGTCATTTTGCTAGAAATGTGTGTTAGTATAATGTGTTTAAAAGAAAGGATGAAGCTGGTGTTGATGCTTCAATTTCAAATCAGCTTATCAATACCCCTACTGTAAGTTTTAATCAAATGGAAAATTTAGATTAGATTGTGTGTATAAGGAAGGTTAGTTTGGTTACAAATGAAGACACATGTGTTCATGATGTTACAACAATGAGATGTATTTTAGACTTTGATAGAAATGAGCAATGTGATGATATTATAGATCAAGGATTACCTATAGTAGAAAATTATTGTAATGCTGATTATGTACATGATGATGTTGCTAATGTTTCTAGACATGAAGTTGTTGCACCTAGATCTTAGTCTGATGCAAGTGACGAGGCTGAAAGTTATGTCTCTAGTGATGAATTTGATATTGCTGATCCGACATGCCATGGAGGGATAACACAAGATGAAGAGTGTGGAACACATTTATCTTAGTCATAGTCAAAAGAATAGAGTGCACGTGTTTGCAATGTTTCAGTAGTGGATGATAATATCAATTCACCTGATCAGTCAAATATGCAAGAAATGATTTCTCTGATTCATAGATTGCATCATGTTGAGAATGTTATAAAATTTGAAGCTAAAAGATATTCATCTCAATATGAGAAAGAAGAAGCTAAAAGTCATGTTTCAAGTGATGACAATAAAGTTTTTCATCTAATATATAATCAAGAAGCCTCGTGTGAAGATAATGATGAGAGTGGTAACTCGAGTCAAGAAGAGGATAGTGATAGTACATGTTCATCTTCATGTGAATCAGATGCAAATTGGGAAGAAGAAAGCAATGATGGGAGTGAGTATTCTTATGCTAATAAAGGTATGAGTTATGCTTTTAAATCTAAAAGTGAAATTCCATTTTAGAATTATGCTAATCAACTTGAGGTTGAATGTTGTGAAGAAGAGTTGTCTACACAATACAAGGATAAAGAGATTGTTTATAAGGATAGATTACACAATTGTGTAGATGAATGTCTTGAGGATGAGTACAGTGATAATCAACATAAAAATGATTCTAAGGTTAATGCATGAACACCTATTGGTAAGATAAATAATGATAGGTTTGCAAGACATTTGAATCACCTACATGAAGATAATGAAAGTAACTTTGATTTATATTCTATATGCTTTGTTGATGGAGTAGAAAGTGAGTCTGCATGTAGTCCTTATCTCCATGAAGAAAAAATGGGTAATAGTTTTAAAGTGTATACTAACACTTTATATTGTGAAGATTGTGATGATGATTAGCCCATTTTTTGTCAAAATGTTCAAAGAGGGTTATTGCATGGAGTTATCAGTCCTTTGTTTGAAGAGCACATGGAATGTTTAGATTTAGTTGAGGATGATCTTAATGATGATACACTATCCTAATACTGTGAGAGATCAGATTGTTCTTCTTCTGAGTTTGAAAATGACTATGATGATGATGTTGCATCTTATAATATGGGTAACAAGGTGTTTGATGAATTTATTATTGAAGATCAGTGTGCATCTTGTAGCAAGATTTATGATAAATACTTTAATGTGTCAACTAATCCATTTATTGTTTTGAAGAATCATTGAAATACTTTGGATTAGTTTCAGATTTTGACATTGATGATATCTGTGAGTACAATCCGGCTATGCATAAGGATACACATTTTCAAGGTATATGTGATCCCTTTCTCCATGTTGAATATGATGCCTTCATATTCGAGACTAATAGCATGCCTGATTCATTAAATGAAGAAGAGTTTCAGTTTGAGTTTGATATGTTTGGGCATGCTAATAAGAACTTTAATAATGTGCAAATGGTTGAAGATGAATCTAGTGTTTATATGCATTGCGAAAGTCAAGGATTAGATTCAATTTTGCTGAGAGAGTTGATTCAAAATGATAATTTGATTGGTGAAAATAATAGGAGAGATGTTTCTAGCTTACCTCATGAGAATGTAGATGAAAATCAAATTTATGATAGAGGTAAAGGTTCTTGTTAAAGTTTGGTAGCTAGGGGTCATCGTTTGTACAGTTTAGGAGTAGTTTTTTCCTTGTTTCTATAAAGCTATTCAAGAGAAGTTTTTGCTATTTTGGGAATGGTCTACTTCTTCCAGAGATTTGAATCCTTGCCATTCCCACAAAGGACATGCATCCCCAGATAGAGGCACTATTGGTGCTCAAAATTGTAGCCTCAATTTTGAGTATCATTAAAAAAATCAAGTCCATAAACGCTTTTAAATGCATATGTACCCGACTATCCATTTGAGCCCTAAGAGGTGTTTAATGCTTCTAACACCTTGTATTAAGTATGTCTACATGTTCCATGAAGATGAATTTTAATTAGGATTCATTTCGTTAAGTCCTGTTTTGAGCAATTGTTAAATCTGCATTTTCACCTGTTTCAAATAGCGATAGGTGCCCATGTTTATGATTTAATATCTGACACCTAGTAATGTTTTATGACCTACCACTTTGGTGATATTTAATATGTATATCAAAGAACCTATGTTCCAATTTAGAAGTCATTTCAAATCAATTTGATTAGGTTTCAAACCCCTCAAAGTTGTTAGTTTACTATTTTCATACATTTGCAAATTGTACAAAATTCTGGAAGGCCTTGTTTGACGAGTTGTAACTTTTGACTAGTTGACCAAAATGAGAAAATTCCTTTTGTGTTGCATTTTAGAGGTTAGAGATATGTTATGTTTTAATTTTGAGCTTATGAAGATTTTTTTTGATCAGTTTTCAAACGCAATTCCAAATGCAATTTCTTATTTTTTATTGGTGTCAAGAAAGATTTGTTAGTACCCATATTCAGGATGTTATAACTTGAGATCTATGATAGATGAGATTGAATGGATTGTACCACTATGTTGTACTCTAAAAATTATTCAAGTGTACTAATTTTCAAATCTTGACAAATCCGTCTGCACACCTTCCCAACTCAATTCCATTTGCAAAAAATGCTTTTCTGCCATTGTTTCCAGTTTGCAAATTTGAAGTATACTACTTTGACCACTTACCAAATGTGCCTAGTTATTCATCATGAGCCCAAATCCTAGATTTATACTCTCCTCATGACAATGAACCAATCTCCTATTTTTTGTTTTGCCAAGTATCAGTTTGCCCGATTTTTAAAGCCAAATTTGAACGCAATTTACTACTTTCTAACATATTTTCTTGTAGGTAGTTCTGAGAGGGCAATTTTGACAGTCAATATCTTTTGACTAAGAATTCATCATGAGATGAGATTTGATGGGGTAAGAGTGTGTGGAATAGAGAATCATTGTGTCAGATTTCAGAGCTTGATTAGGTGTTTGGGTCAATTTTTAAAGATGATTAAAGGACCTCTTGCCACAAAGTTGACAAGCTGCAGAAAGATGTGAAATAAGTTTTAAAAGTTGAAAAAATGATGCAAGATGATTTATTCTTGATCAAATCAATATTAGATGTTCAATGGATCAGTTGGATAGTTCAGGTGTTCGAAAACAAAATTTTTTTTAGCCAGACCCATTTTGGGGCCCGACTAATTGCACCAAATTGAATATATAAGAAGTTGAACTATTTAGAAGCCAAAAATTCAATTGACACTATAATGATATTTGACAGTGATTAGAACCCTCTCAATGATGTACATGCCTTATAGAAGTTACAAATGGATACTCATGTTAAGCACTTGAAAGTTTTTTGATTCTACTCTCCATACACTTTGGAGGAGAGAGTATTGATTTTAGCTAAGAAAGATAATGTGCTTGATAGCCATTTAGAAATTTTAAGTTCCATAGTTTGTCAAATACTTCTTAAGTGAGTACTTCCCATCTTTTTAATATGTGTGATGTAATCTGAGATTCAAATAGTCACACCTAGAAGTCAAATTCTGTATTGGTTATCCAAATTTGAAGTTGTTGGCAAAAGATATTTTAGCATGTGCAAATAATGAGTTTTAGACTTATAAAATTCCAGCGAGTTCTATCATTCAAAATATTCCTTGATTAAGAGGATATGGAAAAGACACAATCAAAAAGTGGGGTGAATAACTTTGGAGGCCTTGGGGCATCCATTATAGACTCTCTTGATACATTGTACATAATGGCACTGAAGGAATAGCCTAAAAAGGAAATGGATGATGAATTTAGAGAGAAGCTCAATATGCCTTGTTAAATAAAAAAAGTATAAGCCAAGGGAATAGATAAAAACTGAGATCACTTCAAAGGATGATCTTTCTCACAGGGAAAGAAGTGATTTATATCAGACCTACTTTAAATATTGCATTAGTGGTCAATCTATTGGTAGGAAGTTTGGAATCTAGGTAAGGACAATGATGGATAAGATAGAGTTTTTAATACTAAATTAGTTGGGAGAAACATTGGGTTTGATTCCTGAAGAGTCTCGTAGTGCATAAATAAGCTATTTTGAACAAGCTTTTAGAAAGAAAGCTCAAGTAATTTTGGAAGATGGATAGCTTTCAAAGGAAAGGATGGAAAAGCTAAATGAACTTCAAAAAAAGCTTGAACTTCCTTCAGAGTCAGCACAAAATAATATCAAAAGTATAACCAACACAAAGATAAATGATGCCATAGAAGTAGCTTTGAGCTAGCAGAAAATAAGAATTGAACAAATTAGGAAATTGAGAGAAATGCATTCAAGGGTAGAGAGAGTAGCTATGGAAGCAAGAGAGTGAGTGGCAGAGAAAGGGCTACTGTAGGAGCAAGAGAGAAGCAACGTAGAAATGAGAATTACCTAGAGGCTTTCTTTGGTATGGGCATTCAAGTAGAAAGTGCATCAAGGCAAAGACCCCAACCTCGCATATTTCCTTCTACACAATATTGTTCTAGTGGCTTACAACTAAATCCTAATCTTTATGAAAATGGCAAGATCTGTCTTAGTCTTTTAAACACGTGGACAAGATGGGGACAACTACAGTAAATAGATGGATCTTTGAGCAGAAGGAGGGAAAGCCATAAAAGGTAGAGCCCACGCAAGGGAGAAAGGGCTGAACTTTCAAGAAAACCCACTTTAAACTATAACATAACAATACCTCAACCCTCCTTGCGGTAGTGTACAACTTGTCATCCACATTGAACTAGAATTTGGAGTTCTTTTCTTCAGGCTTTGAGTAGAGAGTCTCTCACTAGAAATACATGCTCTGGAGTTGCTTGCTAATACTATCTTCTCCGATGTCATACTTTGCAAATGTTAGGTTTGCAATATTGCGAGTGTAACTTCCCTTATCCCCTCCAAGTCTTTGAAATCACTCCATTAAATGATCATAACAACTTTAAGTACCAATCATATCTAATGTGGAGAAAGGGATGAATGATGTTGGGTATAAAATGAATGAGTGTTATGTTAAATTGAAAGAATCTAGTGCATGCAAAGGGCGATGTTCTAGACATGGAGAACAATGCTTCTATAGAATGAGCTCAAAACTGTTTGGTGTAGATGGCTAGCCAATAGAGCAAGATATGAGTGAAACAAAAAAGAAACCACAACATGTCAAGAGCACAAGGTAGAACAACAGTTCAAAACCTTTATTCCACATTGCTAAGGTGAGGGTGAGTTTTTATTTTTAAATATGATTCCACTCTATATATGAAATGTCTTTGAGACAATAGCCTTTTGTAAGGCACACAACATGTAGGCTTACTTGTGGTGGACCCCCACCAATAGGAGGTGATGTGTAATCAGATTTTGAATGAATATGCTGATGAAGATGTTGACATCATCAATGACATGGCAAGCTCAATGACTGGATGATTAGATTACGACATGTGGATGATCTTGTAGCTATCACTATGTTGGCAAGCGAAGTTTCTCATGCAATAACTATAGTGACATAGTGACTGCCTAGGTGGCACAGTGAGGTGGTAATGATTTGGTGATGAGTGGATGTAGAGGTGGTGATGATGTGGTAGTCAAGAAGGGGTTCACCAGAAAAGGTTCATCAGAATCTAGTGGTCGCCATGTCGCCATCAAAAAATGAGATATTTTTCGACAAGTGACATAGCGACCAGACGGAAAATTCAAGAATTTGGTGAGGAGTCATAAGGAGATGTGGGTCCTACTTGCAACTTTGACAAATTAGATTTTTCCATGTGGCATTGGATGATTAGAGGCAAGTGAAAAAGAGAATTTAAAAATAGAATCATATCCTTGCATTCATTTAAACAAAGATTTGAAGATTTTGTTTCAAAAATTGAATATTCTATAGTTTACACTATAGAAATTTTTTAATTTTTTCAACTTTTTTGATTTTAATGAGGAACTTTAGATGGGAGCCTGAATTTCAAAGGGGCATAATAGGGGCATTTTTTCACTAAAATGGTTACTCCAATATGCCATCAAAACTAGGAAGAAATGAGCTATCCATTTTTTAGGTCAGTTTTTGCACAGGTGCTCACTAGTTCAATCTATACGCAAATTTGTGATTTCTAGGGCATTCATAGAAAAACATGTAGCTTTCATCATGGAGCATCAAAATTTAGTTGGGGTGCATTTTATGACCTTGGTTGGCTTAGTTTGTCAAAATTTGACACATAATGATGAGTTTTCCTTCAAGTATTTCACAATTTGCTTGCTTTTTAATGGAACTTCTCAGAATTTTTGTCTTTTGCAATCAGTTGTGATTTCCATCAAAATATCTAAAATATTTCATGCTTTTGGAGAGGCCAAATGATGGGGATTTGATATCTAGTTATAGAGAGAGGGTAGAGAGAAGTTTTTCAACTTCTTGGGAAAGAATTTTGAGGGGACACTTGTCATCTTTTGATCAAATCTAGGATTTCTTTCCTCCTATATCATTCTATTTCTTTCTCTTTGTAGAGGTTGGTTCCAGTTTTGAGAAGAAAATTGACTCACTACTGAGACATCATTATTTCAATAATTTCTCTTGTATGAATAGTAGTAATGAAGAGAAAATAGATAGTTCAAATCTTTTACATGTTTCTATGTTTTAATTTTAGGCATATGAATGTATTATTTCAAGGAAATCAATACAAAGAACAAGTGTTGAGTTTCATCTTAAATATTGACTCCTTTATCTATAATCTTCAATGTTTTATGATCTTTGAACAAAGATCTTAGGTCATAGTTGTAGTCCCTTAAGGTTGTATGTTGTTTCATTGTTGCTTATAATTCAAGGAGTTATGTAAATGCTTCAAGGAAATCAATAGGGTTGCAAGTTTATTGATGAGGATATCAGGTAAGAATGAAATTTAGATTGAACATAGATGTCTATTTACAAGGTGAATGGATAGATCAAATATCTAAAGATATGAATATGTCTCAAGTATCCATATGTATGTGATTGATTCATGGAATTGACCAATAGATAAGGTATTGATCAGCTACATGATAATTAGTTCTTACTGCTACATATTTGGGGTGTTGCTAAATTCTACACTATTAATCGAATGCTTTTCCCCCTTTCATGTTGAAGAGCTAAAAATTCTAACCCTCACTCAACTTATGCATTGCATTGTCTTGCATTAGGTACCGCAGATCAATGTTATTGTATGAATTATTAGGAGATATAAGGGTTAAATCTACTATAATAGATTCAGGAATATGTTTTGCACTAGTACCATATTAATTGAATTTGAGGTCCACCCGCCTAGGTTTTGCAGAGCCTAAGGTAGAAGAAGGGTCAAGCCTTATAGTTGGCCTGGTGTTTGAAATGACATGTTGAAGATGAGAATTAGCTAGCCCTAGATGTATCTTGTTCTCATTGGGGTAATTTGAAATCTGTAACATTTCAAAACACCAATAGCAAGGATGAGTGTATCATTTAGTAATGGAGGGATGTAAAGTGTAGTGGCTGGAATAGTTAATCAACAATATGTCTCAACTACATATAATAGTCATTTGATCATTTATATTCAATTGAACTACGATCCACTCTATTGTAATAATAGCAATTGTGGTAATTTAACTAGGTATGCCCCTTTTATGGTGTAATAATAAAGGACCAAGGTCCTGGGCTAGACTAAAGGTTTTCTTCTCTGTTCTTTCCTATCAGTGCTTATTTGAATGATGGTACTCTATTGTAATTCATTAATTTTAATTAATTAATATAATCAAGGCCTTGGCTATTTACTGATCAATTTTTTTTTAAAATAATACAATTCAATTGTAACTTCTAATCAAATATCAAAAAATAATGTCCACTTTTTATCAATGTACCTATATTCTTTTATCAAACTATGTATCAATTTTGAAAAAAAAAGAACTGTCCAAAAATTTTAAACTTTAATTAAAAAATTAAATATTTAAAATTCTAATATTAACACTAAGTTAAAAAATTAATTCCCATATACATATAAATAATCTATAAAGAAAATAATATATCTATTTTAAAAATTTAAGTTTAAATACTTAATTAGTATAAATAGCTAATGAATTAAATTTTTTTGATTAGGAAATTTTGAAGGGACCTTGAAACCAAAGATACAAAGCATTTGCAAAGCCAAGTATCCTACCAACAAAACCAAATGATATGCAATAAATTCTACAAAAATGAAACAAAACAAGAACCCAATTGGACACTGACAAAAAAATGGTGATCCAAACATCTCATCACCCCCACATGCACTAGTTTTTAGTCAAAAGGAATAAACTCATGATAACTTGACCATGAAAAAAAAATACAATAGAATTACTATTTCCCCTTAGCCCTTGGCCTATGGGCAAAATGAGAAGATTTTGATGTAAACTTCTTTAAAGGTTTTCCTTTTACTATAATCCATCCCTCCACAATCTCGGCAGACAAAGAATGCCAGGCCAATGAATCTATAGAGTTGCAACCCCAACCTTAATGATAGGTCCAATAAATTTAGAATCAACAACACTTGATCCACCATATAGGATAGGTCGCTGAACTATTACACTTGGATTTAATGTTATTACTAATTAGATTTTTTGTATCTCTCAAAATCAATTTGTTAGCTAGTCATAATGTATTTCTTTTTGCTACTAAGTATACAAAAATAGTGGGTAAGGATGGTAAAATTTCAAAGGAAAAACCACTACTATGTTTAGTAGGAAGTATGGATATAATCTAATGGTTGAATTTAAAGATTTTAAATACTGTATCTTGGTTTGAAATATAGGTCTAACTAAAGTCAAAGTTTTATAGGTATTGCAATTCTCTTTAAAATAAATAAATACATAAATAAACCTTTTTTTTATTGTTGATTTCTACAAAGTTGCAATACATCAGTATATATACTATAGTAGGTAGATGTTACTATTTTTTAGTTTTCAATTAAGTTTTGATAGTGAGCTTAAATAATTTCATTTTTTGAATGGCTCTTCCAACCAAAATAATATATCTCCTCCACCTACTTTGTACCTTTGACAAAAGGCATAGACTCTAGCTCAACTAGAGCTCTAGTTTGATTACAAACAATGTTGATGTTCAATAGAAGTGTAAACCCTAATTCCCAAAATCAAAATTATATAGGTGTTGCATATTTGGACTATTGTATAGCCTAAAACTTGTAAAAGTCATTGAGATATGTGGTCTCTAGGTTCTCTAATGCATTTTTATCCATATTTTTTGTATTCTCCATTCCAAATTTCCATGGAGAATAACGAATATCAATCAAAAAATAAACCAAAAGCTTTTATTTTCCATCCTCTCAGCCATTAATGCTTTTAAAAATTCCCAAAATATAGATAAAATAGTTATCATAGGCTATGCTTACATGTCCTTTGAGAGCCAGTAGTCATACAATAGAGCTAACAATTTGAAATAAATGTACAAATGAAATCAAGATCTCAACTTGAAAGACCTTATCAATAGGGTAACAATGCTTAAGAATATCTACTACAAGTTTTGCACAAAGGGTGGGGAAAAACCATGCCACAAAGTAATGTTGTAATTAAAACTTATTAGATATATTTATTTGATGGATTATAGAGCCTAATTTGAGATATCAATGATAAAGTTTACTTATGATCTAATTTGAAAACATAAAAATAATCTACAATGCTTAGGAAAAATGATTGCGATTCTCAAGAAAAAAAAGAGGGAGTATGTAAATGCCATATGACCAAGGTAATAGTACAAATATATAATCAATGATAATATTAGAGAAACAAAAGATGAAATGTCCTTAGAGAGGAGGAATGTGTCAATAACACAATCATAAGTTGTGTGTCTCTCATTTAGTAGGTCTTGGGTTTAATTTTTCTCAAGCTTCATGTTGTTCTTGACTTTGACCCATTATGAACTAAAAATAAACTTAAAAAAAGAGGAAAGGATAACACATCTCTAGAGTTATCAATTCAGAAATATATCTTGAAATGCTCATACAAAAGAGAGGGGAAAGACTAGAACCAAGGTAATTATGGATATACATAACTTATGATTCTTTGAAGGAGAATGCAATGCTTAGAGAGAATGCAAGAGGAAGAAAAAATATCACCACAATAAGGTACATGAAAAATGTTTGCACCATTTGAAACTATTGGTGTAATTAAGTATTTACTAATTACCCTATACTCAAGTATACTAAGGGTAACACATTTTTATATTATTTCTCATTGAGACACTAGGAGTTTGTGACATGGTGTAGGATAAATCCACTTACAAGTAGTTATTGTCTTGAACACCAAATTTTGTGAGCTACATCTTTGTGTTCTTATCACATTATCATCCTCTTGTTGTTGAACGTATTGCACAATAGAGGATGATCCACCTTTGGTGGATATTTGGAACACCTTCTATGGTTGATAGCTTATCGTTATCATCACTCTTAGTTATTATGCATTGCCTATATAATTAGAGACATCTGTGATGTATTCATCCATTATCATTTTATCATTATTGAGATTCTCATTTACTCATTACTGTCTCATTTTATTTTTGAGATTCTAGATCTTGGCATTTCATTCATTGCCTCAGGAAAATTCTTACATGGGATCAAAGCCAAATGAGTGTTCATTTCATAACCATCGAAAACCATTACCTGCTTCAAATTTTGGAGGCATCTGATCAAAATGAGGATCAATGTTATTGTAGGAGAATTTTGAGCAAGATCAAACCTCACCATTACCATTAGATGGCCATTTCAGTGAGTTTTGACTATAAATTTTTATACCTTGGATATAAAACTGATTCAAGGTAAAAAAATATTTGCAAATTGTATCTCTAAGACTCAATATGCAATTAGGTAATAGTTTTGGAATTTATTCATTTAATATGTGAAGCAATTTCATTTCCTCATTTAATTTTTGGATCTAAATTATTGCATTATTTTATTTCTTAGATCTCAAATATTTTTGTCAAAAATTTTGACCCATTTGTGTACTGTCTTAAAATGAATGCACTTCATTATGAGACCTTTTAGCATCTATAGCATGGTTTCATCCTTTTCTCCTCTCCTCTTCCATTTCATTCTTATTCATCATCTCTCATTTTTTGACATAGTCTTCTAGGTATCTCTTTGCTATGCTTTTGACCATATCTTCTGATCAACTTGTTATCTCTTAGTTTCACCTACTCCTCCTTCTAGACCTTTCTAAGGTCTTCTTATTCCATCCCCTAGGACTAGGTCTACTAGGTTGACCTAGTTTGGACTAGGTTAACCCAAGTTGATATAGTTTGAGGCTAGGTTAACTAGGTCAACCTAGTCCCTGGTAGTTTTGGGTTTGGAGCCTGAAAGTCCTCGAGTTTACCAATTGATTTGTTTTACTCCCTGATCAGCCTGAGTTGTTTTCCTTCATAAAAATTAGTATATAAGGAGGGTTGGGGGCTTCATTTTCATGTCATTCATTCACAAAAATTCCACTAAAAATAAATTAATTAAGGCCTTCATCAAGCAATCATATTCAAGCATTCAGGTCCAAGCATCTCCTTCTTACATCAAGCTTCTTCCTTTAAGGTGGTAGTGGAGTTTGGCTCTAAGGAGAAGATCCATGATTCAAATCCATTAAATTTATTCTATTAAATATCCATGTCATATAATATACATTTCCATATATGAAATTTTGGCTTGTTTGATTTCCTCTTTGGTTTATTTGAGTCAAGGCTATTATGCTTACAAACTTTATCACATACTAAATGCAAGTGCATCTTCAAAGGTAATTGTATCTTTCATTTGATATTATTTATATTTACTACATGAAAGGATTTTCCTTATCAATTATATTTCAATTTATGGTTAATTCCTTAACCTAGGGCTTGACCAAGGCAAGCCCTCATTTGACTTAACAACAAATCCCTTCATTTTCTATGTATATGAGCAGGATAGTAGGATTTTACATGTAGATCTAGAAATGAATCCTTGGAAGCTTTCTAGAGAAGTTGGTTCAATTTTATTACAGTGTCATTGAACTATGTCAAATTCATTGAAAGACATCTTTCCAATTCAACCTAGTGCTTATCCAATTTGACCTATTCCTTTCAATTTTTTTGGATGAATGTTTTCTAGGTTTTGTTCCTTTCATTGTTTCATTCTGAGGATCCATAGTCACACATTCAAAAATAGGCTTGGATATGAAAATTTTGGAGCTAAAATAAATCTTCCTCCACATATGTCAATGTGAGTCTTTTATATTTTATTTCCTTTGATATCTTTATCTTAGATATATATCTTAATTGGGATGATTGTACACATAAACATCTAGATCTACATTATTTAAACAATTGGTTCAATTTTACACACACATTATCCTATAAGGGCCAAAGAGTATATTTATTTGTATTGCAAACTCCTTCATAATTTGAATTTGGTATTAGTACCCTTCTTCTTTTAGGTTCTATCTAATCTAATTTGGATTATAACCAGAATCATATTCGAAAATTTCCCTCTTTCCCTCTTATACATATTTGAATGGCTTAGTGGTCTAGAAAATGGGAGATCTACAATCCTATTAAAGTGTCTTCCTTTTCCCCTTAAACATTTTGGTGAACGCAACTTTGTGTCTCTTTTCTATTGGAGTTAGATTGCATTATATCTCTCTGTATGTTAGATTTTGGTGTATCTAGATCTTCTTTATATGTTATTGTTTTTATTGGTAGTATTTAGGTCTCAATTTGTATTTTTTTTATATGGATTGAATTTCATATATTTTAATTTTTAAAATACAAAAAAAAATGCAACTAGTTCATTCTTAGCATTTTCCTTCAACAGGGTTGTTATATTTATTTTCAAGTTATCTTCATGATCTTCAAGATATTCTATTTTATGCATATGATGATGCTTCAATATGTTATTTTATTGAGGCTCACCTTCCTAAAGATGATGTTGATCAGCCTTTAGTGATTAATGATGTTCCCAACCTTAATAGTGCTACTTTTTGGGATGAGCCTTTGGATAGGAATCTTGACTACTCTCTTCCTCATGAAAACTACTCCTCTAATGTGTGGTTTCCTCCTTCCTTGGACAATTCTCCTATTTGGGATGAAACCTAAGATACAGACATGGATTGTTCCCCTCCTCACAATATACATTTAAAATATCAACCTCTTTCTATGCACTTAATTGATATAGCTTCTATACATGAGGCCTTTATGAATTTTCTTTATCCTCCTTCTAAGAGTGCCTTGGGAATAGAAGACCACACAATTAATCCTCATCATCATGAAATATATTACTGCAATTTAAGTCTTGTTGGAAAAGATGATTCTTATGACCCTGTTTTCACCAATTCAAACTTAGATCCTAAGAATCCTACTCTCACTGACTCTATGAGTAGTTTCTCAACTCTTAAATATTGACAAACCCTAGGTTTCATACCAGCATTCTCCATTCTTGACTTTGCATATCCAACACCTTTATTTGATTAGTATATGCAGATTGAATGCTTCTATTTACATTTCCATATAACTAAACCTAAGAGATCTTCTTTATCTATACTTCAATTCATTACTTGTATTATGCTTCATATAACTTGTAATGTTGAATGTTATATTTTTCATTATCATTTTAGCTAATATATACACATCCCTATTATGATTTTGGACTAGATATGTAAAATTGTTAGCTTATCTTTTTGGGGCTCATTGTCCTACTATGTGAGTAACATAATAGTCATTCCCCTTGCCTACACACTTGGGGGGAAATGCCCTATTTCCTCTTTCTATCTATATCATATGACACATTTTATCGCTTTATTGACTTGTTTTTCTTTTATATGATGACATGTTTTCTTGTATTTATTTATTGTGATTACTTAAGGGCTAAGATCCCAAGTGATATATTATTTTTTCTTGAAATCACATGTCTAGTACAGATTGAAACCACTTAGGGAGGTACAATGTGATTCTTATTATCTTCTCTTTTCTAATATCATGTATGAACTTTCATTCTCTTATAATTTGATTTTATCTCTTGCATGCATTTATTGTGTTACATAGGGATGAACATCCTAAGCATAATCTTCTATTTGTAAGTGCATATTTATTATAATAGAAGCTCTCATTTAGGGAATATATTGGACTTTCTTTTTATTTCCTCTCTCAAGGGTCTTTTATCCCTTTATTATTCATTTCATGATAAGTAAGTTGACATAATGTGGTATCCTTTTATATTCCTCCTTTATTTCTCTATAAAATGCATTATTTTATGCTACATTCTTATCTTTGGCTAAGAAAAGCTTTGTTACATATAGGATTGTGTGTTTATTGCCTAGCAAATATCTTTTCATACATTAGATACTAATGTTTCTTATTTAACAATAATCTATAGTTTCCTTCATCAATGATACCTTTTATAATATTTTATGTTGTTTAGAGTTGGGTATCCTATGATGTTTCTTTCTTTAATCATCTATAATCTTGAATTATTATATAATAATTCTTGTGAATATAAGGTTTTTGTGTTTTTTGCAAGGCTATTGGTTATTTCCTATGATTCATCTCTATATCTTGCAATATATTGTTATATAATCTCACCATATATTTTCTTTCTTGTCTCACACTTGGGGTGCAAGGTCCCATGTACATTCTTTCTTTCTCTTTTTCTAATGATCGACCTTCCTTAATATAGTGACATTTATTTATTATGATACATTCTTTTCCTATAAGAAATTATGCCTTGATCACAACTCTCTCTTACACAAGAGGTAAATTTCCTTGATCATAACCTCTTCTTTATTTGGAAATCTATGTTGATTATAAAAATTTTCCCTTACTATGTGCTTAAAAGTTTGTCATCCTTCTTCCAAGGATCCCTATTTCACCTAAATAGGGGTCAAAATAGGTAAATTCTTGTTCTTCTTCCTCTCTTTATCTTAAAGATGTATCTTTTTTTATGATATTCCTCTTGGAGGTCGATGTCTTGTACCCAACATCTCTTCCTTTCAAGGTATCTTATCATTAGTGACATATCCTTTCATAATTTATCTATTTACATAGCTTATAAGAGTCAAAGCTCTTTGCTAAGTTTATGGAATACACTTTTGTTAAGGGATATCTCCTTGTTGCTAGAAGTAGTTATATTTGATTCTCTTCCTTATGATGTGTATGACTACATAGTCATCCTAAGGAGGGGGGCATATATACTCCCTCTTTGTACATAGTTCTTATTGACAACCATGCAGTAGAAATTATGGTTTCTATGTATGACTTTGGGTAATTTATCCTTATTGGCTTGGTATGATTTCTAGGTCATCCTAAAATCTATGCATTTTTGCTTCATCTCTCCCTTGAGCACATAAGTACATATGTTAAAACTCATTTATGGGTAATGCATTCACATTTTCTAAATCCTCTATAGGTATAAGTGGCACTTCTCCATCCCAAGGAAACACCCCTTTTTTTTGTTTTTGTTTTTTTTGATAAATCCCTTCTAGGGTAAACACATTCTTTTGCACTGTGTGATGATACCAAGAAATTGATCTATGGCTGGACATGTAACACCCCACTAGGGAACCAAAGAGAAATTAGCCTATAATGATGTTAATTTTGTTAAATAATTTTTTTTTGAAGGATTAAAACATACAAGAGATAATAATAGGGAGGAAATAACTCAGATACACGTCACATACATACACAAGAAAAGTAATAACATTTACATTTCTCAAGGTTTCCACAATGATGAATCACATATATATGTTTTGTTAAGTTTAATTTTAATAATTAAAATAGTTTATGTCATAGGAATAACCACATGTGCAAAATATCACAAAAGAATATACAAGTACAAAGGCTGCATACTCATCCACTGCACACGTCACAAGGTATGAAATGATAAAATAATATACATCATCCCCTATTATCTTAACAACTAAAGTATACAATATTAGAGTATGATCATATGATATAATAATGAAATAGAAAGGATGGAACGTTTGCATCAATATTATATCCATCATCAGTGTGTAGCTATAAGATCTCAATGGAAAACAATTACTACCACCCAACCTTGTAGAACTTAAGTGGCCCCACTCCCACCATGCTAAGGAGATAATCTCAAATTCCAAATGGATAGAAATCCAAAATTCACCACAAGAATCTGAGTCTTAAGATCTTGAAAGCAATCTATCTAAAACTTACTAACTACATAAGGTAAAGTCTAATCATAGAGATAAAAAGACACATAGGAAACCTAATATACATATAGAAAAGTGTCATCACATTAAAAACCTATAAGGTTACTCTAATAGTCTCTTAGGCCCTCGACCCCTAGTGATTCTATGTGGCATCAATATACTTTCATAAAACTAAGGCATACTAATGAAGCAAGGTCGCAACCAAGAATCCTCTCTACTCCTATCCTAGTATGTACTAGCACTCAAGGCATGGATGAGGTATCAAACTGACATCTTGCTAATTTATTTTATCCCCATAAATGACAATGTTATCACTTATTGACAAAACTTACAATGAGTTACCCAAGAAGCCTATTTAGGGACCCGACCCCCATTGCAAGCCATTTCCCAACATACACATAGATAAAATATGCTAAGCTCATAAACACCTCAGTTCTATACAAGAAAATAGAATCTCAAATAGAATATATATGAAAAATCCTCAATGGGTTGCATTAATCAAATCACAACACATGAGCTTTCAAAAGAATTGGACCTCATCATAAACAATAGAAGAATCAATCTGATATGAATCATTGGAAAAAAAAATCTCAACTTGATAGGAGTTACTGAAATACAAAACTTCCCCCTCTGGTAAATAGTCCTATTTAGCCATACTAAGAGATTTTCCCCCAAAATCCCATCATTAGATAAAACACAATCTCATGAAAGAGAATTTAAAACACATGTAGTTATTCAACCACGTAATATCCCATTATAATTTCATAAGTTTGATTTCAAGAATAGTTGGGCTTTTATTTTCAGAAGTTTCTAGTTTATAGTTTTTTTCAAGTCTAGTTTAATTGTTGGACAATCCAAAATTGCATAGCTATAGAATTCTTTTTTTTCCTGATAACTTATGCATTTAAACGAATAAATTAATGGTAGTTATTTTCTCAAAAAATAGACCACTATTTTACTTTGATAAGAGTATTTAATTTTTAGGACAATATGTAGATGTTGAATTGATATATAAAATTCATACTAAAATACTATTTAAAAATATAGAAGTTATTGAGTAAATTTGGTAATTATTTTTAGAAAAAATAAATTAAATTTATAATAACTAAATTAAATTATATCAAACTCTAATTAAATCTAAATATACCAAATTAATCCTTAAATGATCCTAAGTTACATTATTTAAAATTAAATATTTTAATAACATTAAATAATAATGACTTTTTTTTTTGTAATATCAATATTTAATAATAAATGTATTTTAATTTTTTAAAGAAAAAAACTATAAAAAAAGTTTTAAATAAATTTTTCTTTTAAATTTTAAAAGCCCTAAATAACAGTGGGGTTGCTCACGTGCGTCCCTTTAGAAGCCACTATAGCAGTCCTTTTGCTTAGGTTGCCTCTATCTTTGTAGTAGCTTCGACCATGATTCGTGAGTAGGGAGGTAGAAAGGAGGGTGGTGGTGCTTGTGGGGAGGTTGTGGCCCCTTGCCCCTCCAATATATATATTTTTAAAAGAACTCTCCCCTGTTATATACATCAATGCACGATTCCCAACAATGGTTGAAAAATTAAAAATATTTACCACAGTAAATTTATTAGTGTGGTAAATTATATATATATATATATATATATATATAACATGTTTTATTTAGAGATCTGATAAGGAGACCAATTTCAAGAAATCAATTTTTGTTTAAATCCAATTTGGTTAATTCTCTTTTATTTCCAAACCCTAGCAATAGAATTGTTGTCTAAATTCGGCTTTCTCTATTGGAGTTTAAATCTCTTGTTTTTTCACAGATGTTTCCAAACCGAGAACAATCCATCTTTCCAATGAGGGTTTCCAATTCTTCTTCTAGATTTATGGAAATAGAAATAATGCACATTTTTATAGATTTTGCCACAATAATTTTTGATTTTTGTAGGCACAAAGAAAACATAAGTTTCTTAGAGATTTTCTAAATTGATTTTTTCAAAACCCTACCTCAATTTGATGCTAACCAATTTGGTGAATCCTTGTACTCATGAAATTCTTATTTCAGCAAGCCTATAGAGGAATTTTTGCCCACCAATTTCCAAGTTGCTCCTCCAAATTTCTGTGTGGAGAAATGAGCCAAAATCCCTTTATTAAAGGCTTCTGACCCTAGTTAGGGTTTTTATTTCGCAAATGGCTCTCACTTTATTAATTTTCTTTTTATTTTATTTTAATTTAATTTTTCATGCACACTTAATACCTTTTAATATTTTATTTTATTTTGATAATTTCTACTTGACTTTAATTCTGTAAGATACATTCTGAGAATATTATTATTTATTTTAATTCCAAATAATATTTAATTCTCATTATTTAAAAAGAAACTTCTAAATTTACAAACGCTAATTAAATAATTATTTCACCAAATTTAGCTTATTAGGTAAATTTATTTATTATTAAATCCAAAGTTAGACTTTTCACTAAATCTTTTAATTTTAACACTTTTATTTGATTAATTTCTCAATTAATTAAATAGAATAGGATAATGATTTCTTTCCTAAAGTTTCCATAAAAAAATATTTTTTAATTAATCTTCTTGGCTGTCTAAATACACACAAAGCCACAAAGTAGACCACATATTTAAAAGATATTTGACAACTAGACAAAACATGAAAATCAAACTGAAGACTTAAGCCATTGAATTCACATCACCTTGATGAATTTTGAAGGGTAGAGAAATTAGCTATTTTTCCTTTACCATATGGAAAACTAGCTCAAGGTTAGGATTTGGACTTGAAAACTATCTTCCCTCATTTACCATTTAGATCATTTGATAGGGCTTACTTGTCTTGGAAATTTAGGGAAGTTGATGCCTACTACATGCAACTTGCATAAAAGTTGAGCATGTATGTATGAATATATATCTAAACCAAATAGGAAATGGTGGGGAGTGGTATTTGTGTAGATCCCAACTAGTAGGTGATTACAACTCCCTCCCTCAACCATATTAGTCACAAAAAATAGAAAATTAAAAAAGACACATACACCGTACACATTCAAGTATGTGATAAGTATCCATAATCAATATAAAACATCATCATAATCCTAATTGTAATAACTATATAAAATTATTTAAACATTATCACATGAATAACCATGAATCATAATAACATGTGAGATATACCAAGTATGAAGTATCTCATCAAAATTATAAGAAAATCATGAAGATATTAATAACTCATTTTGGTAACCAAGTACCACTACATCAAATAGCATAACATAAAAACTAGCCTAAAAGTGTTCAATAATATAGCTAAAAGAAAAATGGGGTAGGAACTAGATCCAACCTCCCTAAAGTAGCACATACACATGAATTAATAAGCCACTGATGGATGCACAAGATTGACTACTAGGCACACAAACCTACTAGACCATTCAATCTCTTTATTTTATTTTATTTTTTTGGGGTTGACTATTAGGCATGCAAGCCTATTAGACCATTGAATCCTTCCTCTTTGTGATTAACAAAAAGGGACAAAAACCTTGATAGGCATGATAATCTCTCTCTCTCTCTCTCTCTCTCTCTCTCTCTCTCTCTCTCTCTCTCTCTCTCTCTCTCTCTTCATGCTTTCATGTTGGTGGAATAGAATCATGAGGGATACAGTCCTTTGTGATGTGTTTTCCTTTACTATGTTGTCTTGTATTATTTTTAATAGACTTCTACATATGATATTAATGGTTGAGGTGTTTCTTTAGCTAAGGTCTCTTTCACTAGTTGATTTCAATTTTGGTCTTGTGATCTTGTTTTATCTTTGTTTTCCTTTTTGTCTTGTTTTGTTTTTCCTTTTGCATTTTTTGATCTTTTGCATGTGAATGGAATTAGGATCATAGGTTTGGGTATCATATCCTTAAGTTTAGTGATGTTCTACCTCTATGAGATATTGTCTTTCTTCTCTCCTTCATTTACTAAGAGTATCACTTGCCTCATACTCTCATTGAATTGGGGGCTAAATGTGTTGTGTTAAAGTGGATGCACTTAATTTTGAGACCTTATAGCCCTCCTTACCATAATTTTGATATCTTTTCATCCTCTCCTCTTCTATTTCATGCTTATTTGTCATCTCTCATTTTTTGACATGGTCTTCTAGATGTCACTTTGCTACCATTTTGACCATATCTCCCGATCAATCTGTTATCTCTCAATTTCACCTGCACCACCTTTTGTATATTTCTAAGGCATGTTCATCCACTCTCCTAGGACCAGGTCAACCAAATCCACCTAGTCCTCAATGGTTTTGGGGTTTGGGGCCCAAAATTCCTTGAGTTTACCAATTGGTTTGTTTTAGTCCTTGGTTGGCTTGAGTTATTTTTCAATCCAAAAGTTAGTCTATAAGGAGGCTTGGGGGCTTCATTTTAACATCATGCATTGACAATACATCTGAAAGAAAGCAAGTAATCAAGGTATTCTTTAAGGAATCCTCCTCAAGTATTCAAGTCCAAACATCTCCTTCTTGCGTCAAGCTTCTTCCTTCAAGGTGGTAGTGACATTTGGCTCTAAGGAGAAGATCCACCATTTGAATCCATTCAAGTTATTTTATTATTAATCCAAAAAATTTCACACACATTTCCATACATGGGGTTTTGTCTTCTTTTATTTCTCCTTTTGTTTCTTTGAGTGAAGCCTATTACATTTACATATTTGATCACATATCAAATGCAAGTGCATCTTCGAAGGTAGTTGTATCCTTCCTTTGATATTATTCAAATCTACTCCATGCAAGAATTTCCCTTATCAATTATATTTCAATTTATAGTTAATTCCTTAAGCTAGGTCTTTACCAAGGCAAGCCCTCATCCAACACAATAATAAAACCCTTCATTTTCTATGTGTAGGAGCAAGATAGTAGGATTTTGCATGTAGATCTAGAAATAACTCCTCAAAAGGTTTCTAGAGAATTTGGTTTGATTTTTCTATAGTGTCATCAGACTACTTCAAATTCATGGAAATAAATCCTTCCAAGTTGACCTAGTCCTTTTTACTTTTTTGGATGAATAATTTCTAGGTTGTATTCCTTTTGTCATTTCATTCTAGGATCTACAATTGGATATTAAAAAATAGGCTTGGATAAATGAAATTTAGAGCTAAAATATATCTTCCTCTACACATTTCAAGGTGAATATTTTATATTTAATTTCCTTTCATATCTTTATCTTAGATCTATATCTTAATTGGGCTTACTATATACACATATCATCTAGATCTACATTATCTAAATATTTTGTTCAATTTTATAGACATTTTTCCATAATGTCCAAATAGTGTATTTCCTTGCAATGCATTCTCCTTCATAACCAAAATTTGGTATTAGCACCCTTCTTCCTTTAGGTTCTAGCTAATTTAATTTGGATTATAAGTGGAACCATATTCAAAAATTCCCCTGTTTCCCTCTCATACATATTTATATGGTTTAGTGGCCCAAAAAATGGGAGATTTATAATCCTATTAAAGTGTATCCCTTTTCCACTTAAACAATTTTTACTTGTTAAAGATCTTGTAGGTGGATTGGGTTGTTGACTCCCAACCCACCTAGGTCAAATTAGGTAGAAAATTGTCTAAATCAAACATAATTGAACAATTATTCAAACTGGGTCAACACAAACTAGGTAAAATCAAGCAAGTCACAATGATTAATTAAGGTGAGATTGAATTGATGATTTCTCACCAATTGGACAATTGTATACTTGGGTCTTTAAAAATCTAAATACCACCAAATAAGGTGCATAAGGGATTAAACCCACATCATCACCACTAGCCCATGACCTCCCTGCTCTACCACACGACACATCTACCAGAACCACCATGTGGTAGCCTTGCATTGACCACCTTTGTAGAAACACTGCACTGATAGGAGCCACCATGTTAGCACCATGCAACACTAGATCTAGCACTACAAGTAACACATAGAAGCCATACACGGCTCACATAGATCCCACATTAGTAGCCAACAATCCACATCTGAAGACACGTGACACTGCCACATCAACTAGTGTTTAATTTTTTAAAAAAATTTTTCCATTTTTTTATACATTAAATATGATGGACATTTGGATGTCACCAAGTTAGGTTTTTAATTTCCTTTTATAGGAAGGAGACCATCAATTTTAATTGCATGATTCGGTAATTAGTTTTCCATGTTTAATTTGACATCTATTTGACAATCATATCTGCGTGATTTTGATTTGTTATGATGGTTGTTTCACTACCAAATTTATACCCACAATTTTGTTGGCATCATTAGTTTTGATTATCAAGGAGCCCTCCCCATTTACATTTTTGAATTTTTTGTCCAACTTTGAGAGGCCATAATTTGTTCTTCCTTGCTCCAAATTAAGTGATTTAAAGAAAAAAATTGGCCATAATTTCTTGAAATTTTTAGTGGTGGTATTAAAGTTGTGTTTTAGTGCACAAAGTTTATAGAAATTATAGTTTGTGTTTACTATATCTATCTAGTACTAATTTGTCAAATTCAAAGGCATTGATTGAACTTGTGCAAACATATTTTTAGGTGCAATAGTTTTTAAAAGTGCATGTATTTCTATCTACTTTACATATCTACAAAAATGTTGTAGCCTTGTTTGGGAAAAAATACAACTTTCAAAAATTAGTTATTTTGGCCTTTTATGATCATTATAAGGCTTCAAATTTGAATTGATTTTGAGATGTATTTATTAATGTCTGATTTGATCTCAAAAAGATAGTTGTAAACTTCAAAATTAGAAGTCTACTTTTCCCCAAAATTGATAAGTGGCCACACATTATCTATAAAGTGCCAAATTTATCATTTTTGGGCAAGTCTTGTGTGCTTTTATCTCTTTGTATCTTGTGGTCTTTCCTTTTTACATCATAGTTTCTATTATATGTCTACTTTTAACTCTACCTAATGTATGGAGCTTGTTAATATTACATGGATTTAATAATCATGTGGATGGTACAATTAAAGAAAGTTTAAAGGATGATGTTGCTACTAGATAAAAATGGCTTAGTGAAAATTCTAAGGAAATAGGTCTTTTGAGAACCTATGTTCATAAAGATTACTTATATTACATCAAAAACTTATCAAATTCAAAGGAATATTTGGATAAACTTATCGACTTGTATGGAAGTGAATGAGGATACAAAATTTTCAATTGAGATTGATCTTCTCAAATTCGAGCCTAGGAATTTTGACATAGTACAAGATTATTTCAACAAAGTCAATAACTATAGAGAACAAATTGAGGGTTGAGGTAATCCCATAAAGGATGTGATTTTGATCAATCATTTGATGAGAAATTTTCCTCCTAAATATGTCACTTTTGTTTCAAGTTACAATACTCACAAGTTGACAATGTGAAGTGCCTTCACTAAGCCTTCATTTGAATGCTTATCAAAAGTATTACTCTTAAAAAAACACAAATGGATAAGTATGGGGATTTTTGAATTTCCAAAGTCTAATACATTGGTGACTAATAAAGGGAATCAAGGTGGTAAGAATTCCAACAAAAGGAAAAATAATTGGAAGTAAAAATTGAAAAGATGAGACACAACAAGGAAAATCTTCTTCCAACAAAGGGAACAACTCCAACTTGAAAAGGAATAGAAACTTTGTGTATATTACAAGAATTCCAATCATGATGAGCATCAATGACTCAAGATATATGCATAAACAAAAATAATCAAGAAACGCAACATCAATTTTTCAAATACCTACAAGGAAAAGGGGTCATCGTCTATCACTTCAAAAGGTAAAGGTCAAGCATTGGTGGAAAGTTCAACTAATTTAGAGGAATAAATTTTTGATTCAGGTGCTACACATACTATAGGTAATTCAAAGGAGAAATTTTCTTCTTTGAAACCATCCAAGGTACCTCATATCTATATTGGAGATGATACACAAGTGGAAGTATAAAGAAAAGAGGATGTTGAGTTGGACAATGAAGTTCTAAAAGATGTTCTTCATGTTCCTAATATTAACACCAAACTCCTTTCAATCTACTAAATCACTCACTATGGATGTGGAAACAAAGTTGAGTTCCACCCCAATTTAGTTATAGTTAAAAATATTAAGGATGATTCCATGGTGGCAATTGGAAAGGTTGATCATGATACATGATGAGCCCAATTTTCTTCTTCTTTTGGGCCATGTTTCTAAAGTACATTTTTATATCTTTTATGTTTATAAAAGATACATTAAGTAGTATTATAGAAGTAATATATAGAATTTTATGTTTAACACAAAAAACTATTATGATAATTATTTGATATAATTTCCATGGTTACTTCTTGTTATTTTATTAGTTTGATGAAATATGTGTGCTTGTTATGTTATCACTTTTATGAAAGATGTGTGCTTTAATACAATGAACTATTATTATTGCAGGTATAACTTTTAGTTATGGTAAGTGCCAAGTTTTAAGGAGAAGATGTAACCTCCACAAGATCACTATAGGAATGATTTAAAGATCAATTCAATAGTAGGAAATAAAAAGTTAGTTGGGAAGTCATCTACCATCAAAGGGGAGTGTTCTAGGAATATAGTAGAAGACATCTTTATGATACACAAATCTAGGATAATTTTTCATTAACTACTCCAAACTGATTTGACTAATCTCTCTCTCTCTCTCTCTCTCTCTCTCTCTCTCTCTCTCTCTCTCTCTCTCTCTCTCTCTCTCTCTCTCATGTCTACTTCTTTATTGTATACTAAAGAATTCTCATTTATTTACAAAATGTCAATTCATTTTTAGGAACCACATTCTCCTTTAGGGAAAAATGGGTGATAGCTTAATGTTATACTAGCTTTAATTATAAGCTGCAAGTGTGAATGATGTACTTTACAATTTCAATTCAATAAAAGTATTTATGGATATTGAAGTTTAAACTATTGTGCTCCAAAGTTTTTTTGAATTAGATTATTTGTACTTTTTTCCCTAAGAACTCTAGCATGAGTGTTGTTAAAGTTGACAGAATCATAGAGATATCAACTATTCCTATAGTCACTAGGAATAGAGTAGTTCTTGTCCTCAAAACTTGGGATATTTTTCATTTTGTGAAGTAGATGTTAGTAGCAATTCATTTCTAGATATTTTACTTTCAACCTATTTTTTAAAGGTAAAATCATGTCTAAAAGAAGTGGTTAGTGCAATACTATGTAGATCCATTTCTAGTTTAATGTCCCTTGGTTAACAATCAACTGATGTCGTTGAGTAGATTATACTTTCTAGTTGTGATGTTCAATCCCAAGGTACATGAATATATATGTTCCTAGTTATCATCCTAATTAAGGATACTATATTTTAGGCATCGTTGTTGGGGATAGTGTCAAACTAATGACCCATTATAGGATTCATAGTATGAGCTTGAATTTTATTTCTAGATTTTAGTTTATAATTTAACATTTTAGAACTTTCCATAGTTTAGATTTACTTTTGTTGTATTCATAGAAGAAGAGATCAATTTAGAAGATTCCTTCCTAGAAGATTAGATATCCAAGAAGCTATACCAATAAATTTTTAAGAAGAAGAATATGTGGATGCCAACAAGGAATTAGTAATCTCATCTTCTTCCTTGACGTTAGATTTGAACATGTTTGATGAGCCAAAATATATTAACTCATTCATTCAACATCTGATTAATCTATAATCTTTCAATAACCAACTGTCAGATAATAACTCACTTTCCCTTGTAGTTTATCATCCAAGAGTTAACCTAGGAGGGCCACTAAGGATGACACCACCTAATTTTTCCTTTCATATCCTTGGCCTGCATAACATTAACAATATATTAAGAATATCCTTTCCTTAGTACTCCCAAAGTTTTTCAAACTTATTACTAAATATTGTGATAAATTCTTGTTCAATTTTACATCATCTGTAGGAGTTCTCGCTGTACTATCAATACACAAAAGTTGAAGTTGTTTCCCTCTACCCTAAAGAAGTCATATTTGAGATGGTTTATGGGGTTAGGTCACAATGTAGAAACCAATTGAGATGAAATGAAGAACCCATTCTTGGGAAATTATAATGAATATTATCGGGGCTAATATAAGAGGATATGACATCTTCAAAATGTCACAAAAGGAAGATGAAACCATAGAAGACTACATGTCAAGATTTTTGTTCAGTTTGAAGAAGAACACTTAACATGAGTTGAATGAAGAGTCTCAAAAAAATCTCTTTTTAAGAGGAGTTAATAATACTTGCATGGAGGCACTAAACCTCATGGCTTGAGTAGACATTACCAAAGTAGTTGGAAAGATATCAAGATGATCTATCTCAACTACTCCAAAGAAATTGTGAATAAAAGAAGAGTGTTTAAACCCTATATTGCACAAGGAAGTGCCCTTAGAGTATCAAAATGAGAGATTTATAATCTTTTATCTGAATTCAAGAAAGATATCATCAAAAACATGTCTACTTTATTAGATACCATGCAAGCCAAAAGAGAGCAAGAAGATGCAGATGCAATGCTAGTTAAATATTGTCATCACTATAGGCAAAATAAGAAGGATTATAGATGCAATATGTTGGATAATATGGAGGTGCAACATATTTCTAGTGAGTTAAAGGAAATATATGGATATGAATAAGTGTTCTATGTTTCTCAATGTAGTCCTTGGGCCTATAGACAAGGTATGTCTCAGGACCCTTTAATTTTTTTTGGTTCATATAATAATCAATAGAAAAACTAGTACTCTCAAAATTATGGCCCAAATATAAAACCTTATTGGAATAACCAAAGGAAAAAACTATAGAAAAAATATTGGCATCTACCACATCAAAATCAATGGTAGCCACTACAAGAAAATCAATGGTATCCTCCACAAGAGAATTGGCAATAACCTAACTAGTAGATGGGAGGCTAGAAATGGTCAAACCAACCTATTGGCTTCCTATAGTAGCCCTAGTAGTAGGAAATTATGTCACCTAGAAAAAAAAGAAAAAAAATAGTAAACCAACTATAACTATCTTCCCAATTTACACCAACCCTGAACAACTAGCTTCAACAATAGTATGAAATTTATTCCATAATCCTAATCAATACCCGTCTTATGTTATCAACCATAGAAATATCAACTTAATGTCATACAAATTCTTACCTACACCTTCTCCTCTAATAATGATAGAAATTCCATTTGAGGAGAATAAAAAAGAGGAAATTAGTGACCAAGTTCTAACTAAGGAGCTAGTGAAAAATCTATCCTTACCTAAAGTTTCTAAAAAGACCTCACCTCCTTTCCCACAAATATTGGAATGGGGATTTGTTTAAAATAATTAAGATCCTTCATTCTCCCTTCTATACTAGTTGAAGTACATATGTGTAAAAATACCATTGTTCTAAGAAATAAAGGAATAAGCTATCTATAACAAGGCTATTAAGGAAGCATTGTTAAAAAAAACTAGGTAGGAAAAGGAAGGACCCTTAAACTATTCATGTCTTTTTCCAACTCTCTGATTTAATGCTAGGAAAGTTGACACAAATTAGGAGGGCCAAAACACAATCCCAAGCTATCCTTTCTATAGTTACACACGAAAGGCAATACAATATTGAAGAAACCACAAAAAATTATGTTAAATTAAATTCAAATATGATGAGATAATATTATTACAACATGGTAGGCATAAGGCCTACCTAGCTACAGCCATAAACAACTAAAACATAATATGAAAGGTTAGAATTTTGAGCTTACAAAACCAAACCTATGATATTTTTCGTTTATGATCCTTAGGGATACTTTCATAATCAAAATATTTTTAAATCTTAGAGATCCAATTCAACAAGGCATCAATATCAAGTTTCCCATAATAGGTTGAAAGTTCAAAAGAAAGTCTTAAATTCACTCTACCCAAAGCCTTAAAAAGTATTCTCTCATCTTGATTTTCTTCAGGTTCAATAATAGGTACAATTTCTTCTTCATTGCTAATATCATCAAGATGTACTCCTCTTCTTTGGGTTGTTTCAACAACTTTAAGTCTAATTGTAATTTGTCTCAACATGTCTATTATAGCATTGTCTATGTTTCCTCTACCTCAAAACATTTTGGCAATAGTTCCTACAAGAATCAAATATTCTACCCTACAAAAAATCTAATTATGGTTCTCCACAATCCCACAAATTTACAAGGAAAGAAATCTTCATTTTGATACCACCTGTCACAAGGTAGGAGGGCCAAAAGGAACTCCCAAACTACCCTTGCTAGAGTTACACATGGAAGCTAACACAATATTGAATATTGTAGTTCCTTGTCTAATTTGTACTCTATTCATTATTTATATTGTGGTGTTCACTACTTCTCTCCAAAAGATATGTGATACATTTTTCTCAAACATCATTGCTCTAGTTGCTTCAATCATTGATCTATTTCTTCTTTCTACTATCTCATTTTTTTGCAATGTCTTAAGAGCTAAAAGTTATCTCATTATGTTGGAATTTTTTTAGAATAATTGAGAGTGGGGGTGAATTAGTTATTCAAGGTCTAGATGTACAAAATAAAAAATTTCACAATTTTATTGAACCCTTAAAAAATTTTCAACCATGCATGCATTCATTGTGTGTTAACCTAAACTGATATGTCATTGTAACATCAACATGCAAAAGTATAAAATATGAAACAAAATATATCCATCAATACACTTGAAACAATGATTTAATGTGGAAACCCAATTTGGAAAAAACCACAAGTAACATGCTACTCCTTTTCCACTCTTCTGAAGTGATGTCCTGTTAAAGGCCAACCTTGTTAAAGGTTACAACATACACTATTAAATGTGACCAGGTTAAGGGATTTCAATAACCTTATTAAAAGTGATCCTTGTTAGAGGACTTTAGGCCATTCACTTGGAATGCGACCCTATTAAAGGATTTACCAATGACTATTAAGTCAACTTTTCTACAAAGGATTTACCCTAATCTGGTACAATTGTTAGAAAGTAACAATATAGGTTTGATTTGATACAACTTACAACCTTACTTGTAAATTATAGCTCACTATTTAGTCCTCAAATTTTCTTGGCTTCTAATCTTTGTAGCTTTGATAGCTTGTTCACCCTTCAAGCATTCATTCTCTTAAAGCCTTCCTTTTTAGTTTTCCATTGCAGACTTCTTCTCTTGGGTCACTTGATGAAGCAAAATTTCTTTCTTCTCCTTGTTAGATTTTCACTTCCAAAACACTCTAACCTCAATCCAACATTACTTCATGACTAGAAATCATACATATAGGAAATTAGAACTCTTTTCCCACTCATTATCCATCTCAAAAATTAGTGTTTTCGATGGATTAGGTAGGATACAATGTATCTACCCCATATCTTGTCTTCTCTAGAAATTTCTCCTAGAATCCATTTCAATTCGCTCCAAAATAATTTACACAAGATTCTATGTCTCTAGCCCATCAATATTATCTTCCACCTAATTCACAAGTTCTAGGAAAATATACTTGTTCACTATTAATTGGAAAATCTTTGATCTTTTTCATAATGCAATAGCTCATCACTATCAATTTACTAATGCTTAGCACACATTGTCTTAGTCAACATCTACTATAAAATCACTCAGCATTAACTGGATTTTACTGGTGCTCAGCATCAACCAAAAATCACTCGGCATATGTTGCTCAACACCTATTTGTTTTCTTGGAATCCACTACAAATTGCTTTCACTTGGCTCCAACTGACATTTTGCTTGGCTTGTAGTAACTCTGCTCGGCACCTTCTAACAACTTGGTTAGGCTTAGCAAATGAACTTTTTTCAAACTTTTTTTTTCTAAACTTTCTTAGTGTAGCCAATCATTCTGCAACCTCAAAGTAGATCATCAATACATTATGTTATCATCATCTTAATTGATTCTTATGCTTCAATATGTAATCATAACTCAACCTTTCCTCTAGGTACTTTTGTTATATCTTGTTGATCAAATCCTCCTCATCAATTAACTAAGTGATAGTGCTTGAAACATATAGGAAATTGACTCACCAAGATGTAGCAAGTTTGACATCAGTGACAAAACAATAATTGAAAAAATTTCTTCAACAATCCTCTTTACTCAATTGATCCTTTCAGTCATGTATCAACAATCTCCCTCTTTGGCATTGATGGCAAACCAAATTGATCAACCAGTCAAAAAAATGATGAACACCTTGTTCTATCAAACTAACTAAGTTAAAATAGTAAGGCAATACCAAAAAAACATGTGAATAAAACTTTTTCCTCTCTTAGCAACTCCTTCTTAGGTTACAAAATATAACTCAAGACATCTTTAATGGATTAGTAGAATATTTGAAGACCTCCCTCTTTCTTTCTACTTTCTCCCTTTGTATTGCTTTCAGTCTTCTAATCTTTTGATGATGTACTTTTTCTTTCATTTCTCCTCTTGTGCATTGTACTTTCTCCCTTGATTGTCTACTTTGATAATCTCCCTCTTGATCATGTTGTACTTGATCAATTTACTATACACTCTCCCTCTTTAACAACAATGCCAAAGCCATATACTAAATACTTGACATATTGATATATGTGGATATAAGCTTTTGTAGGCTCTTCAATTTTACTCCCTCTATCACCTTGCTTGTGACTAATTTGAAATTCTAGCTCTTGTGATTACTTTAGGAAATTTCCTAAAGTAAGATCCACTGCATCAATTTGTATGAAATGAATGTTAGCTTGTTTGATGCAGGATATTCCCTCTATCTTTTACATAGCCTTTAATATGGTTATAACCCCTAATTTACCTCTCAAATACTCATAAGCATCCTTAGGTAATGCTTTGGTGAAGATATCAACAATTTTCTCCTTTGTGTTGATATATTGCATCTTCACCTCTTTGTCTTGAACTAACTCCTTTACATAATGATACTTTATTGTAATGTGCTTTGTCTTTGCATGCATTATGGGATTTTTTTATATATTTATAGCACTTGTATTATTACAATAAAGTGTCACGGGTTAAGTGATTTCTTCCTTCATTCCCTTTAGTAGCTATTTGATCCATACAATGTTTGTGCAATTGATAGCAACAACAACATACTCTTCTTCAAGAGTAGATTGGGAAGTATGACTCTGCTTCTTGCTTGTCCATGTAAAAATTCTTCTTCTTAAGAAAAGTGCTCCTTCACTAGTGCTTTTCCTGTCATCAATATTTCCAACCCAATCAGCATCAATGTAGGCTTTCAGTTCAAACTTTTCATTCTTCTTATAGTATAAGACATACTCTTCTATTCCTTTCAAGTATCTCATTATTCTTTTCACTTCCATCAAGTGATTCTCTCTAGGATTAGTAGAGAATCTAGCAACTATCCCCATAGCTAATGCAATATTAGGTCTTCTATGTACTAAATATTGCAATTTTCCAATCATAGATTTGTATAATGTTTGATTGACCTTAGTAGAATCGTCATACTTTGATAGCTTGAGTTTTTTTACCATAGGTGTACTTACTAGTTTTGAATCTTCAAGTCCATATGTCTTCAATATGTTCTTGAAATATTTTGACTAAGTGATATATATGCCATATTTCATTTGATAGACTTGTAATTTCTCACCAAACATTGACATTTCAAACTCCTTCATCTGATTTGCAAACTCTTTACACAAAGCATCCTAACCTCCAAATATTATGTCATCAACAAATATTTTAGATAATAGAATACCTTTTATTTTTTTGTCTTCATGTACAAATTTTTGTTATCATCTGTCCTTTCAAATCTAATCTTAACAAGATAAGTATGAAGTCCCTCATACCATGCTCTTGGTGTAGTTTACACACCATGTTCTTATTATTTTTATCCACAAATCCTTCTAGATCTTCTATATGGACCTCTTCTTCTAATATGTCATTCAAAAATGTAGACTTAACATCCATCTGGTAAACTTTGAAACCTTTGTATGTAGCATAAGCAAGCAAATTCTTACTCCTTCCATTATTGCAATAAGGGCAAATGTTTCACCATAGTAAATTCCTTCTTCTTGTGCATGCCCTTTGCAGACTAGTCTTGCTTTGTTTCTAGTCACTTCACCATTCTCATCTAGCTTCTTTTTGAATACCCATTTTGTTGCAATCACATTCTTGTCTTCTGGTCTAGGAACTAGACTCTAGTTCTTGTTCTTTTCTATTTGCTGAATTTTTTCTTCCATAGCCTTGTACCAATCATCATCTTCCAATGCATCTCTGACTATCTTAGGTTCCTTTATGCTTAACAAACATGCTTTACCTCTCAACCTATATTGGCCTTGCATCTTTGTTTCTAATGATTTAATTTGTAGGATGGTGTCTTCTCACATATTTGGATAGTCTTGGCTCAGTTCTTGTGGCTGCATTTTGTTTCTTAGCTTCAGTATGACTATGTGCATCTCTATTGAGTATTTTAGCATCTCTTTCATGTGTGCTAATTTTAGAGTCAAATTGTGCATTCTCCTCATTCTACAACTTAGCATCTGAATGCAACTTGACATTCATAGGATGTGACTCAACAGTTGTTGAAATTTTCTATTGACTTGCTAGATGATTTGTAGCATCTTCTTTAATAGGAATTCCTTCATAATAGTATGCAAATGTCTTGTAATCTTCTGATTCTCCTATAGTTTCAGCCTCATGTGCTTTTGTAAACTCATCAAAATTCACATTTGCACTTTTCACAATTTTGTTAGTGTTAGTAATTAAACACTTGTAAGCTTTGCTTCTTGTGGAGTAAACGAGGAATATACCTTCTTTACTCTTTGCATCAAACTTTCCACTCCTAACATCTTTATAAATATAGCATTTTCTTCCAAATATCTTAAAATGTTTCACATTAGGTGGATGACCATATGATAGTTGAAAAGGTGTTGAGTTTGTACCTTTCTTTACTTGCACAGAGTCCAATGTGTATATTGTAGTACTTATAGCTTCTCTCTAGTATTTTAGAGCAACATTTTTCTCCATCATGAGTGTTCTAGCATAGTCCATTGTAGACCTATTTCTTCTTTGAACAATTCCATTTTGTGGAGGGGTCATAGGTGCTAATGTTCATCTTTCAATTCCTTTGTCATTGCAGAACATTTCAAACTCATGTGAAGTGAATTCACCTCCTATGTTTGATCTCAAACATTTTAAGCCCTTATTTGCTTCTTTATCAACTCTTGACAAATACCATTTAAATATTTGAAAAGCATCTAATTTTTGTTATAGAAACATGACTATCATCTTTCTAGAGTAATCATCAAGAAGCAACATTATATACCTATTGGCTCCCTGAGTTGCCCTTGGAATTCTGGAATGAGTATGTTTTTATGGGTGTGGCTAGTTCTTTTGGAGAGATTCTCTCCATAGACCCTACCATTGCTTCTAAGAGTAGGCTGACCTATGCAAGGATTTGTATAGGTGTTAGGGAAGGGGATGATATGCCTGAATTAGTGTGCTTTCAGTCAAAACTTGGCACTCATATTCAGCAGATGGATTATGAGAGTGCCCCTTTTGGATTTTTTCATTGTTTTAAGATAGGCCATAAGGCCTTTCAATGCCTGAAAGAAAAATCAATTCAGAAGAATCCTTCTGCTGCTTCTCTCTTCAGGGTCAAGAAAGTATGGAAAAAAAGGACCACTAACCAGGGACAGAAGGGTCCTCTTTCGGTGAATAAGAAGGTTGCAGAAGCTTCAAAGAAGGTAAATCAAATGCAACCTTCTGATTCCACTTTGCCTCTAGGAATGCATGGAAAGATTGTTCCTCAGGATAAGCTATTGAAGACAGCCTCAAGTTCCTCTCTAGTCATTAGGGAGCGACAAATGATTAATGTCCAACCCCAACTAACTGAGAGTACTCTGGTAGAGGAAAGGTCAGATCCTCAAGTGATTTAACGAAATATAGAAGGCAAGGATGCCCCACAGTAGGCAGTTCAGGAGGCTGAGACGTTAAGTTCTCCACTTTCTGTGGGAGGGCTTGAACTGGCAACCATTGAGGAGGAGAAGGATAGAGTTAATAGTTTCATTATCATCTATCAAGATCCAAATGAAAATCTTGTTTCCACTATAGCTAGAGGGACTAGTATAGGAAAGATGGATGTTTTGGTGAAGGATCAAGACCAGTGGGAGGATCTTCCAAGCACCCCAAAGTTTTCTCTCAAGGCTTCTAGGTCATTGAAGTTTGGCATGGATAGTGAATTCCTTCTATCCCCAAAGCCCAGGAAGAAAAATGTTAGAGAACCTTCTTTGGCCTCTCTAATGGAGACTAGGAGCAGCTACAAACCAGATGTAGGCTCAATGACCAAAAGAGGCAAAAAAATACAGAAGGAAGCTAGAGAGGAGGAGACCAAAAGAAGCTTGGAAAATGGGTGTTAGAGAACTCTTTAGGAGTGTTCCAATAATTAAAATTGAAGATCATATCATGGAATATTAGGGGCCTTAATGGTCCCCATAAACAAGAAATTATCAGGAACTTGATTAGAGATCAGAGACTAGATATCTTGATGATCTAGGAAACTAAGATGAAAAAGGACTTTTTGGGGAAGATTAAGTTTAGCAACTTGATGAGTGGGGAGGCTTTGGACTCAAATGGCACCTCTAGAGGTCTGCTAACTATTTTTAACACCAATTTTTTAAGAATGGAATCTACTTACACTGAAGGTAATATTCTTTTGTGTAAAGTTTTTCATATCCCTTCCAATGATTGCTAGTTCTTGCTGAATTTATATGCTCCCAACAATAAGAGAAAAAGAAAGAATTACTGGACTAGAGCTAGAAGTTTGGTGTAGAGTAGCAATTTGAAGAAAGGAATAATTATGGGAGACTTTAACACTCCTCTATTGGATGAGGAGAAGAAGGGAGGTCTACCTTCGGATTGGGAAAGTAAGCATGACCTATCAAACTTCATTAATGGCCTGACTTTTTTGGATATGGACCTCATGGGAGGTGCTTTTACTTGGACAAATAAATGCATTGGTCAGGATTATATTCAGGTTAGGATGGATAGAGCTCTTATCACTCCCAATTGGCTGTAGTCTTCCTCTTGCAAATTAGCTCTTTTTCCTAGAGTGGGTTCTAACCACTCCCCTATTTCCCTTTTGATTGTTCCTATAGGCCCCAAAAGACCTCCCCCTTTTCATTTTGAAAAAATGTGAACCTCCCACCTTGATCTTTTTGACAAAGTTAAGCTCTGGTGGAGTATTGATGTGGAAGGCCAAACTATGTATAGGGTTGCTAGAAAGCTTAGCAACATTAAAAGGATGGTAAAAGATTGGAACAAGTATGATTTTGGCCACATATTCATTAAGAAGGAAGACCTATCTGAAAAAATTTCTTCTATCCAAGCCTCTATTCAAGAGGATGGGTATGACGAGTTAAACAGGGAGGCTGAGCTATCTATCCTTTCAGAATTACACAATATTATCAGTAAAGAGGAGAAGCTCTAGAGACAAAGATCAAGGATTAATTGGCTCAAAGAGGGGATCAGAATACAAATTTTTTTCATCTTACTACTCTAAAACATTGAGCTAATAATAGAATTATAGGTTTAGATAAAGGACAGGGTATGCTGACCAAGGATGATGAAATCTCAAATGAAGCTATTTCTTTCTTCTCCTCCCTATTATCTTTGGATCCTATGCTATCCAAAGTGGATCAGGATGACATTGTTTCCTATATCCCTTAGATCATCCATCCTCACCATAATAAAATGCTTCAGGCCATTCCCTCTGATTTGGAAGTTAGAGAAGCACTCTTCTCTTTGCCGACTGATAAATCTCCTAGCCCTGATGGTTTTCCTACTTTCTTTTTCAATTGTTTTGGCCAATTTTGATGAAGGATGTGGTGAAGGTTATTTAGGAATTCTTTGGGGCTAAAAGCATTCTAAAGGAGATTAACTCTACTTTTTGGTTCTCATTCCTAAAGTTCCTAGAGCCAATTCCTTGGACAAGTTTAGACCTATTAGCCTATGCAATTATTTTTACAAGATCATTTCGAAGGTGCTATCTTCCAGGTTGCTCAAGCTCCTCCCTTTGATGATATCTCAACAGCAAACTAGTTTTGTCCAGGGCAGACAAATTTTAGACTCAATAATGATGGTGCATAAAGTTATTCACTCTACGAAATTTGGTAAAAGGGAAGGGATGTTACTTAAATTGGACCTTTCAAAAGCCTACGACTAGGTTGACTGGTCTTTCCTAGATATGGTGCTTAAGGCTTTTGGGTTTGATGTCAAAACTTGTAAGCTAATATCCCAATTGGTAACTACTTTCTCACTTGTTGTTTTAGTTAATGGACCCCCCTCCAATTTTTTCAAACCTTCTCATGGTCTTCATCAGGGGGATCCTCTTTTTCCTATTCTCTTCATAATCTTGGCATAATGCATAGGTAGACTTATTGAGAAGAATAAGAAGGAAGGGAGAATCAAAGGTATTAAACCTTCTTCTAAAAGTGCCCCTTTTACACATTAGAAATTTTTTGATGATACTATTATGGAAGGGGAGGCTTCTATTAAGGAGGTAAAGGCTATGAAGGACATCTTTGATACCTACTCCAGAGGGTCAGGTTAGCTCATCAATTGGGATAAGAGTTATGTTTTCTTTATCAACCCTCCTGAGGACAGACAAAAGAAAATTTCTAGAATTCTGGGATGTAATGTGGGGAAGCTTCCCTCTACCTATCTTGGGCTCCCTTTGGGCATGAATCCTCCTGATTCTTTCTAGAATGGCATTATGGATAGATTCAGTAAGAAGCTGGTTGGTTGGAAAGGGGCCTCTCTAAGCCAAGCTAGAAAATGCCAATTGGTAAAATTCACCCTTCAAAATTTGCCTATTTATGCTTTGAGCCTTTTTGTGATCCCTATGAAATTTTTTGAGAGGATGGAAAAAATTTAGAGAGACTTCTTATGGATGAGGGCTGAAAAGAATAAAAGGTATCCCCTAGTTTCTTGGGAAAAAGTTTGCCTCTTAAAGAAAAATGGAGGTCTTGGCATCAAGAAGCTAACTCACCTTAACAAGGCTCTTTTAGCTAACCAAATTTGATGTATCTTCAGTAGCATAGGAGAATATAGAGATATTTTGGTAAAGAAGTACATAAAGAGGCCCTCTAAATAGTTTACCCTCTTCAGTGAGAATATCCCAAGAGGATCCACTATTTGGAATGGTATTTTAAAAGCCAAGGACTTGGAAAAATCTAGAGTCTCTTGGAAATTGGGAAATGGGAAGGATATCTAGTTCTAGTCCAATAGCTAGCTTATTTAAGGCCCTCTTATGAACAACCCCATCTATGAGGTCTGGGTGAATGACTACATCAACCATTTTGGGCAAAAAGTTAGTAACTATAGGAATGACCAAGGATGGATAGACCTTTCTGTCATCTCTGAAGATCTTAATCCAATTATGATAATGCTAAACTCTATGGCTCTAAATAACAATAGGGATGAATTGGTCTGGGAAGATAATGCCAATGGGCTATATACTACTACCTCTAGGTATTCAGCCCTTTGGAGATTAAATGAGAATCCTCCTTGGTCGAGGGCTTGGCTGCCTGGCCTCATTCCAAAAATTAATATTTTCTATTGGTTGTCTCTTCAAGACAAAATCCTCACCTAGGAAAACCTTCTGGATCTCTTCTATCAAGGGAAATGCATGCTCGAGAGGTCTGATCTTTAGGAATTAAGTTCCTGGATCCTACCTCATTTTTGTTAGAGCATATGGAAGGAGAGGAATAATAGAATCTTCAGAGATAAAGAGGAGTCGACTATAGTGATAGGGAAGACTATATTTGCTAACATTAAGGAAAACTATTTAGTGACGAAAGGGGGAGATATAGAATTTAGGTGGAAAAAAAAGGGAGAAGGCAAAAGATAGAAAGATGAAAAGATAGGAAGCCAAATGGCCTCTCCCCTTGGAAGGATGGCATAAAGCCAACTTCGATGAAGCCTCCAAGGGAAATCTTGGCTCCTTGGGAAGTGGAGGCATAATAAGGAATGAAAATGGTGATGGTATTGCAACTTTTTCCCTCCCATTGGAATTTTAAACCAGCCACTTTGTGGAAGTGAATGCTGCATGTAATGCTATTAAACTGGCTTTTGAAATTAGAGTTACTAACCTTTGGCTTTAAGGGGATTCGAACAACATTATAAAATGTATTAAAGGCAACTCTCAGCCATCATGGTCGATTGCAAATCTTATTGATGAGACACATGAGACTCTTGCCAAGTTTAATAGAGTCCACATCACTCATATATTTTGGGAAGCTAACCTGGTTACCGATAAGTTTTCTAATATAGGGGTCAGCGCAAACCAAAAAATGACATTGCATCCCAAAAATAGGTTGTCGGTAGATGTCAAAAGCATGATCAAACTAGACAAGATCCAAGGAAGTACAAAGAAGATCAACATGTAATTATGATTATGAATGGATTAAGGGGAAAGGGTACTTCCCAAAAAGGTAGCATAAGAAATTGTAATTGCTGTAATTTATGACAAACTTTTTGACACGCTTTGTGGGTCATTTTTTGCATTTACAAAAGGAGAAATAGAAAGGTTAATTCTTTCTGCATTTTGCTCATACATAGAGGTTCCTATCAGTTATAGTGCAAGGTACATATGAGAATTGAGGGTGTGCAGAGTGCAGATATGGTAAGCGAAAGGTGTGGAAAGGAGCCGGTGGGTGAAATAGAAAAATGGAGAAGCAAGGAAAAAGTTTGGGAGAAGTTGGATCAAGGCGGGATAACCAGATACATTATGAAACTGCATGGTTTTGATCAGGAGGTGACCAACAGTATGGTTGGATCATGGAAGGATTATAGAGTAAAGGTGAACGGGGTTTCTTTCATGATTACTGAGGAGGTGATTTCAACCGTTTTTGAAATCCCAATTGAGGGTTTTAAGTTCTTCAGGGACAAGAAGCTCTCGGCTAACGTTGTGCAGGATTTCATGAAGGATGTGAAGGAACTAAAAGCCCTGAAGAAGATTGACACATACTATGTTCTTGATACCATGAAGAAATTGTGGAGGTATGTTCTAAGAGTTGTAATTGAGTACATCACTCTTGACCCTAGGTTTGATTAGGCTCATACCCACCACTTTGTTCTTTTGATCCATTTTCGTAATAGCTGTAAAATTTCTTTTCCTTTTTACTTCCATGAGCAAGGTGGTGGATAGCTTCAAAAATAAGCCCACTGAAAACCCCACTCTACATGAGTGGCTCTTGCTACTTATTTATGAGCACTTTAAGGCTCAACAAATAAGCAATGCCCCCCCTTAGACTGAGAATGTGACCTTTGGAAGTTCCAACTTCTCTTTAGACTTAGATAATATTCAGAGCTTAATCTCTAAGGATGGGGGGATCTCATCTACTGGTAAAAAAGTCACCCATCAGGTCAAGAATTCACTTTCTTCTCTAACCCCTAGTAGAAAAAGCCCTAGGGATCATGGGTAGAAGCAACTTGTGAAGGATTAGAAGGAAGACAGTGAGGATGAGGAGGATATGGAGATGAATGAGAAGGAAAAGGAGATGCAAGAGGAAAATAAGGAAGATTGGGGAGGGAAGAAATTCAAGAGGGAGGGTTTGGAGGATGAGAGAATGCAACAAGAATCAGATATGTTTTCACTGCCCCTTTCTCTTATCCTTCTTCATGCCCAACCTAAGGAGCAAAAAATGGATTTTGAGACCGAGGGAGGGGAGGTGCAGGTCAAAGATAGGAGGAAAGCTTGGAAAAACTTTAATGTTAGGACCTTGAAAATGGGCATTTTTAGAGAGGCCATGAATCCGCAGGTCCTTGTGGAAAACTAAGAAGGGTCATGGCTTGAAGAACTCATAGATCTGACAATTGTGGCTATTTCAAATAAAGCCAAGGAAACTAGGATGAACCTCTTGAACAATGCCTACAATAGTATGATTGATAACTTTAGATCAATCAAGTGGCTTTTCCATGAGTTGGAGGAGGTCAAAGAGCAGGTGGGTCATATGGAGGAATATAGGAATGGAACTAGTTCTAATAATAGAAATGGCCATGGTGAGAGGCCTAGTCTAGTGGAGAGAAGGATTAACAACCTCGAGAACTACAACCACAATCTCTCAAACTAGATGATTCCATTGCTAAGCTCCATTAACAACAACATCATATCTCTAACTGGCTAGATAAAAGAAAAAGTTATGTAGGAAGATGAGGAAGGAAAAGATAGGGAAAAAGCTAGACTGGTGGTCAACCCTGTGAAGGACAACATCAACAATGGTTAGGACTAGGAGGATCAAAGGGGGCACCAGTAGGAGGCTGAGTAGAACCAGATGGCCTATGAGGTTGCTTAGGTCATGCAAGAGCCGAAAAGAAAGAACAAGGACTAATCCACTACCTATTCTTTTGTTTCTATCTGTGCCTTTTTTTGGATTTTTGTCAGGGCTTTTTCCTTTGTTGATTCATGTTGTTTCTATTCTTGGTATTTTCTATGTTCTTTATTTTTTGGCTGGGCCCTGTGTTTATTTTCAGCCTTTGAACTTCAACTCTTTTGGCTGGGCTTTTCACACTTATTTTCAGCCTTGTTAATGTTTTAACTCTTGGGTTTTAGGTCCCTGTAAAACCTATTTATCTAATAAAAAAATTTATATACATATCTCCTTTTTAGCTTTGTACTTCAATAGGTCTACACAAGTCAGTATGAACAATTTCAAGTATTTCCTTAGAGGTATAGGCTTTACTTTTAAAGCTTGACTTTGTCATCTTTCCTAGCTGACATTGGTTTCACATTATATTTTTTGGTTTCTTCAAGTTAGGCAAACCTCTAACTCTTTTCATGTTGTTGATACTAATTAGATTATCAAAGTTTATATGACATAATCTCTTGTGCCAAAGCCATACATCATTAAATTTTGCAATAACACAAGTAGCATATTCTATATCCAAATAGAATAGATTAATCCTAGTTTGATCTCCTTTTCCAATCAAGTTTCCATTTGTATCATATATCTTAACTATTTTTTTTCAAACTCAGCTTTGCATCCCAAATTATTCAGTTGTAACACACTTAACAAGTTATAGTTTAAACCTTCAACATAGCAAGCATTGTCACATGAAATCTTGTCTATGAGTTTGATGGAACCTTTTCCTTTTATTAAAAATTATGCATCATTACCAAATCTCACACTATTTCCATCATGACAGGTTAAGGTAATGAACTTACTTTTGTCTCTAGTCATGTGATGTGAGCATCCACCATCAATGAACCATTTGTCATTCTTGTTCACACAAGTCATAAGTGCAGTAGCTTCTTCCTCATTTGATTCATCCTTCATTGCAACATATACCACTTCATCATCATTTTCATTAGAGCTCTATTCATTAGTAATGTAGCATGACTTTTTGCCTTTGTCTCTTCATCTTCTCTTCTATTTTTGTGCTTGTTCCCTTCTGTAAAGTTCTTCTTTTGTGTACATCTTGCTGCAATATGACCAAATTCATTGCAATTAAAACAAATGATAGGGAGCTTCCTTTGAATTTAACTTTTCCTTTGTGAAATCTTCTTGCCAATAATGCTTCAAATTGTTCAACGTCTTATTGATCTGTACTACTGTCACTGGGTGCATACTTTATCTTTTTCTTCTTCTTCTTTGGCTTTACCTCCTCAGAATTCTCTAGTAACAATTTGGCTTTGAAAGCTGATTCAATACTTTCTATCTTTAGTTGTCAAAATTAGATAACTCAAAAGAATTGAGTCTGCCTACTAGTCCTTCAAGGGTTAGATCATTTCCTGGCATACATCTTAACTCTTGAATTGTATATACTCTAATGGCATACATAGGGAACAATGTTCTCAAGACTTTACTTAGCACAATATCATCATCTATTTTACTAGTAGCACCTTTTATTGCACTAACAACTTCTTTTATTCTAGCAACATATTGAGTAATATTTTCACCTTCTTCCATTCTCATATCATCAAACTTACCTCTAAGGCTCTCTGACTTGGCTCTTTGAACATTTTTGTCTCTCCAATAGATGGTGTCTAGGGCATCCCATATCTACTTTGCACTCTTAAGGTCTTTGGTATCATCAAATTTAGCATAGCTTAAGGCAGAGGCAATTTCTAACATCATCTAATTGTGTTCTTTCTTTTTCTTCAAATCTTCAACAGTTAGGGCTCTTGCTAGATCAATACGTTTTACTAAAACACCAGATTGTGCATAATCTCCAAGTCCTCTAAGCTATAGCTTCATCAAACTTTTTCATATAGAAAATTTAGCTCTATTGAGGTTGGGTACCTCTCTTTTTGACATCCTGATCTTTGTGCTTTTAGTACCTTAAAACTAATCCTCTTAAGCAACTAGGCTCTGATACCAATTTTTAGAATTTTTTTAGAATAGCTGAGAGAGGAGGTGAATTAGTTATTCAAGGTCCATATGTACAAAATAAAACTTTTCACAATTTCAGTGAACCCTTTAAACTGTTTCAACCATGCACAAATTCATTATGTGTTAACCTAAATTGATATGTTACTGTAACATCAACATGCAAAAGTATAAAACATAAAACACAACATATCCATTAGTACACTTGACACAATGATTTAACATGGATACCCAATTTGGGAAAAACTACTAGTAACATGCTATTCCTTTTTCACTCTTCTGAAGTGATGCCCTATTAAAGGCCAACCCCGTTAAAGGTTACAACATACACTATTAAATGTGACCCGGTTAAGGGATTTCAATCACCCTATTAAAAGTGAGCCTTGCTAGAGGACTTTAGGCCATTCACTTGGAATGCCACCCTATTAAAGGATTTACCACTGAATATTAAGTCAACCTTTTTCATAAGGATTTACCCTAATCTGATACAATTGTTAGAAAGTAACAGTATAGGTTTGATCTGATGCAACTTACAACCTTACTTGCAGAATACAAATCACTATTTAGTCCTCAAATCTTCTTGGCTTCCAATCTTTGTAGCTCTGACATCTTGTTCACCCTTCAAGCATTCATCCTCTTAAAGCCTTCTTGCTTAGTTTTCCATTGAAGACTTCTTCTCTTGGGTCACTTCATGAAGCAAACCCTCTTTCTTCTCCTTGTTAGATTTTCACTTCCAAAACTTTCTAACCTCAATCCAACATTGCTTCATGACCAAACATCCCTACATATACGAAATTATAACTCTTTTACCACTCATTATCCATCTCAAAAATTAGGGTTTTTGATGGATTATGTATTCACCCCATATCTTGTCTTCTCTAGAAACTTCTCCTAGAATCCATTTGAATTTGCTTCCAAAATGGTTACATAAGATTTTGTGCCTCTAGCTCATCAATCTTATCTTCCTCCTGATTCACAAGTTCCAAGAAAATAAACTTGTCATCTTTTAATTGGCGAATCTTTGATCTATTTCATAATGCAAAAACTTAGCACTATCAATTTACTAACACTTGGCACATACTGTGTTACTCAACATCTACTATAAAATCACTTAGCATCAACTAGATGTTACTAGTGCTTGGTATCAACTTTAAATCACTCAACATCAACTATCTTGCTTGGCACCTATTAGTTTGCTCAGCATCCACTAAAAATTATTTTCACTTGGCTCCAAAGGACTTTTTTCTTGGCTTGCACTAACTTTTCTTGACACCTTCTAACAACTTGATCAGGCTTAGCAAATGAACTTTGTCAAATCTTTTTCTTCTAAACTTTCTTAGTGTAGCCAATCATTTTGCTATCTCAAAGTAGATCATCAATACATTATGTTATCACTACCTTAACTGATTATTCCACTTCGATACATAATCCTAACTCAACCTCTCCTCTAGGTACTTTTGTTACATCTTGTTGATTAAATCCTCCTCATCAATCAACTAAGTGATAGTTGTTGAAACATATAAGAATTATCTTACCAACATGTAGTAGGTTTGACATTAGTGACAAAACAATGATTGAAAATATTTCTTCAACAATCCTCTTCACTCAAGTGATCCTTTCAATTGAGTAAAAGCACAAACCTATGTCACCATTTATAAAGAAACGTGATATCAGAATGTGATAGTTCAACATTAATGGCAAAAAAAATGGTATTTGTGTTTAAAATATGAAGATGATGTAAACTGATGAAATGTGTAGAATTGGATGAATTTTATGCCTATAATTTTTATAATTTTTTTGAGTAAGAATTTATTGATTTTATTTTATTTTGAAGTCCCTTTTTTAACTGTAAAAAATATAGGGTGTAGTTCCCATCAAACAAGTATATGCAAATCATCTTTTTTTGTTCTGATTTGAAAATATCTTATAGGTGACATGTATAGCTAGTGAAGAAAAAAAGAAATAATTATTTTTGATGTATATTTTCTTTTTTATAAGTGAAGAAGATTCTATACCTTCTTGAAAAAAATTACATATTTGTGAAGAAGATTCTCTCCTCTAGAGGTAAATATAATTTTTAATTTTTTTTGATATGATTTACTATTTTTTTTCCTTTTTTGAGGGAGCATCTTCTGAAATGTTGAAATATTGACTTATAATATTTTCAAATTATAATATATTATAACTAATCAAAACACTCAAAAAATTTATATAATGATGATATTGAATCTGGGATCTATAAAAGGGTATTTTTAGTTTTTGAAAAAAATTGAGTTTTGATAGAGAAATGAGATTTGACCAAAACAAGTTTTGGTATCACAAACGGTGATACAGATCTGTGCTTTTACCCAATCATATATCAACACATTATACCATTATCCTCAAAAAAGATGTTAAATTAATTTGAAATGAATTCTCCACCTCTATCTAATCTCAAATATTTAATCTTCAAACCAAATTCATTCTCAACTCTACTCTTAAATATATTGAATTTATCAAAAACTTTAGAATTCTCTCTAAGAAATGCAACTCATATAATTCTAGTAAAATCATCATTAAGAATCATAAAGTACCTTTCTCCATTAAAATCTTTTGTTTTTGTAGGGCCACTTAGATTTGTATGTACAATCTCCAACTTTTCTAAAAGTAGTAAACATTTTTGTTGTCTACTTGGAAATGAACTTTTTTGTTTTTTTTTCCCAATACACATTCTTTGCAAATCATATTAGAAGGTTTCACAATCTTGGGAAAATATATTAAATCGAATGTTGTTCTAACCCTTATAATGTTATCAAAGTTAATGTGGAAAAATATCTTATTCCATAGCCAACTATCATCCACTTTAGCAACAAAACATGTCATCTTTATAGGGTTTATTTGAAAAGAATTTCCTCTTGTTCTTGTACTAGTGTCAATCAATGTACCATTCTTATCTTTAATAATACAAGTTTCTCTATAAAATTTAGCTAATATCCTTTGCCAACAAGTTTTCCAACCCTCAAAAGATGTTTCAATCCATCCACAAAGTAAACACCCTTAGTGTTAGTCTTTCCTTTAATGTGATATATTGCATTATTTCCAACTCTAACTATTTCTCCATCATAACTATTGAATTTAACAAATTTGTTTATATCACCAATTATATAATGGGAATGGCCACTACCTATAATTGAATCATAAATTTTCTTCTCAACATTTGATACTAAGGGTTTTTCTTCTCTTGCTTCTTGTTTCTTGGGGCTTTCTTCCTTAAGAGGAACAAATCCTATCTCATCATCTTCATCATTACCATTATCTAGGAAATTTATCAGCTTAAAATCAAATTCATCATCCTCATTAACAAAGAAGCAATATTTAGGTGTTCTAGACTCGTAGGGCATTCTAGGTTTAAACTTATTCTCTCTTAGGACATTTAGATGAATAATTACCAAGTTTTCTACATGTCCAACAATCAAGGATTTTGTTACCTTTATGTTCTATTTTCATAAGAAATGCAATTCCTTCATCAATGTTCTTATCTTCCTCTTTCTTTGTTGCATTTTTTGTAGCATAATCTTCACTTGTACTCACACTTCTTGTCAATATAGGTCTATCTCTTTGTATGCTGAAAGAAGTCTCAACTCAAGATAATTCATTGTTTGGTTGCATCCATAATTTAGATGCATGTAACTTTCCAAGAAGAATCCATTTTGTAAAGTTAGGTGTACAAGGAGAAATTTATTCAATCATTTGTGTCTTTTGATAATAAGAAATTGTCAAGGTCTTCAAAATATTAAACACAATTTCATCTTCTATCTTAGATGTCTTACTAAAGTATCCTTTTCTAGCTCCATCTTCATGCATTTTAGCATCATGAAATATACATATCCAACTCTAAAAAAAATATTTCTTTGGACATTCATCACCTTAAAATATCTTCTATAAAGTAATCCAAATTTTATGTGCAAGATTTAAATATTTTACCTCTGTATATTCTAATTTAGGAATAGATGACAATAGTGCTTCTTTAGCAAGCATATTCTACATGAATATATCTTTAGAATCCTATTCATAGGAGTGAATTTTCTCTTCATCTATAACATCCTTTTTTAAATTTAACCAAACAAAATTCTAGACCTATGCACAATAGGTGCATCTTCATCTTCTCCTTCCAACTCTCATAATTTACTCCATCAAACTTTGGATCTTCTTGCCTGAAATAAGAGAAAACTAGTATGTCAACATCAATAACAAACATTGTCATAAATGCACCACATAAGTACTGAATCATCTCTTTGACATCCTGAAGAAATACCTCATACAACTATATAAATAATTCATGCTTAAAATATATGTGGAACTTGAAGTAGGTTATAGGTTAGAGAAAACTAGGGAAAGGACATCATAGTATTTTAGCATGGAAATAGTTAGTGAATTTTAATTTTTGGTGATACCCTAACTGCATGAACATATATGGTTTAGAATTGATATATCTTGAACTTTGAAATATGATAATACAAGTTAATATAGTGAAATGATTTTAATCTTTCATATTCATATTTATGAAGGAAAATTTCTTGGTGAATGTTTATTTCATGTCCTATGTCATCTTATTTTTTGAACACTTGTGATTATTGTTATCACAAAAGCTTGCACCCTTGCTTGAAGTTTTACCTAAAGGAAACCTTATGAAATTTGGAAATAATCTCCAAGTTGTGGGACTTGAACTATGAGATTAACTCTTTGAAAAAGGTCGACTTCCTTACTATAAGGTGCACCTAACTACTCTTTGAGAGAAAAAGGGAGAAGAAATGCATGAATGAAAACTACCTAATCTAATATAAAGGGGGTGATATACCAAAATAATTTATTTAGCCATATCTCTGCCTAAAAATGCACTATTCATCAATATAATATCAAAGGATACTCATTCAACCTTTGTTTTAACTCAAAAACCACACACAAATCAAAAACCAAATGGACACTATGAGGAAGGGGCTACACTCCATAACATTAAAAGGTAATAGTAGATCCCGTTATCTATATTGGAGAATGAAAACAAAACATCAACAAAGGAAATAAATTTTTGCACTTATATTCATGGGACAATGAGATACACTAGAGATTACATTCATTCATAGAAAAAAGAAAATTGCAATAACAGAGTGGGATACTGTTGTTATAGAATCAGAGAAAAAATGACCAACCCTAAGAAGGGTTATAAAATTTTCTTTTATAGTTCAAGCATAACTCAGATAAAGCAAAAGAACTATATTAAAGATTGTAGGGAACAAATACTACAAAATTCAAGAAGATCTCATCCTGGTACAAATTCAGATGCAAGAATATCATATATTTCATAGCCAATAAAGCCCTAAGAAGATAAAAACAACAATCATTAATGCTTCAACTAAGTAGATGGATAATCGGGTACTGATAGAGTGTCCCTTTACATTTATTAGGCATAAAGAACATTCACAAGTGGTTGTAGACAATCATGAAGATTAGATTTTTCCATTTAAGAGTTATATGTCTTTGTTCTCAATATGCCAAATCAGATATATCAACAAGTCAATGGATTTGAGTGTCAAACCCTACCACGTGGACCAACCATTTTTAATCATTCTACCACCCAACCACCCCTCTAACCTTCATGTTTGACCCTTGACTAATCATGATCACATCTTTGCAACTTTTCTTCATTAACTATTATTCCTTGTGAAATCATGACCAACTATCTATTATTGCTTCATAGCTTGATCTCACATTATTCCCTTAACTATCGTGGCCCTACAACTGCATGATTCTAACCCTTCACACCATCATAGCTAAAATAGATTCTAACATAAAATGTCCATGACCATGTGACTGATGTTATCTTTAATGCATGTGATGTCTTTGCATGGTCATGAGTTGATCTTTTTATCATGATTCTAACTCTACAAACACATGATCAAGATAATCACAATGTCATAGCTCAAACTAGGGTTAATCGTTAACTCATTATGATTACGTTAACACTAAGATTCATGACTTAACCATACTAACTATGGGTTAATATTAACCATCCAAGACCAAGTGGTTAATGCAATCATTGTGTCACCCTCTTAACTAGATGTCATCATTTTATAACTATGGCCCTATGCCAACCATGACCCAAACTACCACCACTCAGTCTCCACCTTAACCATAGTTTATCCTGAATCCCTTGCAGCTCTATGAAAGAAGGAAGGTGTGGCTTCACCAGTCAAACCCTAGTTCAAGCTTATAACCTTGCAACTATGTGATAAAGGGAATTGCTGTGTCACCACTCTTAACTAGATGTTAGCCCTTCAAACTACAAAACTACACTAGCTATTGAGAAGACCATGTTGCACATTCATAGCTTCCTTAAGTATTAGGTGCTAATAGCCTATGACTAGGAAATAAAAGGTAGTCACATGGTCACAACTTAAATAGTTTATAAGATATAACATAAAAATCATGAAAGGATAAAGATAGACTTAGGAAAATAAGGGTTAAAGCATGATGCATTTGGATCCACATGAAAAATTTAAAATTTGAAATAATCAATTGACCATTAGACATGTTTTCCATTTAAGATTCATATTTTTTTGACAAAATGGGTAAAAATGGCTAACAATTCTAGTGACTTGGAGGAAATGCAAGCCTGCTATGCATTGATCAATGACCCTAAGCATCAATTGGGCTATGGAGTCATAAAACAAAACCTGTGCTTTGTGAAACCATAACTCTACCTCTATTCCTCTCTCAAACTACAAAACTTGAAAACTTGGCTATCTTTAGAGAAATAGCCTTTGCTCATGCACTTCTTGGAAAACAAGAAACTTGAAAAAAAATCTACTCTACTATGTACATTATTTTATAGGGAAAATAATTCAAAAAAATCCATTGGCTGGCTTGTTGAAAAAACTCCCTTTCTTTCTATCCTTGGAATACTTGAAATGTTCAAACATCATCCCTCCACCATTAAGTGGTTGACTGTGATACCATACATGCTCAAAATCTAATACAAAAGGTGGCTCACCTTTGCATTCATGTTTCTCACCCTGATAAATGGAATAATCCTTTATGTCCTTGAAGATAAAAATATCCTCATCAAAGCCTTTAGAGAAGCATGATTCTTCTAGTTGTGCTACTTGTTCTTGATGCTCAATCCATCCAGCTAGTGATGACTTGGGTAGGACCTCCTCATTTTCAACCTAGATCAGATTTAGAATGACAACATATTGTTCATGTATAACATAGACCCTTGGCTTAGCCTCATCTTTATGCCTAAAAGGATTCTAGTGGCCCCCCTCCTTATCAAAGATAATGCAATTCATATTTCAAGGGTCAACCATGTAGGGCTCCACATGCTTGATATTGAATGTCTCTACCATGATAAAGGTCTAAGTGCCATGATAAATGTCTTTTTTCCATTCACATCCTTAAAAAAGATCAAGGACCAATTAGTAGCAATACATCCACCATTAATCATGGCAGTGAAATCTATGGATAAGAAAATGATAGAGTGTGTAGGGAGATCCATAATAGTTATATCCTAACCCACAATGTAGCCAAGGCATGTACATAGGGTCACTTTTAAATCTTTGAATACTGCAACACTTTTACAAGAACTACCGTCCAACTAAATAATCCCATTGGTTATAGGCTCATATTTTATGCCTAGCCGATCAACAATCCTCTTAGGTATGACTGAGGTGCAAGCACCAGAGTCTATCATACAATTATGAACTATTTTATCTCCTATGACTAAAGAGATATAAAAAGGAAGTGGCTTCATCTTTTTATTTTGATTTTCCTTCTTAGGGGTTGTGTATAGTTGGTTGTACTTGAAGATTCACCTTGTGTTGATATAGAAACAACATTGGGTTCTTCTTTCTTCTTGCAACTCTACCCCTTATTCTAGTCTCGAACTAGTGTGGTTGCTCCCTTTGATATCCTTAGGTCCATGGCATGCATGGTTGTAGTACTATTGTTCTTCTAACCTCTACCACCAAAATGTTCTTTACCAAAGATGGCATAAGAATTATTCCCTTGCACTTGAGCTTGATATTTAACATTGGATTAATTTGCATTGCATTATTGTCTTGAAGTTGTTGGCATCTCGTGTACTGTTAAAGCCTGAGGAAACATGTCTTGATCATTCAACATACAACCATATGTGTATCCTTGTTGTTCTTGAGCTAGATTATTATGACGAACAATTTCCTTTGACTAATATGAAGCTACATAAGGTATACCATTGAAAGATATATTTTGTACCCATGGACCCTGTCTTGGATGTGCTGGCCTATATGAGTACAAGGGCTGAGGGGACCTAGCAATATGGGATTATTTTCCTTTGAGGGTTATCACCTCACTTCCAAGGTTTTGAATCAATGATTTCTATTGATGAAAGCCCATTAATATATTATGTTTCTAATAGTTGATCTTGGAATCTCTTACTCATGTTAGAGCTATGGTCTTGAAGTCTTTTATCTATATTCAACATCAATATCTGCATCATGATCTCAATCTTATCCATCTCATTGGAGGATGTAGAGGCTATTGGGGTTGTGGCTAGAGGTTGGCATGTAGAAGTAGTAGGGGTAGGGGCTATTGTTGATTAATGATTAGGTACATCTGGAAAGAAAGACATTGGAGTCCTCTTTGTATCAAGATATTCTCTTCCCTAATGGAAATTTCATAGGTAGTAGGCAAAGTATCTCCTCTCATGGTTTGTGTTGTGGTAGCAATATTACTATTTAGGGCTCTAAGCTAATGCAAGAAAGCATTCTCGGGGGTAGGTTTTACTGCAGTAGGTATTCTATCCCATGTTTTTTGAAATCTATAGTTGAAATCAATCATATATTCATGAAGTGCCCTCTTGATGGTAGTCAGCTACTCCAAAAGTGATAGATGATCACTTCTATGCTCAAAATTTTTACAAAGCCCTACTCCAATTCCTTCGCAATTAGTAATAGAGTTGTGTGGCAAACCCTATACCATTGGAAGGCTTTTCCCTTTAAAGATGAAGCTGAAGCATAAAAAAAGCATCATCCTCTGTAATACCATGTACATTAAAAACATTTGAAACCTCCTAAATATGTTGTATAGGGGAGATGGAAGTTTCACTAGTAAAATTAGATATACTTTTGAGAGCTAATATTGAGATATCATGTCTTTGAGCCAAAAGGAGAGGACTTCCACCATTGAAGGTGGCAAATACATGTGCTCTAGGTTGTTCCATAAGAAATAATGACCTATTTAAATGAAAAGATGGTAGCATATGTTGTGATCTATCAATAGGAGGAGTGGAGAGAGATCTTGTAGGTGTTTTTTTTACTACTACACTCCTAACTAGTGATAGAGATAATCTATTTCTCTTTCTTCTAGGGTTTTAAAAGGAAAGCTCAATGTATTGAAAATTACTTCTAGAAGATGCTTTCATATGAGCTTTGGGTATGAATCACAACTACTTTGGTCTAGAAACCAATATGTAGAGATGGAGTCACCACATACTTGAAAGTGAGCCTCTTGAAGGCCTAAAAATACTGAGAGTAGTACTATCTTCACAACATGTATTGAAGTTCTTCACTTTGACACTAGTGAAATAGTAGATTTAGAATGCTTCAATATGAGTCCCATCAGGCATGCCAAAAGCTGTTGTCACAAAAGCTTACACCATTACCTAAAGTTTTACCTAAAGGCAACTATGTGAAACATGGAAACAATCTCCAAGTTGTGGGACTTGAACTATGAGATTGTCTCTCTAGAGAAGGCTGACTTCCTTACTATCAGGGTGCACCTATGTACTCTTTGAGAGGAAATGGAGAAGCAATGCATGATAGAATACTACCTAATCTAATCTAAAGGGGGTGATACACCAAAATAGTTTTTTCAAATCTATCTTTGCTTAACAATGCACTATTCATCAATATAATCTCAAAGGATAGTGATTCAAACTTTTTTAAAACTCAACAACCATATATAGATCAGAAACCAAATGGACAGTATGAGGAAGGGGCTTCACTCCATAACATTCAAAGGTAATAGTACATACTATTATGCATATTGGAGAATGAAAATAGAACATCAAAAAAGGAAACAAAGTTTTTCACTTATATTAATTGGAAAATGTGATACATTAGAGATTACATTCGTTCAAAGACAAAAGAAAATTAAAATAATAGAGTGGGATACTATTGGTATAGAATTAGAGAAAATATGACCAACCCTAAGAAGGGTTACAAAATTTTCTTTTATAGTTCAAGCATAACTTAGATATCTTCTACCCTAAGGCAAAGCACAAGAATTGGATTAAAGATTATAGAGAAAAATTACTACAAATCTAAAGAAGATTTTATGCTGATACACATTTAGATGTAGGAAAATAATATATCTCATAGCCAATAGAGCCCTAAGAAGATAGAAATGATGACCATTAATGTTGCAACCAAGTAGATGGATAACTAGGTAGTGATGAGGTGTCCCTTTTATATTTATGAGGCATAACGAACATTCATAAGTGGTTGTAGATGATAAAAAGATCAGATTTTTCTATTAAAGAGTTGTCCTACTTTGTTCTTAACATGTTAAATTAGATATATTAGCAAGTCAATGGATTTGACTGTCAAATCCTACCACATGGACCAACCATTATTAATCATTCCACCACCCGACCACTCTTCTAACCTTCATGTTTGACCCTTGACTACTCATGATTGTAGCTTTTCAAATACCTTTCTTCATTAATTATTATTCCTTGCAAAACTATGACTAACAATCTATCACTACTTCATAGGTTGATCTCACATTGTTTCCTTAACTGTCATGACCCTACGATCGCATGATTCTAACCCTTCACATAATCGCAAGTAAAATTGACTCTAACATAAAATGTCCATGACCATGCAATTGATGTTATCTTTACTACATGTGTTGTCTTCACATGGTCATGGATTGATCTTTTAACAATGATTCTAACTCCATGAACATGTGATGAAGATAATAATAGTATCATAGCTCAAACTAGTATTTATCATTAACTCATTTCTACTACACAAACATTGAGATTTGTGACTTCACCATACTAACTATGGGTTAAGCCTTATTCTCTATAACCAAACAATCAAAGTAATGCCTGAATTTTCCTTTTAACTAGATGTCATCATTTTAAAACCAAAACCCTATACCAACCATGATCAAAACTTCAATTTCTCAGTCATCACCTTAACCATATTTTATCCTTAATCCCTTGTGACCCGACAAATGAAGGAAGGCACAACTTTGCCACTCAAACCTTGGGTCAAGATCATAACCTTGTGATAAAGTGATAAAGGTAATTGCTACATCACCATGCTTAAGTGGATGTTAGCCCTTTAAACCATGAAACTACGCTAGCTATTAAGAAGACCATGTTGCACATTTGTAGCTTCCCTGAGGGTTAAGTGCTAACAGCTTGTGACTGGGTGATAAAAGGTAGTCACATGACCATGAATTAAATGGTTTATAAGATATAACATGAAAATCATGAAAGACTAAGGTTAGATTTAGGAAAATAAGGGTTAAAGCATGATTTTTATAGATCAACATGACAAATTTCAAATTTGAAATAATTAGTTGACCATTAGACATGCTTGTCATTTAAGATTCAATTTTCTTGGTAATAAGGGCAAAAATGGCTAACAATTATTTTGAAATTACTTCAATTGGAGCTCCTTATCTAAGAATAAGGAGAGCATCATTTGTACTTTATGGTAAAAAGTACCTTTATTCATTTAGGTTAGAAATTAACGAAAGATCTAACAAGGGAGTACTACCTTACATAATTCAGAGGGAAGTAAATTATTAAATCTTACCTAATAGTAGTGAATGCATTCTATCTTCAAAGGAAGAGTTATAGAGTTGATGTAGTGCAAGGTAGGAGAATCCCCAAAGGAGATGTCCCATCTCCCAAAAAAAACCACATAATGGAAAATATACAATAATCTAAGATTTGATACCAATTCACAACTCTTTATTGATAAAATAATTGTTTACTAGCAACATGTCAAGCTGTAAGGTCTTTATAGTTATGTCCAAATACAAAGATATTACAATAGTTTTGTAAGATCCCTAAGATCCAACTCAAATCCTAGCTAGCCTAGATGTATAACATAACAACAATCTGGTAGAAACCTCCAGTGAGATCTAAACTTGTGCTCATAATCCACCAAGCAACCTCCTCATGTCTAAACCACAACCACTAGCTCTTCTCAACTTCTCTATCTTAGCTATTCCTCTACTAATGATATCAAATCCTCCAAATCATGATAATAATTTTTGGCATCAATCCAAGCTCCTTATATAGCTAGCTAAGCCACAAGTTAGCTAGTCAAGCATTTAATTACATAATAGGTCCACCTTGGAAGAGTAAACCAAAACTATAAAAAAATATGAAAAAAAAAGATGCTAAGTTACATTCAGGTCTACACATGACCCAAGAAAATTTTCATAACTTAGAAAGATCCTATTTCATGATATAGAACCATGCAAGACAAAAAAACTCCACATTTTACATGAAATTGGCTTGAAATCAAAACCAAAGGAAAATGGTGATATATTCCAACTTTAAATGAATTAGGAGTTGCACTATTAACTAGAAGTATTATTTTAGATCCTCTTTAAGACCCTAAATGTGAAAAGTCTGATTCATTAAGGATCAATTTCTACATGACTTGCAAATAGCATGTAAGAAAGGAAAAATATAGCTCAGCAACAAGGTAAAACAACTCTAATTTCAACACGATCCATCTGATCCTTATGTGCTCTTAAGGAAAGGTTCCCTAATATTCCTTGAATAAATTCCCAATGATGAAAATAATAACTCCACAAACTTAAGCATGAAGCCCCTACATATAGGATTGTTGACTACCCTAGGATGCTACTGCATCAAGAGTCTGACTAGTTTTTTTATGTAAGAAGACAAATTTGTTCACTAACAAATTTTTGGTGACTCTAATAGGGAGTTGTAAAATAGGTGACTAAGTGTGTTATAAATTTTTATGTGATGTATATCCCTAGTTTTTCCACATAACAATGGCTTTTTACTATTACAACCCAATTTAGGATTCTTGATACACAAGAAGATTTGATCTCAAACTTGAACTTAGTGGCTTGGTAGTTAAGAAGTAATAAACAATATCAAAAAGTAATGAGAGTTCTTGAAAAAGAAGAAGAGATAGGAGAAAGGTTGAGAGGAGTGCCTGTAGTTCAAGATTTGGTGGCAGTAAAAGAATTTCTCAAGTTCTTGCTACAAACTAAATAAGAGGTTCATCTGATAAGCTAATAGAACAAAGATATCCTAGAACTAATAGGGACAAAGAGCTAGTAGATGAATTTTTGAAGCACTAAAGAAATTGAATTTTTCACTCAATCATAATTTAAGGAGGAAGAAGAGAACAAAATCTATTATAAAACCTTCATCTCCACCACTGAACACCCTTCCAAAAGTAGCCATCTAGGTGCTAGCTATTCATGGAACTATCACACCCCTCTACATAAATATCTAGCTATTGAACTCTTTCTTTCCCAATATCATAGTTAACCCATGGGGATAAGAATTAGGAGCTTTGGAGCTAGGAGGAAATCTAGGAGATTTGCAAAAAGGAGTTTGTGAGATATTTCTTGATGGTAAAATAATGACTCAAAATCACTTGAGTTCATTTCATTTAGCCTCTAGAGTTTTTAATGTACCAATAGAGGATGTAGTTGGTAGGATTTTTTTATAGATATTCACATATTTTGAAATAGAATGATTCCATCACCTTCTCTATGCATCTATAACTACATTAAATGAGATGGTGGTTGTATTTGAAGCTAGATTCATGATGTTTGGTGATGAAAACACCATGTTGTTGTAGTTGACCCAACTTAAAAGGAGATATAGGAACCCATGAGAGAATTTGTAGGAAAATTTAACAAGCTTTTGAAAAAAATTAATGTGACATGAAGGCCTAATGATGAGAAAAAAGGGATTTTTCTTATACTCCATGCCTCCTAATACAAGTTTCCACCTAAGGAGAGGTAGAGTTATAGATCTTGTTACAACTTAGAGACTAGAAATTGAATTGGAGGATGACCTAATCATGACTCATAAATGGAAGTGATAATCACTACCAATAATCTAGTTGTGCAGAGACTAGTAAATGATGTCCTTAATTTGAAAAGACAATAGGATTATAATTTTCCACCCTAAAAGGCTCCTTATCAAGACATATGCCATCGCTAGTTCAATCATCCATATGGAAAGACACCATTTTTACCATCCTCACAACCTCAATTGCAAATTGAACCAAGAACCCATAAAGAGATAATGTGTTATTTTCACTTGACTATTGATCATGATCAAGAGACTTGTCCTAATATATTAAGATGTCTATAATTTCACACCACAAAAAATCAACTTAGAGTTGTGACTGACAATGTAGGGAATCAAGTGGGACCTCATGATTGTGGTTCTTTTTACCTAGAAAACAAGTCAAATTTGAACAAAGGAGGAGATACCTTAGTCACCCTTAATGATCCTCATGCATAGTTCTCACTATAAACCAAAGGACTTCTAATTTCTCACGTAGTACTAGTTCATAGAACAAAATTCACAAAGGAAAAGATCAGGTAGGTGGTGTTACTCTCTCCAATGCAAAGACACTAGATGTTAAATATATGAAATCAAACCTAAAGGAGTTAGATATATTGGTTAAATATGTTAAGGGAGAGTCGAGTGTAATAGTTTAGGGAAACCATTTCTTTGAAGAAGCCTAAACCTCACATGAATCTCCCACCACACCGCCACCCCACTTTTTAAAAATCCTTTAGATCGACTTAGAAGCCCTAGGTTGTCACATGTGTTTTAAATCAATGAAGATTATAGAAAACTCAAACCCTTCTATATATTCTTGTTGTTTAATGTGAAGAGGTTAAGAAATAATATTATAGATTTGGGAGTGTCAAACAATGTCATACATTTATTTGTTAGTAAAGCCTGAGGTCTAATCCTTATTAAAACCTTTGAAATGTGTTATTCAATGGATGGTAAATGTGTTACTCTCATGGAATGGGTTAAGGACTATCAATTTGTGTTGGTTGCATGTCTAGATGAAATAGTTAAATTGATTATACTAGTTTTTCTAATATTCCAACTACTTATAGGATAGTGCTCAGTAGAACATTATGCAAAGACATGGGTGGATAAATTAAGATGGATTAGTTTGAGGCAATAATTCCTATTGGGGGAAAAAAAAAATCTATAACCTTAACCCAAAAATAAATATTGTTTTCCCTTCTTATCATCCTAAAGCCCAAATATTGTATGAAGAGTTTTAGTTTGGAAACTATGTCATCCTGCTAGAGGAAAGTAATGAGGCTCCAATAGATGCACATAAAGAAGAATGTGTATGGAACATGGAGTTTGATGAAAGTTCTTTAAAATTAGATGTAGGTACAAGGGTGGTGTTATTATCTCCTACAAGTGTCCACACGTCATCTTCTTTTTAAGTTGGATTCTAAGAACATAAATAATACTGTGGAGTTCAAGGCCTTATTGCTCGAATTGCAGGAAGTAAGACACAAAGGAGTGAAGTTTCTTATTAGTAAAGGAGATTTTGAACTGATTGCTAATCAAGTAAAAGGATTGTACACTATTAAAAATAAAGACTCAAACACTACAATAATCGAGTTAGAGACAAAATAGAATTTTTGATGCATTCTCTATTAAATGTATTCCTAGAAGTGAAAACACTCATGTTGATTCCTTAGTTGTGTTAGCCTAACTCCTTTTTCCTTACCCAAATTTTAAGTTAAATAGAACATAATTGAAATGATTTATCAACTATGCAATTCTAATAATGTATACTAGCGGACAATATTTGACCATTTGACTCAGATACTAAAAATCCTGGTATGTGTTGACTATTTTTCTACATTATATTTTGAAGGTTCAAATAATGAGTGCAAAGAGTTTTCTATTGATTCAGATACTAAAGATGGAATGATCCAATTGAAAGGAAAAAAGTTTCTAAAAGATTAGTCTCTTTTGAGTACTTATTTTCTAGAAAAGATGATAGTTCATTCAAAGGAAGAGTTTCACACTCTAAGGTGATCAAGAAGTATGATAACGTCAATGTGGGAACATGCATTGAACCCAAATGGATCTTTGTTGGTAAGTCTTGTTCTAAAGTTGAAAGGGATAGATTGAAGAATTTTTTCCTACACTATAAAGATGTATTTGGATGGGGATATTAAGGCCTAATTTTGTTTTAGGAATGAGCAATTTAGGAACCATTTCACACTAAAACTTGATATTGTACCATTTAGACAAAAATTGCATTATTGAAACTATAAAGAATTTGAAGATATACTAAAGGAAGTAGATAAGATGTTGAAATCAAGGATAATATATAATATCCACCATTCAAATTGGATAACCAACATTGTGCCTATCAAGAAGAAAAATGGACAGATAAGGATATGCACAGATTTCTAGAATTTAAATCAAGTAAGTGAAAGATAATTATGCCTTGCCCGCAATGGACCATGTACTTCAAATAGTAGTTGTAGGACTAGAAAATGGGTTATAACCTAGAATACTATGAGAATAAACAAAAGCTCAATAAACATACACTAAAACCCTTCTAATCTACCATGAAAGCCAAATAAAACAAAGAAAGAAACACAAAGTAAAACTCCCTATTTAGTTGTAGCTCCCATGAGCTTCTTTCTTCTCCATTTGATGTTGCTCCAATTGCCTATAGGGCCTATACAATTGAAAGAAAAATCCTATGATGAGATGATTCTATTGAGAGTACTAGAAGTGTGGTTTTGAGCCTAATAGATTCTAAGAGATAAAGATGTTGAAGACCAGAAAAGGGAGCAAGAAGGCTCAATTTATAGCCAATATGCAAGACAAGAGAATTTAATGAGAGGGTGGACACTTGTCATTTGAAATGTTCAACTTGGTATGATATTCCTTAGAATATCTATGACAACCATGACACAATAAGCCAAATATGAGATTCTATGATACATGAAAGTCAACATGGCTAAAAGTGGAGGAGAATCTATAATGTGCAAATGACACCTCCAAGCCACTTGTAGGATTCTATGACCCATGAAAGTCAACATGGCTAAAACTACAAAAGAACCTATGACATGTACATGAAACCTCAAATCCACTTATAGCCAAGAATCTATGACAATGGAGGCTTATTATAAACATGTGTAAGGAATAAAATATATCAAATACAAAATATTTTAGCCAATTGTGTATAGGGAATCTATGACATGTCATGTCTATGCGTCAAGGCTAGGCAAAATATTTGAATTAAAAATTCATATATCCACACAAATGGAAATTAGTAAAATGGAAATTAGAAGTGGAAAATAGGACTAAGGAAATTGAGAATTCCCATAGTTTGCAAAGATGAATAAAAAAACATAATATTTATTAATTGAGAATCATGAATAATAGGAAGAATAATTAGTAATGCATGATGAAAATGTTCAGAATGACATAAGATTAGATTATGTGTTATCTAATCCTATAGGATAAATTAGTAAAAGATTGGCCATTTTGATGAAATAAATGATGATAATATAGTTTGATGAAATGCAACGATTATGCAGATCACCTAAGATGATGATGGGTATATCAAAGCCATGATCAAATTGATTGACTAATTAGGATTGATAACATTCCAAGGAAACATGACATGGATTAAGAACATGTGACATCTAATAGGTATTGTAAGTGCCACAGGATTGAAATTGATTGATAAGGTTGATCCTAATAACATTGACAGACATTGTCAATGTTATTAATTTGATTGGATAATATGACAATCTAACACTGAGGGACTCAACAATGTTAATAATTGGATGGAGAGAATGATAAATTTGGCTTAGTGTTGAGCGACATGATAGCACCAAGGTTAGATTTGAAGGGTTTGATAAGATTTGATATGTTGCCAAGTCACTAAAGGACATGACAATGCCTATGGTTTTAAAGGAGATGATTGATTGGAGATATCTAACATGTTTTGGGTTGATTGAGGCTGATTTGGGGTGATTTTGACTTGATTTGGGATGATTCTAGGTTGGTTAGAAATGATTTTGATGATGTTGAAATGGTTTTAGGTTGAGTGGATGAGATTATAAAATGATCTACAATTGATGTGAAAGGGGATATGAATGATGAAGGACATTGTCAAAACATGCTTGAATTATAATCAAGTTTGGCCAAAAGACTAAAATTAGTGAAATGAGAAAATGTGACAAGTTAGCATAAAAACTAACTAAACCATAGACAAGAACCATTTTTGAACATCTATAGTAGCAGGTTGAGAAATGGTGTCTGTATTAGATGGGTTCTTAGGGTATAATCATATAAGTATGGTTGTTGATAAGATCAACATAAAACTACTTTTACAACACCCTAGGGTGCTTTTGCCTATAGTAGGATTCCATTTGGATTGATTAATATAGAGGATACATTTTAGAGGTCCAAAAACTCTTATTTCCATGTGCTAGGGAATAAGATTATAGTAGTATATCTAAGTTGTGACATAATACTCCTCAAATAGAAAGAAACATTATCTCAGTGACTTATGAGTGGTACTATACAGGTGCTGGGAGCATAACATATCTTTAAACACAAAGAAGTCAATATTTTTTGTGGAGGAGGGAAAGCTTTTCGGGCATGTATTTTCAAAGAAAGGAATTAGAATAGATGTGAAGAGGGTAAAAGCCATCTAGTAACTAAGTCAACCTTCTAGCAAAAGTGACATAAAATCATTAATTTTGTAATGCCTTTCATACCTAAGTTTTTGAAAAAAAAAAAGAACATCATAGATATGATGAGAAAAAAACATCATTTCAAAAAGATCAAGGAAAGTTAAAAATATTTTAATGATATCAAGTCTATCATAGCATAAGCCCCTATGTTGGTTAGTCCTTACATTAATAAAGATTTATCATTTATTGTTATGCTTTTGAACACACCCTCTTTGGTTTTCTTACTCAAAAAAATGATAAAGGAAAAGAAGCTCCTATTGCATTTATAAAAACTCCACTAAAGAAGCATGAGCTTAAATACTCTCTCATAGGGAAACAAGCCTTTGTTGTTCTGAAGGTAATGGAACATTTCAAGTATTATATTCTACACTCACATTCAATTGTGTAGTACTTAAAATTGAAGTTAAAAGCATATTCACTCAACAGGAAGTAGGAGTAAACAAGAAATAAACTTGGGTTGTTAAGATTAAAAAATATGATCAAACTATAAAGTTAACCAAATTGGTTTGAGGGCGTTGACTATACAAATTGATAGCAAAAAATGAAGATCATTGGTGGAGGATACAGAAGGAAACCACATAGTTATTTTAGTAAGTCATGTTGATTCATAGTTCTCTAATGTAGCATATTATCTTACATATGGAGAATGATCCAAAAAATTAACACCTTGTTACAAATTAGATTAAAGGAAAATAAATTTGTGATTGCACAAAGTGTTCTTTACAAAAGGGGTGCTAGTGGGACTTTCTTGAGGTGCATTGATGAGAGTCAACAAAAAGAACTCTTAAGAACATTTCATGAAGAAGTATAGAAAGGAAAATTTTCATCTACAATTACCATTTTCAAAATTCTTAGAAACTACTTTTATTGGCTAGCGATGTTCAAGGATTCTTATTAGTATGTGATAAATTTCAAAAAATGCAAGCTCTTTACAAGAAAACCTGAGTTGAATTCCTTACCTATGAAGGTCATAATAATTGATGAACCTTTTGAAAGTGGGGTTCAAACTTCATAGGTCTAATGCATCCTCCTTCTAGTGCAGGGCATATGTACATCTTAACTAGGACTGATTATTTTACAAAATGGGTTAAAGAAATCCCCGACAAGAAAAGCAATTCACAGGTGGTGTGTTGTTTCCTCAAACAATACATTCTAGAGTTTTTTGGGGTGCCCAAAATATTATTTTGGATAATGCAAATCATCCTAGGAGATGACTATATTTTGTTATGATCATAAAATCTATTTAGCTCATTCCTCTAACTATTGTCCCTAGGGAAATGGATAGTCAGAATCAAGAAATAATATTTTTGTTTATATCATGATAAAGATGGTAAATGATAATGCACAAGAATGCCATAAAATAATTTATGAAGCATTATTGGAAGAGAAAAATAGGGATGCCACCATTTGAACTAGTGTATGGCATAGGTGCATAAGGTTTCCCTACCCCTAGAATTATTAGTATCAAGATTACAATCAATGGATAACGATGAATGCTTTCATAATTCACTAGAAGAGGATAGAGTGAAACTGGTTGATCAAATCATAGAGCACTAGATGAAGGTGAAAAAAAAATTTGATATGAAAATGAGGTCTAGGGAGTTTGTGCAAGGAGATGAAGCCTTACTTTGGGACAAAAACAAAGAACCAAAGGGTTCTCATGGTAAGTTCAAGATACTATGAAAGGGTTCCTTCATAATTCAATAAGTGATTGGTCTAAATTCTTTTAGGTTAGCATATCCCAATGACACGATCTTACCATTTACCTAAAAGAGGAAATATCTAAAGTTATATAAGTTCTAATTTGTCTGGTCCCTAGTCTATACATATTTATCTTGTTGTTTTCTTATTTTTATTTTTTTTGTAATTGATTTCTTCTCCATTTAATTCCATAGTTTTAAGGATCATCTAACTACAAATTCAGATTTATTTGTGCTTTCATGAAACACAGTCCCGAGTCATAGCCAATGTTAGTTCTAATATTTTTGAGTTGCCTTGTTTTTCTTTTTAATGTTTATTTGAACTAATGATTTTGATCCATCAATTCAAGACCAAGTCCTTGGTGTCTATTATATCATTTGATTGCCATCTTTACCTTCTATTAAAGAAGTCTCCTTTGGGTAAGACAGTTTTAACTTGAGCCACATCCTTGTAAAGCAATGTTTCCAAGTAAAAGTTTCAAAACTTTTGAACCATTTTGAACCCTTGAACTTGTACTGTTCGAACCACTTTGAGCTTCATTCAAAATGGTTAAAATGTTAGTTTGTTGTGACTAATAGGGAAGTACTATACATACTTTGTAATTCCTTGGTGGTATTATTTTTTCAGCATTTTTTGGCTAACATGTTGAAACTAATTTTAACCCTAAAGTTGCAAAAGTACTTGAATAAAAGGGCTTAGGGTTAGGGATTTTCATAAGGAGTGATGTGAAAATTTGTTCTTGCAATAGTACTAAGCTATAAGGGATTATAGATTGTCATCAAGTTGTAATCAGTTGACAATAATAATATTGGACTCACTGTTTGGTGGGCATAGCCTAGGAATTAGGTGAACCATGTCAAATCTTGGTGTTTTGTGTTCTCTTCTATCTGATTTATTATTTTCTAATATTTTTTATATTTATATGTATTGTTATTTATTTCTATGGTTTATCCCAACAAGTGGTATTAGAGAATGGTTTTTTTTAGTTATCCTCTACAAGAAGATGGTAGATGAGGGTAATTTGAAGGTGGAGAAGTTTAATGGGAAGAAATTTTAGTTCTGGAAAATGTAAATGGAGGACTATCTTTATCAGAAGGATCTATGGAAGCAATTGGAAGGAAAAACTAAGAAATAGAGAACTATGAAAAATAAGAACTAGGATATTTTAGATAGAAAGGCACTTGGAAGCATTCGGTTATGCTTGGCACCATCGGTGACATTTAACATTACATAAGCAAAGATGCTAAAAGAGTTGATGAAAACCCTAGCAAAATTGTATGAAAAAACCTCTGTTTCAAACATGGTATCTCTCATGAAGCATTTATTTAATATGAAGATGGAAGAAGGTGGATTTAATTTATATTATTTAAATGAGTTTAGTGCTATTATGAGTCAATTATCTTCTGTGAATGCCAATTTTGATTAAGAAATTAGGTCTCTCTTGATTTGTTGTTCTTTGCTTGAAAGCTAGAATGGCTTGGTAATAGCTATGAGTAATTCTCTCTCTGGATCTAATACCCTAAATTTGATGATATGATAAGTGCTATTTTGAGTGAGGAAACTCATAGGAAAACCTTAGGTAGATCTACATTAGGAAGTTCTTTGAATGCACAAAGTAGAGGCAAAACCATTAAGAGAGGAAATAATTTTGGAAATAGTGGGAAATCAAGAGGAAAGTAAAAAGGAAAGAGGTCTCAATCTAGAGGACCAAGAGATTTCTAGTAGTGTGGGAAACTAGGGCACAAGAAGAAAGATTATTGGACTCGAAAGAACAATGAAGGAGATAAACCAGAAGAGGATAAGGAGGCAAATGTTGTAAGTAACAAATCTGAAGAGGATGCTTTTCTTCCTTCTTTAGAAAGTGTATGATTCTTGAGTTTTAGATTATGGGGCTTCATTTCATGCTACACCTCATTAAGGTTATTTTATTGATTATGTCTAAGGGGATTTAGCAATTATATATTTGGGAGATAATCAACCCTATCATATTGTTGGAAATGAAAAAGTTAAGATTAAGTTTCAACTACCCCAAGTGCATAGAAGGCACACTTGGTCATGCCAAGTGCGCTCTAAGATGACCAAGTATGTCCTGTGTGTTTTTGGGAAGCCCAACTATATTTGATAGTGTGGATTGCACCCAAGAAGTCTCTAGGGACCAAAACTAGTCCAACTAGACTCGAAATGGCCTAAAAATTTGTGTGCATGCCCAAAACCATAGAAAGAGGTCAAAACCTAGGTAAAATTAGTCCAAAAATGGTCAAATTTGATCAAACATAGGTCAAACTTCGTGAAACCTAGGTTAGACTTGGTGGAAAACCATAGAAGGTTGATAGAAAGTGAATGATTATGTGACGATGTTGGAATGCACATTAAAGATTATTTTGTTGTATTAGAGTACGAGACCATGGTGGTGCATGAAATGGACATTAGAAGATAGAAGAGATGAGATGAGGACCAGTTAGAATGAGGTGAGGACTTTTTCTTTGATAAAGTAAACTTTATGTTAATGATGCTTTATTTTGATATGGTAGATGAAATGCAACATCATGGTTATAGAGGGCCAGAGCACAAATGGAAACCTTTTGCATAAACAAGCACGATGTAGATAGGAAATTACCTTATCCTTCCTTAGGCATATATACATGGTCTAGACCCTCAAAGGTGCATTCAACAAATAGAAAATAAAAGATGAACATGAACCATCCCAACCACTCTCATAGATTAGTTTATATCATCGACTGGCACACAAACATGATCAAAGAAAAACAAACCAAAAATAAATCACTCACTAAACAATGTGAACCAACATCTATTCTTGTACATTATTACTTTATTTTTTAGTGTTTTAAGTCTTCAGAGAGTATTTGATAGGTTGATCATGTGATAGGTTTGTGTGTTGGTTTGGTTGATAGGTTCATAGTGATACATTGGATTGATTATTGATTCACATTGCTTAGATAGTGTGATTGTCATGGAAGTGTCATGCTTTGAATTTTAGTTTGTGAAAGTGCGAGTGTTTCAGCAAAAAGAGTGATTATCCACAGTGACTATTTACAAGGCTTATTACACATTTTTGGTGGATTTTATGGTTTTTTAAGGATTTTGAGGATATTTGATGTTTTTGTGTTACTCATTTCTTTAGGACACTTTTATGATTTTTAGGGTTTATTTTAGGATGTTTTATGATGTTTAGCAAATTTTTAAGGATATTTTATGGTTTTAATCAATTTTTGTAAGACATTTTATGATTTTTATGGATTTGTTTAGGAAATTTTATAATTTTTATAATTTTGTTAAGGACATTTTATGATTTTTATCAGTTTGTTTAGGATACTATAGAATTTTTATCAGTTTTTTTTGGATGTTTTATGATTTTTATAAATTTGTTTAGGACATTTTATGATATTCAGGTCTTTTTTTAGGATCATATTTGAATTTTTAGGATTTTTTCAAGATCGTATTTGAATTTATAGGATTTTCTCAGGATCATAAAGGATTCACAAGTGTTAGCTCCAAGCTTATGTGTGATAATTCCAATGGATAATACATGCTTAGGGACATGCCCTTGATTTAATTTCAAACTCATGCACTATTCAGGTGATATGCCCCCAGACAAGACACAAATTAAATACAAAGGCCAAGGATAGAGTATGTATAGGCTAGTGATGTTTGGGCCATGATCAAGGACTAGGGATGTCTTGTAATATAAAAAATATGCTGAGGGAATGACAAGGAGGAAAAACTAGATGGAATCTTGATAGATGGAGGAGTAATAACTAATTAGACATGGTGTATGTTTGCTAAGTTTTCACCATGGTACTTGCCCAGAGTGCTTGTTTTTTAGGTTTTCACTTTTGGATAAAATTTTTCTCTTGATTCAAATTTTTGTGCCAAGACTTCTATTTACCATGTTTTCATCAAGGGATCCATTTTTTCATAACATTTTTCTAATTTTTTAATTTCTTTTTTCATGACTTTTTGTTATTTTTTAAATATTTCTTTAGGAATGTTTTGCCATTTTTTAAAAAGGATTTTTAGGCAAAACCATGAATTTTGTTGACGAAGACTAAAAATTATTATGTTGTCAATGCTACTAGCTAATAACTTTTGAACCCATTAGTGACTATAACTACATAGGATTCATTCCCAGTTTGTAGCTAAAATCAAACCACTAGAATGGCCTTGAGACATACTATTGTGTACCATATGTAAGATGGTGTCTGATTCTCACGAATCAAGGCATCTAAGAATAGTTGTGTTCAAGAATTCTTTGTATGAGATGTCATTGATGATGACATGCTCAAAGGATTACTCAATAGACGTTTGATTTTGGGTGTTTGATAAGTTAGGTAGGAGGATTTGGGTATAAGTAACTGGATACAAGGAATAACTAGGAAGATTGAGACCAATGAATTCTCACATGAAGGTTGATCAAAAGAGCTCAAAAAGATTTTGTAGCATGTTGAACACATGAACACTTGTATTCATGGCATCACCTTGCGCATTTTGTATCCTTGGCAGATGCTTAGCTTTTTCTTTTTTATTATCTAATGGTGCCTTTCTATTTTCACCAAGAGACCTATTTTTGTTATTTTTTCCTTTGTTTATTGTTTTTTAATTGGAAGATGTAGTTGACTACCCAAAATATGTCAATGTGATCCATTTAGGAGGAAATTATTCTTTATGACCATTAATTATAGTGCCTTCATAGATTTCAAACTCTGAGAGTGTCATCATTGTTAAATTGATAAAAAATTGGTAGTCAACATTGGTCCCAATCCAATAGTTTAGGATAACTTGAGGGAATTTCATCATGAATGTTGCATGGGCTCTAGTCAAAGGTATAGATATGGGTACTAGATTCAATGATATTATTGGGTCATGCTTACAAATTGGAGGATTTGGATCCCATAATGTGTCGATCCAAGGTGTACGATTGATTTGAATGATGCGTGGAGTTATGTGTTTATTCTCCATAGGTAGGCTATTGGGGTCAAAAAAGAAAAAATAAAGTGTATAAGGACTAGCAAGATTATCAATTGTAGGTTTGGTATCCTCTGATTTCTTTTCATCATTCAAAATATTCACAGTCCCACACAAGGGTACTGTAGTACAAGGAGGACCTACTCGCAATAGTTTGAATCCAAGCCCCAAACTAGGAGGTCATCCTTTTTTAGTGATAGGTTCAATTATTCCTTATTTATGAGATCCAAGGCCACTACATCCATCATAACCTTTTTTTTGAATGATAGTAAACCTAAGTCCATACTTGTCAAGAGATATCAAAGTGGGTTCTCGTTATTCTTTCTCTTCCTTAATAGAGATAAATGAATTCTCACAAACATGTTCTTCAAGTAGGCCACTCCTACTAAGAAAATTGATGGAAGTAAAAATTTATAACTAAACTTAGAATGTTGTGTTTTTAATAGTTGTAATCTACCATAAGATTGGGGAGAAAGTGGTGACTTCCAAATGTGGAATACTTGAGACATAAAGTATTCTCCACACCCTTTTGTCTTCAATCTTCAACTTTTCTTTGGCCTTACTAAAGAGGATATCAATGTCCATATATTTAGAGGAATATGTGGGTTGTGCTTCATTATTTTTTGGGACTTGGTATGTTGTAGCATCTCTAAGACTAGCACATAATTGGAATGGGTCTAGATCACAAGGGATAGTGAACTCTAGATTCTCATAGGAAAATTCCATGCATTGGTGGTATGTAGAAGGCCCTGCTTTCATAGTATGAATCCAAGGGTGTCCTAGTATCATGTTACAATTCACTTTGATATCTAGGACCTAAAATAATGCATTCTTGGTAGCCGAACAAACTCTTATGGGTAATATGATAACCCTCACAGAGAAGTGTTCACCATCATCCTTGGCCTTTATAGTGATTCTATGAGAGGGATCCACATCTTCTTCAAAGTAACCTAGACCCTTGACAACTTTAAGGGTACATAAGTTTAGTCCCACTCCTCCATCTATCAAGGCACATCTGAACTTGGTGTTATGTATAAAGACTTTGAGATGAAAGGGGTCATTATGGTTGGGCTTGTCCTTAGGAATATCTGATGCAGGAGCATCCAGAGGTATAAGGGCAATCCTGTGTCACCCAAAAAATGTACCTAGAATTAGTTTCTATTTCATGTGTTTTCATTTTTGGATACCCATTTGGGTCAAATAAAGGTTCCAACTCTCACAATTCCACTATTAGTGTTCTAGGTTAGAGTATTTGAAACCCTTGAGATACGTGTAAATGCCAAAAAAATAGGAGTACGTAATTGAGACATAATTTTGGTAAATTAGAGGGTGTAAATTGGCTAGATGAATGTAATTGTAATTTAGAGCATTCCAAAAAAAGAATCAGGTCAAAAGGCTCCACGGTTTGAAAGTTATCGTAGATTTTCAATTTTTGGAGACCTCCTAAGAATGCTTCAAAGTTAGGTTAGGGGCATTAAATGACCTCAAAAAGGGCTGAAAAATGGGGGATGAGAAAATCTGGTCCATAGGCTATAGAGCACTTCGAGAGCTTTTCAAAAATGTAAACAGTTCATTAATCGGAGCTACAGTTCAAAAGTTATGCCTCTCGGAAGTTCAATTACAATTTTTGGATTCTTCTAATTTTGTGCCGACTTCTAATGATACTTTTGGAGCCTTCTATTTGGTCGGTGGATGCCAACTAGCACTTTCTAAAATGTATTCCTAATCCTTAACCCTTTGGGGTCTATTTAAGAACATTTCTAGCATTGTAAAAGGCAGTTCGGAGTGGAGTTTGAGAGAAGGTACTGGGAGAAGAATTTATCTCCAGATTTATGCTATTCTAAGCCCATAGGGCATGTTTTGGAGTTTGTTTCTCTACACTAAGTGTACTGGCATATTTTCACCATTAATAAAATTTTCCCTTTCCTATTGTTTCCATTCTGTGCTTGGGTTGTGTCTCCATCAAGTGGTATCAGAGCAGGTTTTCCTAAGTGTGTAGATAGAGCGCCGACTATGAGGCAGTTTGCACCAGGACTGTGTGGTTGCGAGTTTGAGTTAAGAAGATTCCTCCATGAAGAGAGCATGGCGAAAGGGCTGGAGCTATTAATCCTAAGGAGGTTAGAGCCCTCCAAAGGTAGGTCCAAGCATTGCAAGAGGAGCTCTGTAGGGGAACAAATGTTGCTGCAGGTGACGAAAGTGAGGATGACAATGAAGAAGAAGAAATTGGACCAAAAGGGGAATTTGATGAGGAAGTTTTGAATCAGGCAGAGGAAAGGCTTTTTAGGGCCATTACTAAGTTTGGGAAAAGACCTACAATTTATGTGGGTGTATTTTCAAGAAATTTGAAACCAGATGAGTTGATTGACTGGATCAATGAACTAGAAGAGTACTTTGAGTATGAGGATATTAGGGAATCAAATAGGGTTAAGTTTGCAAAGGTCAAACTGAAAGGACATGCCAAAATCTAGTGGCAAGAGGTTCAATTGGAAAGAAATAGAAGAGGAAAGGATAAGATCACAAGGTGGGATCGCATGGTGGACAAACTAAAGAAGCAGTTCATTCCTATTGACTATGAGCTTGATTTGTTTAAGAAGATGCATGGGTTTAAGCAACCAAAAAAATAAGTTCAAGAATATACAGAGGAGTTTTATCAACTTCTGATTAGAGAGGGGCATGTAGAAGCAAATAAGGAGAAGGTTGCACATTATATCAGTGGGTTGCAACCTAGCATCCAGGAGGAATTAAGTCTGGAAAGAATGACCAGCGTTGAGGGGGCATACCAATTTTCCCTATGAGTTGAAGAGAAGCTAAATAAAAGGTTTGAAGGGAGACAAAGAGGGTGTGGTCAAGGAGGAAGGGGTAGTGGTAGGTCATCTGGAGGCCAAAATGAAACCCAAAAGAAAAATGAAAATGTGGGTACTAGCAGGAACTAGAGGAACGAGGGTTTCAACCGCTCCCATGATCAAGACTTTGGAAGTTAGAGAGGAAGAGATAGAGGACATGGACAAGGAAGAGGAGGCTTCTATGGTACCTATTTCCATTGCAATGAAGGAGGTCATCATGCCTTTGAATGCCCTCAATGACAAGGAAGGACAGATAGGAGAGTTGAGGGTCAAGCTAGGGTTGCTCATGTGGATGAGGATGCACACTCATCACATTTAGAGGATGCAAAAAGAGGAGAGAATTTAGTAAATGAAAGGGTCCTACTAAGTGGTGAGCTTGAATCAAGACAAAGGAGGAGTTTATTCCATACCAGGTGTAAGTGTGAGGATAAATGTTGTTATGTAATCATTGATGGTGGTAGCACTAATAACTTGGTATTAGAGGAGATGGTCTCTAAGCTAAAGCTCAAGAGGCAAAAACACCCCCAGCCCTATCAGATTGCTTGGCTAAAAGATGATCATAAGGTCCTGGTAAGTGAACAATGTTTAGTGAAGTTCAAAATTGGGAGTTACCATGATGCAGTTCTCTGTGATGTTATTCTAATGGATGTTTGCCATCTATTGTTGGGTATATTGTGGAAATTTGATAGGCATGCAGTACATGATGGTCATGCAAACACATACTCTCTAACAAAGGATGGAGCTCACCACAAACTGAAGCCCATGAAAAAGGAAGGCGAAAAGGTTTGTAGCAGTGCTAGGATTTGTCTTGTTAATGGAAGGAAGTTTTTAGATGGCATGAAACATCAACGTATGTGCTATGCTTTGATTCCTAGGAAAGATAAAGAAGGTAGTAGTGAAATACCACTTGAAGTTTCAAATTTACTAGGTGAGTTTGGAAATATCATCTTTGATAATGTTCCAGAAGGATTGCCATGGGTAAGGCAAATCAGTCATTAGATAGATTTAAGCCTAGGAGCTAGTTTTCCTAACAAGGCTACTCACAGGATGACTCTTACTGAAACTGAGGAGCTAAATAGACAAGTTCAGAAGCTATTGAGGAAGGGGTTGATTCGGGAGAGCCTGACTCCATGTGCAGTACCTACAGTACTAGCACCAAAGAAGGATGGAGAGTGGAGAATGTGTACAGACTCTCGAGCTATAAATAGCATAACCATCAAGTATCGGTTTCCTTTGCCAAGAATGGATGATCTTATGGACTGCTTGAGTGGAGCTTAGTACTTCACAAAGATAGATCTCAAGAGTGGCTATCATTAGATATGGATACGAGAAGGAGATGAGTGGAAAATAGCCTTCAAGACCAAGGAGGGTCTTTATGAGTGGTTAGGCATGCCCTTTGGATTGATGAATGCACCAAGCACCTTCATGCGACTCATGAATGAGGTACTTAAGAAGTTCTTGGGAAAATTATTGTCTATTTGGATGATATTTTAATTTTTAGCAAGACTTTGGAAGAACATTTATTGCATATTCATAGTGTCCTTGAAAGGTTAAGGGAAGAGAAACTGTTAATTAATCTGAAGAAGTGTATCTTTGCAAAAAGGGAGTTAGTCTACTTGGGGATTGTTATATCACCTGAAGGTCTCAAAATAGATCCAGAGAAGGTAAAAGCCATCTTGGAATGGCCTACTCCAAGGTTTGATACTGAGGTAAGATCATTTCATGGTCTGGTTAGTTTTTACAAGAAGTTCATTAAGAATTTTAGTGGCATATGTGCACCCCTAACTGATACAATAAGAGGGGATAGAAAAGAGTTCAAATGGACTGTGGTAGCTGTGAGAAGTTTTGAAATGCTAAAGAAGAAGGTGATAGAACAACCTGTGTTGGCACTTCCAGATTGTAGAAAGGTGTTCTAGGTGGATTGTAATGCTAGTGGCATGCTATTGGGGTTGTATTAAGCCAAGAAGGTAAGCCTATTGCATATTTTAGTGAAAAATTGAATGATGCAAAAAAGAATTATTATGTTTATGATCAAGAGTTCTATGCAATAGTTCAGGTCTTAAAGAAATGGAGGTATTATTTATTGCCAAAAGAATTTGTTTTATATACTGATCACCAGGCATTATAGTACCTAAATAGCCAAGGTAAATTGAATCAGAGGCATATGAAGTGGGTAGAGTTCTTGCAGAGCTATACATTTGTGTTGAAGCATAGAAGTGGAAAATCTAACAGGGTTGTAGATGCACTAAGTAGGAGACAGTTGTTGCTTGCAGTAATTTAGGTTGACGTAGTTGGGTTTGATGAACTCAAGAAACTGTACCCTAAGGATCCTAATTTTGCTAAAACATGGAAAACTTGTAAAGAGCATGTTGCTATAGATAGAACCAAGTGGCTAGACTATTTGATTCAGGATGGTATGTTGTTCAAGGGCATTCAATTGTGCATTCCAAGGAGTTCCATGAGGGAAAATTTGATTAAGGAGAAACATAGTGGAGGGGTGGCAGGACATATTGGTCGAGATAATACCATTTCCATTCTCAAAGAACATTATTTTTGGCCTCAAATGTCACAGGATGTGAAGAAGTTTGTACAAAATTGCTAGATTTGTCAAGTGGCCAAGGGATTTAGTCACAATCCTAGACTATATCAGCCATTGCCTATTCCATCAAAGCCATGGGAGGACATAAGTAAGGATTTTATTCTTGGATTGCCGAGGACAAAAAGGGGTAATGACTCAGTATTTGTGGTGGTTGATAGGTTCTCCAAAATGGCACATTTCATTCCATGCCACAAAACTCATGATGTTGTCCATATTGCAGACTTGTTTTTTAGAGAGGTGGTAAGACTACATGGTCTCCCAGGGAGTATAGTTTCTGATAGAGATACTAAATTTGTGGGGTATTTCTGGAGAACATTGTGGAAGAAGTTGAGAACAAACTTGAAGTTCAGTTCTACACATCACCCGTAGACTAATGGACAAACTAAAGTAGTAAATAGAAGTCTGGGCAATTTACTGAGATGTTTAGTTGGGGATAAGCCCAAGGGGTGGGATTTGATTCTACCACAAGCAGAGTTTGCTTACAATAACTCTATAAATAAGAGTACTGGTGGATCACCATTCCAAATTGTATATGGAAGTATCCCAAGGACTACACCAAAATTGAGGAAGATAGAGCAAGGGGAGAGGACAAGTGCTGAAGCTGAAGAATTTGTTGAGCATATCAAGTGTCTACATGAGGAGATTTAGGCACACATTACCAAGATGAACCATCAGTATAAAGCTAGGGCTGATAAAAGGAGAAGACATGACGAGTTCCAAGTAGGGGATCCAGTTATGGTACACTTAAGAAAAGAAATATTTCCGGCCAGTACTTATAACAAACTGAAGATGAAGAAATTTGGCCCCTGCAAAATTTTGAAGAAACTTGACTCAGGAAATGCAAATAAAGTAGAGTTTCCAGATGGAATTCACATTTCCCCTATTTTCAACATTGCAAACTTAATAGAGTATCATGATGATGGTGCAGATGAGGATCTGACATTAGAGCCATGCCCAATTCCTACTTCTAAAAAGGAGGAGATAGAGGAGATTTTGGTTAGTCGTGTGGGTAGGAGTACCAGAAATAGGCAGTATTAAGAGTATCTGGTCAAGTGGAAAGGACGACCAATAGAGGACTCAACTTGGATATCAGCAACTAAGGTTTCCCATTTGGGATTTCCTCTACCATTCATAAAGTGGCAGGGTCACTTTTAAATCTACCCTGGGTGTCTGATGTAGGAGCATCCAGAGGTATAAGGGCAATCTTGTGTCACCCAAAATAATGTACTTAGACTTAGTTTCTATTTGATGTGTTTTCATTTTTGGATACCCATTTGGTTGAAATAAAGGTTCCAACTCTCACAGTTCCATTACCAATATTCTAGGTTAGAGTATTTGAACACCTTGGGATACGTGTAAATGTCAAAAAAATAAGAGTATGTAGTTGACCCATAATTTTGGTAAATTAGAGGGTTTAAATTGGCTGAATGAATGTAATTGTAATTTAGAGCATTCCAGAAAAAGAATCAAGTCAAAAGGCCCCACGGTTTGAAAGTTATCACAATTTTTCAATTTCTGGAGACCTCCTAAGAATGCTTCAAAGTCAGGTTAGGGGAATTAAATGACCTCTAACAGGGCCAAAAAGTGGGGGATGAGTGAATCTGGTCCATAGGGCTATAGAGCACTTTGAGAGATTTCCAACAATGTAAATGGTTCGTTAATCGGAGCTATGGTTCAAAAGTTATGCATCCCAAAAGTTCAGTTACCATTTCTGGATTCTTCTAATTCTATGCCAACTTCTAATGTAACTTTTGGGGCCTTCTATTTGGTCAGTAGATACCAACTAGCACTTTCTAGAATGTATTCCTAATCCTTAACCCTCTAAGGTCTATTTAAGAACATTTTTCGCATTATAAAAGGCAGTTCGGAGTGGAGTTTGAGAGAAGGTACTGGGAGAAGAATTTATCTCCAGATTTATGCTATTGTAGGCCCATAGGGCATGTTTTGGAGTCTGGTTCTCTGCACTAAGTGTACTAGCATATTTTCACAGTTAATAAAATTTTCCCTTTCCTGTTGTGTCCATTCTGTGCTTGGGTTGTGTCCCCATCAATATCTTGGGGTGAAAACATGATATGTTGTGATGCAAATAGGTTCCCAACCATGGCATGAAACTGAGCTACACCAATGTTATCTCATACTACAAACTCTTTATTGGTCAAGGATTTTGTAATGCTGGGGTGACACACACAACAAATCTATGATAGATATTTGCACAAGGGTGTTACCAAGCTAGTCTAAAAGGTTGTAGTCTAAAGAAGTAGGATCAATAGGTCTACTAGGGGCCATAGGTCTAGTAGATATGGTAGGTTTAATTGGGGCCATAGGTCTATTTGGGGGTCCAAGTAAGGTAATCCGAGTGTGGTAGGTGGTGACAACACAACGAGGGTCTTCATATTTTAAGGTGAATGTGGTTGTGTGGGAGTTGGAATCATTGAAATAGTTGATGGTGTAGTCAAATCCAATGCATGTGTAGTTATTCTGCAAGTTAGAGTTTGAACTAGATTCTTTGACTTTGTCATGATTATCGAAAGGGTTTTTTAAAACATTATGATCATAATTAGATACTTGTAGTGATGGATTGATTATGATCACACTATCATTGATAAGGTCTTGTGTTTCATGTTTTAGATAAAAACATGACAAGGTCTTATGTCCTTTGGTATGGTGGTAATCATAGAATTTGTTGTCATCCCACTAAGAGGCCTTAGTTAATGGTTTATCTTTGATCGAGGGTAATTGTAAGAAGTTATTAGTCAATAATTATTGAAGTGTAGTCTCAAGAGGTATCCCTAAGGGTGTGAATTTCCTCTCTTTGTTATTAGGATGTCTTCAAGGTATGTCCTACTTGGAAGTCTCATTTTGTTGTTGTTGAGCTAGTGTTTAGTTGGGATTTTGTGAATTTGTAGGGTTTTCACCTTTTAAGGTTAGTTGAGGTTGTGTTGTGCTAATCATTTGTGCATCCACAATACCATCATTGGTTACATTCTTGTTCTTGGAGAAAATTTTTACCTTGTCATTAGATGAGTTTATATTTTATTTTTCTTTGTTTGTCTTGAGGATGCCTTTGTAGATTAGGGAATCTTTAATTCTAGCTCCCTCTTTCATTAGCTTAGAAATGATGCTCAAACTTTTGATCTTGAGTTCATACATTAAATGAGTGACTAGGTTTTCAATGCATAGATTAACTTGTTATTCTTTAGCAATATTTAGTGAGCATTGAATGACTAGGTTTCTCTAATGTAATATGAATGTTATGAATGACTCTCAAATCTTTTTTTTAGTTGAGCACAAATTAGAAAGTGTCACCTCATTTCTAATGTTGAAGGAAAAGTGGGAGATAAAATTGTCTACTAATTCTGACCAAGATTTTATGTTACTAGGAAGTTTGGAGCACCATTTGAGTGTGGGTTCACCTAGAGAATGAGGGAATAGTCTCATGAGGTATGTGGGCTCATCACTAAGTTCAATACAAGAGAAACATAATTACCTGATGTTATCAACTAGGTTTCCTTTTCCTCAATATTTTCCAAATCTTGGTGCCTTGAAATGTTTTGGGAATGGAGGCATATATAGACATTTGTCAAAGGGATTAGGACATAAGTACCTTTTCGTGCATACAACCTATTTATTTTGGACTCTCAATGCCTTGACTTGTTTGGATAGTTGTTTGAATGATGGTCCTTTATTAGTCTTTTATGTCTACAAGTAGATCTCTTGATATGGAAAGAATTGTGTCTACTTGTTTCTGAGATTTTTGTTTCTAAAAACTCGGGTGATGTGTCACTATGGGGTGGAGGTATGTTAGCACCTTAGAGACAAAATGGTCATTTTCATGGTACTTATTTTTGTGGTATTGATTGGGATTGTTTTATCGTGGGCTATTGTTGCATCACTTGTTGTGGTTGTTGTGCCATTTGTGCTAGTTATTTTTGAGATATCTCTGTTAGTTGAATGTGAGACCACGTATGCAACTATTGTTGTAGAGGTATCCATTGAGGTTGCTATGGCATATATTTTTGTAGTAACAAGTGTTTTTGATAGGAAATTTTTTTCTCTAGGAATATTTGGTATTCCAACTATTGTTTTAGTTGCTCTTGTTGTTTAGAAAACATAGCTTGTTGTTGTTAGAATTTTTTCTGGTAGATTGTATTTAAGTCAAGTTAATTTAGACTAGGTTGTATGTTAGGGACATTGGATCCTTTTACCACTTGAGGTTGTTGTTGTTGTTGATGTTGATTCATTGTATGAATGTTAAGTAGGTTTTAACTTTGTTGTGCATTAGGGATGTTAAGTCCTTGTAACACTATAGGTTGTTATCTTGGAAGTTGGTTATGTTGTTTAGAGTTGAATATCATGTTTGGGTCTTTGTTTAAATACTTTTGTGTGTTAGATGTTTCATTGTTGGACCTCATATTGATTTGGAAATGGGACATATTCCTTTGGGGAATGGGTGAAATATTGATAAGGCTCCTCCTTTGTATGTCAATAGTGGTTTTAGCAATTGATTTTTCACATGGTATACTCATAGTAGGCCCCATAACATTTGATGTCATAACAATTGGTAGAATTATGAGCAATGGTGCACTTTGTTGATTTTCCTCCAAATAAGGTATGTTTGGCATCGCTAAAGTGCAAGTCCCCCTAGGCACATCTTTTTGTTGCATTATTTGATTAAGGCCAATTCTTAACATCCTTTTGGGATATTTTGGAAGTGTCTTGTTGCCATTGATTGACGGAGGTTTGTCAAACAAGGGGTTGATATTAATGTGTTTGAAAGTACTTTGGAGAATTTCAATAGGTGTTATCTATGTGTTTGGAAATTCCAAAGGTTTTTTTCACTTGTCCAAGTCCAAATTAATCATGGATTGTATGTTTTTGAATGTTGGGTTGTCTTGATATTTGGACTTAGGTCCTTTCAAATTTGGAATAAATTTGAAAATTTCTTGGGCTGCCAAATTTTTTAAATTCTTTCAAAAAGTCTTGTCTTGGCAAGCCTTGGGCATTTCTTCATCAGAATCTATGTCAAAATCGTCCCTTAGTTGCAAAGTACCTTATATTTTTTGAGGATTGAAGGTACTTGTGTTATGTTTATTGAATTCAAATGAGTAATTTTCTTTATCCTTAGGAGTTGTAGGTACACTTCCACATTTAGGTAGTATAGGTACAAATATGGGTTCAAAATTAGAACTCTATTGAACCATTCCATGTGTAGGGGAAGTGTAATCACCTAAAAATGGTCATCTAGACTATTAGCCCTCTTCTTAGCTTTTTGGTTTAATTAATTAATCATTTACCTAGACCAAATTGCTAAAATTCAAATAATTTATTATAACCTATAGTTTTCACTATCTTATCCTAAGTGTTGGAAATACAAATGGGAAATGTATACTTCTAGGGGGGGTTGTGAATCATAAGTAACTAGTCTTTAACCAATAAAACTTTTAACTTAAAAAAATGCATGCATGAACATATTGAAATAACATGTAAAGTAAATCCATCCACACAAACATTTTACACTAGATATGATTACCCAAAAACCCTCCAATGAGAAGGTAAAACTAGGGTGGGGATGACACCCATAATTCTTCACTACTGTAGCAATAAAGTTCACTTGTTAAGGTTACATAGTTTGACCATTCTCATGATTTTCCCTATGAAAGGCCTGCCCTATTAAATGCTTACAAAGAATTATTATATCCCACCCTATTAAAGGATTTTAACACCCTACTAAAAGTGTGCCTGGCTAAAGGACTTTAGAACACTCACTCGAAATGTCACCCCATTAAAGGATTTTACAATGGTTGTTAAATCGACCTTAGTTCAAAGGATTTCACCTTGCTGATATAGTTGTTAGAAAGTAACAATAGAATGTTTGATCTGATACACTTACAACTTTGCCTTGCTAATCTCAGATCAAAATTATGTCCATCTTGATCCTCTTGATCTATTGTAGCAATGATGTAAATTTTCTCCTTTGTTTTGCAAATTGATTTTTCAATTCTTTCACACTTCTAAGTCACCTTGAATGTATACTAATCAATTCAACCCTTTCAATTCCTTTAAATCTTCACTAGAATCACCTCCTTGCATACATTCATTCATACTAAATTATGGGGCTTTGTCTCCCTTTAAAAAGATTTTGGTGGCTTAGGGTTAGGTATGAATCTATGATTGAGATTCATTCATTTTTCCCTCTTAATTCCTTCCATTTTATGATTGGTTGCATGTTAATTGTATAAGGAATCCAAATAGATTCGATCTTATCTTCAAAGCTTTGAGATCTATCCATAAGTTAGCTCAAAAATAGTTTACATAGTTTTTTGTGTCATCACAAACAATTTGGTCCATTATGTGTAACTTGGCACTTGATAATACTAATGCTCGACACTTACTATAATTTTGTCTTGCTCGTCACTTAAACTTGCTCAGCATCAACTATTCACTTGGCACTTGAATTGCCCAATACATGAGTGACTCAGCACTCATTGCAACTTGGCATCTATGCATATTATACTCAGCATGTGTTACTAGCTTGGCATGAACTTAGTAAATATCTTAAGTGTGTTGAAACTCAATTGTCAAAACCAATCTAAAATCAACAATATCCCTCTTTGACATAAGTGGCAAAAATACTTAACTATACATAACAAATCTAATTTCCTCAAGTATAATATAAATATAGTTTGGCATATGTAGAAAACTTCAAAATTTCCAAAACTCTGTAATAGACTCATATACCTCAAAATTTTGTGACTCCCCTCAAGTTAATGTGCCCATTCTATATCCAAAATTTCTTCTCTTCTTTGAGTAGATTTTCTTCATGCTGATACTCTTTGCCTTCAAAATTTTTGACACTCTATTTTTGACTGATATACTCTATTTTTCTTGGTTGTTCCCCCTTTGCTTTCTCTCTCCCTTTTGGGTTATCTCCCCCAATTTCTTAGTTTTCTCCCCCTTTAATATTTCTCCCCCTTTTCGACACTAATGTCAAAGGGTCTATGCACTGATTGTGTATTTGTTCAAGAAGTTCTTATGGACTTCCATTATTATCTTCAAAGAAACATCCCAGTTGTCTAATACAACATCTAAAGATTTGATCTGGATGGTTGTCTCTGCTAAAAGATAAACTAAAATATCCAATGTTGAAAAATTGAGATCCTTCTTTAACACTACTTCTACATAGGCTAGTTCTTTCTGGAGTATTTCCATATTAGGGTTAAGGGAGGCTTGTATGCTAATTAAATTGGCTCTTATGCTAGCCTCTTCTTTTGTTAATATAGCTAGTTGATTTTGTGTATGAAGTGTTGAATGAAAGCGCTTCTTACCTTGAGTTGGATTTTGAGGTAGTTCCATACTTGAAATCTTCAAATTCCTTTCCAAACTCAAAATCCTATGGCTCATTTCTTGTGTGAAGAGTATGGGATCACACAATTTTGTGTACAATGAGAATATGTTACCTTCTTCACTTTCTCAATTCTGTTAGCCAATTCAACTTGTCATAGTGCTATCTCACTAGATATCTTCTCATTGACTTGTCCTTGAAACTTATTTTCAGACCATTCCATGAGTTTAACATTGGTTTCTTGGTCTTCATTTGTCATCTTTTCAACAATTTTTGATAATTTTTCTAATATGGGCTTTGATTCATCAGGTGTTTGCAAGCTGAAAGCATCAAAAAGATTGTCTTTGATTTCCTAAAGTGCTTGCCTCAGCTTATATTTCTTCTTGAGTATCTCTTGATTCTTCTCTCTTTCCAATGTTTCTTGCATGATATTGATCTGATCTAAGGTTATTGATTCATAATCATATTTTGTCATCACTATGTCTTCATCTAATAGTGCATCACCATAGTGGAATACCTTTACAACCATTGTTGAGATGGAGCCTAGTGCTGAAATTTGTAATGGTATTGCATCAATGCTCAGCCTCTGAAGGACTTTAGAAGGAGTGCCAGTTGTTGGTAAGTTTTTCAAAGTTTGAATGGCTTCTTGATCATTTTGCTTGGGTTTTTCCTTATCTTCATCAAATCTAGCTTGTTCAATTATGATCAATTGTGGTGCACCTTGTGTTTGTTCAGAAGGTACAAAAGCATCTACCTATCTTGATTGTTCCTTTGTTGGATCCTTTTCTTCTATAGTTTGAACTTCATCAAATTTTGTAGCAGTGTCAACCTTTATGGATTTATCCTCTGTTTGGGTCAATGATTAAGCACTAGTAGCTATAGGGATAGTAGTAGTGGTTCTTGTGTAGTCACCTTTTCCCTTGTTATGTTAGCTATAGCCTTATGTAATTCATCCACATTGACCAATAAGGGATTTTCACATAGTCTTGCCTGCAGTGTGGATTGGTCAATTATCTTTTTCAAATCCTCTGTAGTGAATGGATTGATGTTTTGAGGTGATTTTTCAGGAACATCTTTCACTATAATGGTCTCTATAGTTGTATTTATGTCATGTGGAGGGTTCATGCTTGGCAATTGTGAATCTTTAACATTCTGCTCTGCTTGCTGCTCATCTGTTGTTACCACCTCATCTTTCTTTTGTTGTGTCTCCTCCATTGTAGTGTCTTTTTTCTCTTTTTTTGTTTCATCCTCCTTGTCCTCACCTTATTCCTCATTATTCCTTCCCTCAAAGGGATCTACTTCTCCTTTTTTTATAGTTGTTAATCCATCTACTAATCTCCATATTTGTGTGGATTTCTTCACAACATCCTCAATTTTAATCTATAAAATGTTAAATGCCCTATACTTTGGTGCAAATTTGCTACCATATTTCTTATTAGCTTTGATTATTTTTCCTTTTGAAAATTCTAGCATTACTTGTGCTAATGTACACTCTCTTATTTCCTTCTCCATATTCAGGGAATAGTGCCATTTATTCTCAACAATGATGTACAAATCTTTGGGCATTGTGTTATCAAATTCAAGAGGGGTATTCTTGAATTTTTCCATCATGGCATATACAAATTCTTCAACAATGTTTTGGTCTTCTCTACTCAATTTACCAACTTCAATATTTTTGAAACTAGTCAAATCTGCATTATCTCTAACATTATCACAAATGCTTTATAGATCAAACTTGGGAGTATGACTTACCAATCTAAATTGGGTTGTATCTCCTAACTCTATCTTTTCATCATTTGACTTTAGTTGTGCTACATATTTTCTTCTTAGTTTCTTCTACACAAGGCCATTTTTCTCAATTTCCTTAGTCTACTTCCTAGCTTTCTCCTTAGTCTTTTGAGTGGTTGCTCTTGTAGTGGCTCTTGTTGCTAGAGCTATAGGCTTTGTTGCACTAGGCTTTGCATTCTTCTTTGCCTTAGGTTGTGCAATTGTCTGTGTTTTAGCCTTTTTCTTCTTTGCTTGTCATTTTACTTGTGCTTCCTCAGCATCATCTCCCTCAGCACCATTTTCTTCTTGATCCTCACCCATTCCTTGGGTTAAGGAAGAGGTTCTTGACCTTGTTCCTCTTCTTCATCATCTTCTCCATCATTGCCTTGTCCAAAATTTTCTTTAAGTTTGTTCACCATTTTGTCTTTCTTCTTCAAGGTTGATGTTGCTTTCAGTTCCATCTCAACCTTTGATTTCACAACATCATAGTTACCAATTTTTTTTGCAATTTTATCAACTTCATCAGCAAGAAGTATAGTGATAGTGGCTGAAGCTTCATCAATGTTTATTTCATAACCTAGAGGCCTCAACCATCTCACTCTAGGTACTGCAACCTAGATGAAGGTGTAGTCAATGTCCACAAGAAAGAAAATATCATTGTAATATTTCTCTACCAGGTAAATAGGAATTCTTAGCTCTTGTTTCATGGATTTCTTGAAGTCTTCAAAGTAACTAGTCATTACTAATTTAAAATTCTTTCCCATTTGTTTAATGTACTCATTTATTTGCATAGCAACTAACCTATTGGTTCTCCATCCTACTCTAACAAAAGATGGGAATTCATTTTGAACATAGAAAAATATGCATATTAGTATGGAACCAAACTTACATTGAGCACTTTTAGATTTCCTTATTGCTCCTAGGTTCTCCATTATTTGCTGCAACTATAGTTCTACAAGATCATAAGTATGATCTTTCTTGACTATCTTGTAGCCTACATCAATTGCTATACATAGAACACTATTCAGTTGGCTTGACTGATAGAATTTGTGTGATATGACTTTCACTATAAAATCAAGAAGTGGATATGTAATGGTGTCAATAGTCATTCTTCTCTTGTTCCACTTTGCTGATGTATTTCACTCTATCACCTCTTTTGAATTGCTCCTCAAAGTTTTAGGCCAATCTAGGGTTGGGTATCCAGCAACCCTATGTATAATTCTCTTTGATAGTTTGATGGGTCTAGCTTCCAACCATAGAAAATCATCATGTATTCTTCTTAGAACAATCATGATCCACTCATTTTTGAAGATAGTTGGAAAATCTAGGGTACAAGTTAAGCCCTTCCTCTGTACAATTTTGAATTCTTCCTTCAACACTCCATTTTTCCATAACCTATCATATGCTTGTCTGATCTCTATATCTCCAATTCCTCCTACTTTGCAATTATAATACTTCCTCATGTCTTGAACCATAACAACCTTAGGTGGAATAATTGATAATGCACCTATTGGATCATTCTTGTATGCAACTTCTGGTATGGCCCTAAAATCTGATTGTTTGACCTCGTTGCTTACTAATTGAACTTAAATTGGTTACATAGCCTTTGGATTCTTAGAACTTGAGGCCATTATTTAAGCTAGGGTTTTACAAATATAAAAATGTGTAGCTCGACAGGTGAAGAATACCTTTGGAATCAATGAAACGATGCTCGATCTTCACTATCATCTATGAAAATGCTTCATTCTTTCTTGTCAATCACTTATTCACTCTTCTCACTCTTGCTCTATGTTCAAAATGACAAAAAATATGTAGAATTTACCCTTATACCCTTTCAAAATATAGCATTTATTGCATGGTACATGTACAACTATAAACTTAGTTTCAATACAATTTTTGTTTCACTCAATATTAACTGGTTTTCCCATCACTCAGTAGCTATAAGAATTACCCTTACTTAGCTTGTATAGAAATTTCCTTCACTCAATACCTACTACTGACTCAACTTCAACTAGCTTTGGCTAATAGCTTAGTACATACTAGTGCATTACTCGACAATTGAAGAGGACTTCTCACACTTGGTAGTAGGATGAAAACTTAAAGATTTAACCTTGGTTTTTCCTTATTATCTTGCATCTTTCTTCATGTTAATATATCTATTCTAGTATTAACTTCTTTGGGAATTGATGTATGATAAAAAACTTTAAAATATCAATCCCACATACCTCCTTTTTCTTAGTTTGATGAGATGTGACCACTTGACCTTTCAGGTGAAGTGATCCCTTCATTTGATGTGTTGCATCCATCTTTCTTCCTCCATGTTTTGTTCATCTCTCCTTTGATGTGCTCAACATCTACCTTTCCTTTTCATTTGTTGAACTCTAAGTTAGGTGCCTTTGTCCTTATTAGGCAATTCTTTCTAATATGAATAGTCTTCAAATAGCTAAAGCCTATAGTTTGATTCAACCATATGTTGTAGTTACCATTGAAGTGTGTTCTTATCCAATTTTTATGGATGTGTCCATACTCTTGAAAAGAATGATATCTATGTCTTGTATTGTAATCCCAATTATAGGAGTTTTCATAGCTTCTTCCCTTTGTTGACTTGTTTGATGACCATGTGGACTTGGATCTACATTCAAAGGCTTTGTATCCAAACTTTTGACAATTGTAGTAGTGTCCTTCAAATTTTGGTGCATGCATAGTTTTGGTTGTACATTCATGTACCTGATGACCCTTTTTCTTGCACTTGTGACAATGAGTCATGTTCTTAGGATTGGCATGTTGACCAGCATTCTTGTTCCTACAAACACTAGCTATATGTCCTTTCTTTCAACAATAATGACAAGTAGGTTTAGAATTCTTACCTTTATTGTTTCTTTCCTTAGTAGCTTTGGATGATTCTCCTCCTTTAGTGCTTATGTAGCCCAATCCTGATGTACCTTTGTTGGATCTATGGGATTTAGTTTCTCAAAGTACTTGATGGCTTCATTTGGATTTTTGAAACTTTGAGCAAACTCCTTTTCTCTCTTTAGGTCATTCTGCAGCTGTTCATTCTGCAACTTCAATGCAGTTATTTCAATGTCTTTGACATTCAACTCATGATGAGCATTCATCATTTGTCTTAGGGTGTTGCATGTTTGAGATCCTAGATAGCTTTGTTGACTTTTCTTCCAATCTATTTGCTAAAATTCTTTTGTCTTCTTCAATCATGGCCTTTTATTCTATAGCTTTCTTCTTTTGTTTAGTCACCTCACATAGTAGTATAGCTTGCGATTCTTGTTCCAACTTGAGATTTCTGATTTTGTCAGCTTGTGCTCTATTCTCATCCATGAGATATGCAATTATTGCATCAAATTCATAGGAGTTACCATCTATAAATAACTTTGTGGTTTCAATTTCTTTGTATTATGTGTCATTTTCAGCCATAGCAATCTCTTTCCTTCTCTTCAAGGAACTTCTCAAAGCATCTCCAGCTTCATCCAGTTGTTGTAGTAAGAGATGTATCTCAATCTCCTGATTTTCAATTGTTTTTCCCAACTTGTAAACCTCCATATCAAGATCTTTTCTCCAAGCTACAAGGCTTCTCCTGATGAGAACTCAACTCTTATGCCAATTGTTGAAAATACAAATAGGAAATGTATACTTTTGAGAGGGGGGGGGGGGGGGGGGGTTGTGAATTAGAAGTAACTAGTCTTTAACTAATAAATTTTTTTAAATTAAAATAATACATGCATGAACATATTAAAATAACATGTAAGGTAAATGCATCTAGATAAACACTTGACACCAGATATGATTACCCATAAACCCTCCAATGAGAAGGTAAAACTAGGGTGGAAATGACACCCACAATTCTTCACTACTACAACAATATAGTTCACTTGTTAAGGTTACATAGTTTTACCATTCTCATGATCTGCCCTGTTAAAGGCTTACAAAGGATTGTTAGATCCCACCCTTTTAAAGGATTTTAACACCCTACTAAAAGTGTGCTTGGCTAAAGGACTTTAGAACAGTCACTTAGAATGTCACCCTATTAAAGGATTTTACAATGGCTATTAAATCAACCTTAGTTAAAAGGATTTCACCTTGTTGATATCATTGTTAGAAAGTAATAGTAGAATGTTTGAACTGATACACTTACAAGTTTGCCTTGCTGATTTTAGATCACAATTTTCTCCATCTTGATCCTCTTGATATGTTGTAGCAATGCTATATAGTTTCTCCTCTATTCTGCAAAGATATTTTGCAATTCTTTCACACTTCTAAGTCACCTTGAATGTAAACTGATCAATTCACCCCTTCTATTTCCTTCAAATATTCACTAGCATCACCTCCTAGTATAAATTCATTCATTCATACCTTCATTCAACTTCTATTTTATTAGTTGACTTATGTGTGCACATGGATCAATCCTCATTTTCAAACTCCACCCTTGATCATCCACCATTTTGACCTTGATCTCCACCATCTATATGATTTTAAAATAGACAACTCTCCTCTTAACATTAACAGATTTCCACAATCCATTTGTAAATAATTGGTCTTCTTGTCAAAGCGGGCACACTCTTGAGTATTTTTATGGTATAGGTATATCATTCAAATTCTTGAGAGCTTTTATGGAGAACTTTTATTTCTTTGTCTCATTCTATTATCCATGGCACTCTTAGTGTACATACATGTAGTTTAGCTTCCATTTTGCAATAGTCTAGCTCATATAGTAATTAAATTGGATTATAATACTCTCATCTTTTCTTAGCATAGCTAAATTTTGCATATTCATACTACTTTTATTCTACATTTTCTTTGCATTCTTGCATCTTGTCTCTAAGAGAACCTCCTGTTGCATGGTTTACTAACAAGAAACATATTTCTAAGGTTTAGCTGAGAGCCATTACATTCAAATATACTTTCTTGCACTCCATGGATAGGAAGCTCTAAGTTGACATCCAAGCACTTTGAACTCATGGAATCACTTGGATAAAATGGTTTAGATTTTGACACATTTATAGTGTAAATTTTTGGTACCCATCGTAGGGTAGGATGTCTTAGTTTTGCTCTACATCTCACTGCATTTCTTGCATTTTCAGCATTTTGTTCACGTTTTCTTTTTTTGTAGTCACAACTTTCAGGTGATAGTTTGCTAATATTGTGCAACATTTGTTTGTACTTCTATTTGATAATTTTTTGGTAAAAGTATTGTATGCTCTAGTAAATTATATTACCTCATTATTGTAAGTTCTATTGCCTGGCTTAAGCAAAAATATCATGTAAGAGAAAACTATCGCATGGGTATACTAAGAAGTATCGTACGATAGTATTCTAACATAAACTATCACCTGGCTTGAATTTTCTTTGTATTTGAGTGATTTGGTCAATTTCTAAATTGTTATTTGCTAATTTCTATATTTTACAGCTTCGTGGTTGTTTGATAGTAGGCTATTTGTAGATTTCATGTTGTTTTTAGACTAACTTGTGGGGCTAACAATTGTGTTTATAGGTTGTTGCCTTGAGATGCTTGCATAATCACCTAAAAAGAATGCATGTCAAAGCTTCAAATGCACAAGGTCTACTAACAATTTTTTGCAAGACTACCCAAAGCATAAAAACCAAAACTTGCTTGTATTTTCTTTATTTCATGTGAGGAAATACTACTAGTTGTTTCATTTTCATAGGAACATTAAACTTGTGATTGAGGTTCTTTGCTAATAGGAGAGTACACTCTTCACCCTTGTGGTGAATAAAAAATCTTGACTTTCAAAAGTTGATCTACGTCTTGTTTAGTCTAGAAACCTTTAGTGGGCCTACTCTTGGGCAACCAAGAGGAATGACCCAAGTGGGGACAAGAGAACTTGGCTATTCCAACCCACTATAAACTCAAGGCTATCAAGGAAATAGGACCTTGATAGACATATTGTTCATCTTCACTTGGTGTGATTTCTTGTAGGATTGCAACCATGTGGAGATCACTAGACAGGAATTTTTAAGGTACTCTTATGGCCATGAGGTCTATTACCCACCACAAGATAGGGTGTCCCTTAATTGGGTGAAAGAGGAACATTATGAATAGAATCCCTTTCTAAACACCCTAGGTTAGAAGCTACCTTTTCTACCACTCAAGTTCTCAGTGGAAGGATCAATCCTAGTGGACTACTTAGAGCACCTGAATATTTTACACTCACCATTTGAATTCCCTTGGTTGTGTTTATGAAACTTCCATGACAAAGCCAATATTTCTTGTGGGACTTGGTGTGAGGCAAAGGATCACTTAGCATGGGCCAAGTTGTTGAGTAATAAATCATGACTACAAGGTAGATTGCTTGGCTAATGTTTTTGAATGTGTCAAGCTATGTAAACATTGTCAAAAATAAAACATCTTGATAAAATTGGTAGAAGGTTGTTCTAACATCACAAATGTGCATTGGCAAGGTTGTTTTCACCCTTGTTCAATTATTTGAGACATGCTAAAATCCCCTACTATTTGTAAACTTTGATGTTATTTGACACAGAGTGGAATCTGAAGTCATCTGGTTTGAATACTATTTGACTAACAAACTAAAACACAACAAATTGGAGTCAAACTTGTCATTTTTACACAAAATTGGTACTTTATCACACACTCTTTGGAGAAATATCATGTGACATTTATTTTAAACATTATTTTTCCCTATTATTATAAAGTCTATCACCCTTCTATATTGAACTTTGTCATCATGCCTTATGTAAATTGTCACCCAAGAGAAAAGTGTCACACTAGTATTATAAACTGTGTTGTACGATATTGTGTTGTCCTACTATTGCTTGGGTCTTTTTGCTATTGAAATAGAGTTTGTATTCTAATTTATTTGATCTAGAATCTTCTCACTTCAGTCCTTCTTGGTCTTTGTCTCAAATCCATATGTTAGGTGTTATACCAAGTTTTAAAAATGGGTTTAGTCCCTCAAATATAAGTCTCAAAATTTCATTAATGATCACTTGCCAAAATCTAGCTACAGTTCTGTGCTAGCTATTTGCTATTGAGATTCTTGCTCACTCAGTCAAATTGAGTCACTAGTGTTGTAAATTCTTGAGCACCTTTGACAAGCCATGTATTCTACCTTGACAAGTGATTATTCTTGATTATAAGAGCTTCAAATCTAGAACACTTCTCTAATCCTATTCAGCAAAGACATGTGCTTACATGTCGATCACAACTAGGTTCCAATTTGGTAACAATAGTAATTCCCCTTTCATTTTCTCATTGTTAGAGACTCCACCTAGGTGCCCTCACAGACAAACTTGTGTGTAAGATCCTAATTGTACTCAAACACAAACAACCGATGGTTGACACAATCCACTTTACAATTTTGAGAACCCATTTGGAACACCCTTTGATATGCCCATAGGTGAAAACACTTTGACCAACATGTATCTTGAAGAAATCAAATGCTACTTAGAGGAGAAAGCATGTGAAAATGAAAGACTTGTGGAAACTATCTATGCTAGAGAAAGAGTGGATCAACAAGTTGAAGCTAACCTTCATACACACAATGAGGAAACTAGAAGAGACTATTATCACAATCCTTTTTAACACATTCCCATTGGTGGAAACAATGGTAATCACACACCTCAAAGGACTCCTAGAGTCAATGTGAGAGCATGTTCATCACCACCTAGATAATCACAATCACATCACAAAAGTGACGAGGAGATCACTAGTGAAGATGTTGTAAGATTTCAATAAGACAAGCTTGCTCAAAAATTGATTTCAAAATATTTAGAGAAAAATGGGGACCAATACTTCTAGTATATAACAACAAAAGGATGGAAAGTCCCCCATGGTTTTGATGTGCAATGAATAATCAAAAAATGAGAGCCCACTAAGGTTGAAATCTTGAGAGAAGAAATGTAAGAACTAAGGAAACAACTTGCACAATTGCAAACTTCCAACGAGCCACCTAAAACTTCATTTATTGAATCAAAATGTGCTCTTCCATTTGATAGGAATTTATACATACCTCCATTTCCTAAGGATATAGAGGTTCCTACTTCATTTATTGAATCAAAATGTGCTCTTCCATTTGATAGGAATTTATACATACCTCCATTTCCTAAGGATATAGAGGTTCCTAAGTATGACAAATAGGATGGAAATGGTGACCCTCACAATCATTTGAGGCATTTCAATGCTATTAGCATGGATTTCATGCATGAAGACTCCTATCTTATGCATTTTTTTCATAGAAATTTAGGAGGACAAGCTATGGAGTGGTTCACAAAATTGACCCCCCCTCTCAAAAAATTTGATGAGATTGCACAATTCTTTTTCCAACAATACTATTATAACATTCAAAATCCTGTAACTATGTTAGACTTGTGCCAAATTAAATAAAAATAGGGATAAATTTTTGCAACATACCTTCAACAATGTAGATCCTTATACTCTAGGTATGCTCTGCAAGTTCTTGAAGCTGAGAAAATTGACATTTTTGTCAACACGCTTGTACCTAAACTATACTTTGACTTAAGAAAATAGTTGTTCACATCCTTTAACACAATGGTTGAGAGTGCATATCACATTGAGGATGTTGCTATCAAGAAGGATGACATTGTTGTGAACATAGAAAAAAATAACAATGGAAATGGAAAAGACAAAGGAAAACCTTGGAATAAAAACAAATATGTTGTCAATGATGGAGTAGTGGACACTCCTAAGAGAAAGGAACCTACATTTATCCTCTCTAATGCCATATATGCTAAAAAACAACAAGAAGGTTTGAAACCACAAACATTTGGCAAGAGCTCTAAATTTAACAAAAAATTACGTATTTAGACACCAATAGGTGAGCATTACGAAGTGGTCTTAAAAACTTTGATTACAAAAAAGATAGTTACACTACCAGATAGTTATTGCCCCTATGACTCACTTGTTAGACCTCCTTGGTAGTGAGAGAATTATATTTGCAGTTACCATAGAAGCAAAGGTCATAACACCAAACTCTATTTTAAATTCAAAGATTTGATTCAAGATCTCATAGAGGCTAGCAAAGTTTTCATAGATGGTCTTGTCAAAAATTCTAACCATAAAGATTTCAAGAAACCCTTGCTCAAATATAAGAAAGGTGAAACTTCAAGGCTCCTAAGAAGAATCATGATGCTAAGATCAACTATGGCTATGCTAACATGGATAGTGTTATCAATATGCTTGAACTCGTTGAGTATCTATGCATGGAAAGTTCTAATGATAACAAATGAACCAATTATGACATTGAGGATAAAAGACCTATGGTTGTCCTAAAAATATGAAACACTCCTTAACAACATGTGAATGCACAACCTAAGATGGTCCTTCAAGTTTTTGAATCCTCATCTTCACAAAAAACACTGAATGCTATTACTAGGTGGCAGTATAAAGTTTTCCTAAAAGTTTGTGATGATCCTAAGAATGTGTCATCAGCCAAACAAGAAACTGCATCAACACTCTCCAATTATGACCTTGTTAGTCAGTTGCAATGTACCTTGACTCAAATCTCCATTTTTGAGTTGTTAGAGTTATCCCCTTTGCACAAGAATATCCTTGAAAAAGCTTTACATTCTTCCAACATCCCCATAAATATTGATGCAGAATAATTTCAAGCTATGGTAAACCATATCTCTTCACCCCACTATCTTACATTTTCTAAAGAAGATGACTGAGCTCTTAGTCAACCCCATAATCTCACCCTCCATGTCAAAGTCCAAATCTTTTATACTCACATTCATCAAATCTTGATAGACAATGGTGCAGGGTTGAACATGATCTCATTCAATGTGATCCAACAATTAGGCATGTCTAAATTTTCCATTGACCCTAGTCACAAGATTACTATCAAAGCCTATAAGGAGGTCGAAAGACCTTCCAAAGGTATAATTGTACTTCCACGTCCTAGACATCTCACTTGCATATAATTTTTTGCTGGGACAACTGTGGATTCATGACATGCAAGCAATACCTTCTATATACCATCAGTGCACCAAGTTCCCTTTCAATGGTACTAAGATAATTTTCCCTAGTGAAAACTCAATGTCTTTCAACACATTGTCTACTACAGAAACATTGGTTCTACATAATCACTCTTCTAATGAGCTAACACCATCCTTTACAAGGTGTGAATAGAAATTGAAAATGATGAGCCTAGGCATGGGCGAGTACACTCTAGACTCTATTGCTACTTTACTATTTTCCCCTCTGTCTTATGGGAAACCTTCTATCAACAAGAAACCTATCATGCCCAAAATTCCAAGGCAAAACACAACTTTTTTTTAATAACAATTTTCACTAAGAGGTCTAACTACTAAGATGATAAAAGATAATGCTTACATTTCATGAGTCTTGGGGTAGTACAATTTGGTCACAATTCTTATGGTTTAATATTCAATACTACCCTATTATTCAAGGTGATAGTAATTAGGTGAAGTTAAGGTACATATGAGAAGTTCATTCTTACTTATTAGGCTAGACATACAAATGTATTCAATAACTTTTCACTATGTTGCAAGGTTGATAGGGGGGCATAGTTTGCTTAGTTCAAAGAAACATAATGCAGGTGATACATGTTGATGAGGTTTACTGATTTAAGTAATAAGTCAAGATTTACTAGCACACTATTAGTACAATGAAGTAATTAAGTTTTCACAATAATTTAGAATGCTCGATCTCCCAGGTTAACTTTTGAAAGATTCAGCTCATATCAACTTACAACTATATTAGTCATAAAACATTGTAGAGAGAGTCTAATTTATAAAGAACATTTTTAAAAGGCATAACACCATAGCTATAAAACTATCATGCCCTAAGGGTCTTTATGACATTTTCCTTAGTAGTAATCAATGAACTTCCAAGGGACTAAACCTATATGAGGAGGCTACTTTCCAAAATATATACTGTAGAACTATCCTTAATTGTGATTAATGAATTTTAACTGTGATTACCTATATTTCTCAATGAACTAATAGAGAGAGAATGTGAATAGAAGTGATATCATCAATACTATCTTAACTAACATCTTTCACTAAAGAATTCTTTCGACTTGATCTATAGTATGTTAAAATAAATCACATTCACAAATCATTATATCCTATTGACTAAGGCCATCTAACATTTGAATTCCTAAAACTAACTAACCATGTTAATCCTATCAACTTACTAATTATATTTCAATGTGGGTAATAAAAAAAAACTAATTTATATTATCTTCTAACTAACCTCTACTAATATATTTTAACTACCCTAACACTAACCCACCCATTTAACTAGAAATCTATTAAATATTGTACCACTTACACATGTTTACCCAATCCACTAAACAACATTTCCAATGCTACTTAACACCTATTCTGATCCTATATATATTTTTATATTACTCTAAATATATAATACATTCCAACTAAATAATATATTACTACTAATTAAACATCTTAAATTCCTAAACTTACCCACTAACTAATGCTTCTCACTAACCTTCCACTTTACTTCTTAACACATGACTTATACTATAATACTACCCAAAACATCACTAATTAATCCTTTAAATAAAATATGCTACTCTACTTCTATTTAGGCACCCAAATGCAATGATAACCTAACACTTACCTTTATCCATCCTAGGAACTATACTATTCCCAAGGTGGGTGGGCGATTTCCTCATTCCTTTCAATGTTGGAGGTGGCTTAAAACACTGTTGTTGACATGGTCTTTTCCCCTTAGCAACCTACACCCACCCCAAGGCAACATCATCAAGATTGGACACCTTTCTATGTCCCATGTTTGGGTGCTAAGGACTGGGGAGCCTGACTCTATGTTAGATTAAAAGGGAAATGTAAAAATCAAGCTTGTTTTACCCATGTAAAATGAACCTACCTTTATGCATTGAAAAAGGTGGCGCCTACATAAGATTTTGGGGAGGTGCACCAATGAATGATTTTCTGACTTTTGTCACCATTCTTCCCTTCTCACATGCACCAAGACAAGGGGGTTTTATGAGGGGAGGTGCCATAGGAGGTGTGGGGTCAATTCCCCACTAACATGTTAAAATTTATTGTTAACCTTCTCACTTTTGAGATGATGGGTTCACATTTTGATGTTTAGGTCCTATTTAAAAATATTAATAAATTATTGTGTGCTGATTAATATATTAGAGTGTATTTGAGAATAGGTTTTTTGTGCTCCCATACATTTTCTAGAATGATAAACATGCACGTACAGGTTGAGAATTCTTTTTTGTTTGAATTAAACTATTATCTACTACCTTCTTATTGAAACTAGTATTGTGATTCATGATTGGTATGTTAACTTGCCATTATCAAGTTGATGGGGACACAACCCAAGCACAGAATGGACACAAAAAGAAAAGGGAAATTGTATTAACTATGAAAATAAGCTAGTACATTTAGTACAAACAAAATAGACTTCATAACATGCCCTATGGGCTTACAATAACATAAATCTGGAGATAATTTCTCCTTTTAGTACCTCCTCTCAAACTCCACTCCAAACTGCCTTTTACAATGCCAGAAATGTCCTCAAATAGAGCCCGGAGGGTTAAGGACTAGGAATACATTCTAGAAAGTGCTAGTAGGCATCCACCAACCAAGTAGAAGGCTCCAGAAGCCAAGTTAGAAGTTGGTACAAATCTAGAAGAATCCAAAAATGGTAACCGAACTTTCAGGAGGCATAACTTTTGAACTGTAGCTCCGATTGACGAATCGTTTACATTTCTAGAAAGCTCTTGAAGTGCTCTATAACCCTATGGACCAGCTTTGCTCATCCCCCATTTTTTGGCCCTTTTCAAGATAATTTAATGCCCCTAACCTAACTTTGAAGCATTCTTAGGAGGTCTCCAAAACCTAAAAAACTGCGATAACTTTCAAACCGTGGGGCCTTTTGACCTGATTCTTTTTTTGGAATGCTCTAAATTACAATTACATTCATCTGGCCAATTTACACCTCCTAGTTCACCAAAATGATGGCTCAATTACATACTCCTATTTTTTTGACATGTACACATATCCCAAGGTGTTCAAATACTCTATCCTAGAACACTAATAGTGGAACTGTGAGAGTTGGAACCTTTATTTGACCCAAATGGGTATCCAAAAATGAAAACACATGAAACATAAACTAAGTCTAAGTACATTTTTTTTTGGGTGACACAGGATTTCCCTTATACCTCTGGATGCTCTTGCATCAGACACCCAGGGTAGATTGTAAAGTGACCCTGTCACTTTATGAATGGTAGAGGAAATCCCAAATGGGAAACCTCATCTTTTGAAATCCAGGTTGAGTTCTCTATCAGCCATCCTTTCCACTTGACCAAATACTCTTCATACTGCCTGTTTCTGGTACTTCTACCCACACGATGATCTAGAATGTCTTCTATCTCCTCCTTCTTAGAAGCAGGAATTGGACATTGCTCTAACACCAGCTCCTCATCTGCACCATCATCATGATACTTTGTTAAGTCTACAATGTTGAAAATAGGAGAAATTTGAACACCATCTAGCAGATCCACCTCATATGCATTTCCTGAGTTATGTTTCTTCAGAATTTTGCAGGGGCCAAATTTCTTCATTTTCAGCTTGTTGTAAGTACCAACTGGAAATCTTTCTTTTCGTAAGTGTACCATGACTAGATCCCCTACTTGGAATTCCTTATGTCTTCTCCTTTGATCAGCCCTAGCTTTATACTCTTGATTCATCTTGGTAATGTGTGCTTGAACCTCCTCATGTAGATGCTTGATATGTTCAGCAAAGTCTTCAGCTTCAACACTTATCCTCTCCCCTTGCTCTATCTGCCTCAATTTTGGTGCAGTCCTTGGGCTACTTCCATATATAATTTGGAATGGTGATTTTCTAGTACTCCTATTTATAGAGTTATTGTAAGCAAACTCTGCTTGTGGTAGAATCAAATCCCATCCCTCGGGCTTATCCCCAACTAAACATCTTAGCAAATTGCCCAGACTTCTGTTTGCCTATTAGTTTGTGGGTGATGTGTGGAACTAAATTTCAAGTCTGTTCTCAACTTCTTCCACAACGTCCTCTAGAAATACCCCACAATTTTAGTATCTCTGTCAGAAACTATACTCCTTGGAAGACCATGTAGTCTTACGACCTCTCTGAAAAACAAGTCTGCAATATGGACAGCCTCATGAGTTTTGTGGCATGGAATGAAATGTGCCATTTTGGAGAACCTATCAACCACCACAAATACTGAGTCATTACCGCGCTGTGTCCTTGGAAATCCAAGAACAAAATCCATACTTATGTCCTCCCATGGCCTTGATGGAACAGGAAATGGCTGATATAGTCCAGTATTGTGACTAAATCCCTTGGAACTTTGACAAACTTGGCAACTCTATACAAACTTCTTCACATCCTGTGAAATCTGAGGCCAAAAATAATGTTCTCTAAGAATGGCAATGGTCTTATCTTGACCAAAATGTCCTACCATCCCTCCGCTGTGTTTCTCCTTAATTAGATTTTCCCTCATGGAACTCCTTGGAATGCACAATTGAGTACCCTTAAACAACATGCCATCCTGAATCAAATAGTCTAACGACTTGGTTCTATCTACAGCAATAGGCTCTTTACAAGCTTTCCATGCTTTAGCAAAATTAGGATCCTCAGGGTACAAATTCTTGAGTTCATCAAACCCAACTACTTCAACCTACATTACTGTAAGCAACAACTATCTCCTACTTAGTGCATCTACAACCCTATTAGATTTTCCACTTCTATGCTTCAACAAAAATGTATAACTCTGCAAGAACTCTACTCACTTCATATGCCTCTGATTCAATTTACCTTGGCTATTTAGGTACTGTAATGCCTGATGATCAGTATACAAAACAAATTCCTTTGGCAATAAATAATGCCTCCATTTCTTTAAGGCCTAAACTATTGCATAGAACTCTTGATCATAAACAGAATACTTCTTCTTTGCATCATTCAATTTTTCACTAAAATATGCAATAGGCTTACCTTCTTGGCTTAATACAACCCCAATAGTGCTGCCACTAGCATGACAATCCACCTGGAACACCTTTCTAAAATCTAGAAGTGCCAATACAGGTTGTTTTTTCACCTTCTTCTTCAGTAATTCAAAACTTCTCGCAGCTGCTGTATTCCATTTGAACTCTTTTCTATCCCCTCTGATTGTGTCAGTTAGGGCTGCACATATGCCACTAAAATTCTTAATAAACTTCCTATAAAAACTAACCAGACCATGAAATGATCTTACCTCAGTAGCAGACCTTGGAATAGGCCATTCCAAGATGGCTTTTACCTTCTCTGGATCCATTTTGAGACCTTCAGGTGATATAACAAACCCCAAATAGACTAACTCCCTTTTTGCAAAGATACACTTCTTCAAATTAATTAACAGTTTCTCTTCCCTTAGCCTTTCAAGGACACTACGAATATGCAATAAATGTTCTTCCAAAGTCTTGCTGAAAATTAAAATATCATCCAAATAGACAATAACAAATTTTCCCAAGAACTTCTTAAGTACCTCATTCATAAGCCGCATGAAGGTGCTTGGGGCGTTTGTCAATCCAAAGGGCATGACTAACCACTCATAAAGACCCTCCTTGGTCTTGAAGGCTATTTTCCACTCATCTCCTTCTCATATCTATATCTGATGATAGCCACTCTTGAGATCTATCTTTGTGAAGTACTGAGCTCCACTCAAGCAGTCCATAAGATCATCCATCCTTGGCAAAGGAAACCTATATTTGATGGTTATCCTATTTATAGTTTGAGAATCTGTACACATCCTCCACTCTCCATCCTTCTTTGGTGCCAATACTATAGGTACTGCACATGGACTTAGGCTCTCCCAAATCAAGCCCTTCCTCAACAGCTCCTAAACTTGTCTGTTTAGCTCCTCTGTTTCAATAGGAGTCATCCTATGAGCAGCCTTGTTAGGAAAACTTGCTCCTGGAATTAGATCTATCTGATGACTGATTTGCCTTACTGGTGGTAATCCTTCTGGAACATTATTAGAGATAATATCTCCAAATTCACCTAGTAAATCTAAAACTTCAACTGGTATTTCACTACTACCTTCTTTATCTTTCCTAGGAATCAAAGCATAGCACATACACTGATGTATCATTCCATCTAAAAACTTCTTTCCATCAACAAGAAAAATCCTAGCACTGCTACATACCTTTTCACCTTCCTTTTTCATGGGCTTCAGTTTGTGGAAAACTTCATCCTTTGTTAGAGAATATGTGTTTGCATGACCATCATGTACTGCATGTCTATCAAACTGCCATGGTCTACCCAACAATAGATGGAAAACATCCATTGGAATAACATCACAGAGAACTTCATCATGGTAACTCCCAATTTTGAATTTGATGAGACATTGTTCACTTACTAGGACCTTATGATCATCTTTCACCCAAGCAATCTGATAGGGCTAAGGATGTCTCTCCCTCTTGAGCCTCAGCTTAGAGACCATCTCTTTTGATGCCAAGTTATCAGTGCTACCACCATCAATGATCACGTCACAACATTTATCCTCACACTTGCATCTGGTATGAAACAAACTCCTCCTTTGTCCTGGTTCAATCTCACCACTTAGTAGGACCCTTTCATTGACCAAGGTCTCTCCTCTTTTTGCATCCTCTGAATGTGATGATTGTGCATCCTCATCCACATGAGCAACCCTAGCTCTACCCTCAGCTCTCCTATCTGTCCTTCCTTGTCATTGAGGGCATTCAAAGGCATGATGATCTTCTTCATTACAATAGAAACAAGTACCACAGAAGCCTCCTCTTCCTTGTCCATGTCCTCTACCTCTTCCTCTCTAATTTCCAAAGTCTTGATCATGGGAGCAGTTGAAACCCTCATTCCTCTGGTTCCTGCTAGTACCCACATCTTCATTTTTCTTTTGGGTTTCATTTTTACCTCCAGATGACCTACCGCTTCCCCTTCCTCCTTGACCATGCCCTCTTTATCTCCCTTCAAACCTCTTATTTAGCTTCTATTCAACTCGTAGGGAAAACTGGTATGCCTCTTCAACACTGGTCATTCTTACCAAACTTAATTCCTCCTAGATGCTAGGTCGCAACCCACTGATATAACGAGCAACCTTCTCCTTATTTTCTTCTGCATGCCCTACTCTAATCAAAAGTCGATAAAACTCCTTTGTATATTCTTGGACTGATCTTCCTACTTGCTTTAGCCCATGCATCTTCTTAAAAAAATCAAGCTCGTAGTCCACAAGAATGAACTATTTCTTCAATTTGTCCAATTGATGGGGACACAACCCAAGCACAGAATGGACACAACAAGAAAAGGGAAATTGTATTAACTATGAAAATAAGCTAGTACATTCAGTACAAACAAAATAGACTTCATAACATGCCCTATGGGCTTACAATAACATAAATCTGGAGATAATTTCTCCTTTTGGTACCTCCTCTCAAACTCCACTTCGAACTGCCTTTTACAATGCCAAAAATGTCCTTAAATAGACCCCGGAGGGTTAAAGACTAGGAATACATTCTAGAAAGTGCTAGTAGGCATCCACCAACCAAGTAGAAGGCTCCAGAAGCTGTGTTAGAAGTTGGTGCAAATCTAGAAGAATCCAAAAACGGTAATCAAACTTTTGGGAGGCATAACTTTTGAACCGTAGCTCTGATTGACGAACCGTTTACATTTCTGAAAAGCTCTCAAAGTTCTCTATAGCCCTATGAACCAGCTTCACTCATCCCCCATTTTTTGGCCCTTGTTGAGGTCATTTAATGCCCCTAACTTGACTTTGAAGCATTCTTAGGAGGTCTCCAAAACTCGAAAAACTGTGATAACTTTCAAACTGTGGGGCCTTTTGACCTGATTCTTTTTCTGGAATGCTCTAAATTACAATTACATTCATCTGGCCAATTTACACCTCCTAGTTCACCAAAATGATGGCTCAATTACATACTCCTATTTTTTTGACATTTACATGTATCCCAAGGTGTTCAAATACTCTATCCTAGAGCACTGATAGTGGAACTGTGAGAGTTGGAACCTTTATTTGACCCAAATGGGTATCCAGAAATGAAAAAACATGAAATAGAAACTAAGTCTAAGTACTTTTTTTTTGGGTGACACAGGATTGCCCTTATACCTCTGGATGCTCCTCCATCACAAGTCCATCTAAGTACATATATTTAACTATGTATATGCTTAGAGTAGGCAAACAACTAGTATTTGTTTTACAAACTATAATGTTTAAGATCAACTTTAAAAATTACCTTATCCATAACATCGTAGGCATAGATGTTTGAACTTATTAAGAACTAATTGTATTATATATATATTCAAGCACTTAAATTCTATTTTGTTATTGTATCTTATTACATGATTGCATTCAATCTAAAATAATAACTTAATTCTACAATCATCTTCTATGCTTGTTAAAATTTGAATATACCTATACATCTATTATGCAAGGATGTTGAAATAATAATAAAGTTCAATGAAGGTAATCTTCCTTCATTTTCAAATTCTATCATAGTATTAAATTCATTTGGCAAATCTACATAAATATGAAAAGTTAGCAGGAACTTTTGAACATGATATCTTGTCTTTCAACACCAACACATACTTCCTAAAATAATTGTCAAGATACACAAAAGGTGGTGAAATCACCATAAAAGGGTTACATAATGGGAAGACCTTTTTGCCATAAACAGATGTTTCTCAATCCCTCTATTGTCAAATGAATATGAACAACACAATACTCTTACTCAACACAAATAGAAACACATAACAAAATGGAGTTTGTATCTCCATCATCAACTCATTTGCAATAATATTTTCTCCCCTTATGAATTGAAATCTTCATGACTTACAAGTATCCAAGAGCATCAAATAACCCGAAATTTCAAGAAAAATAAAGAACCATGGAGGCTCACCTCCCAACCTAGACCTCAAGGAGATCACCCACCGAGCTAGGGGAAACAAGGCTCAACTGAGATACATTCAAGCAACATCACAACCCAAGCACCAACATAGATACAAGAAGCTCACAACACATTTACAACCCCAACCAAGGTTTGAACAATGATTCACAGATGGAATCATAAACATTGGATGAAGGTGGGCTCTTCAAGAGGAGAATATCATATCCTTATGCATTAAAAATCTTGCAATTGCAATATGCCCAACACAGCTTCCAAGATACACAAGTCATCCAAGACTATCAATAATCACATGCCTCAACAAGGCTATCCATACATGCTCTCTTCAAACATCCTCACTTATACCTCCTGTAGAACAATAGAAAGGCATATGGCTTCAATGGAGCCCATACTCCATGAAAACTACCCCCACACCAAGAGACAATTTTCTCAACTTCCATGGAAAGCCCAACTAACCCCTTCACCCCAAGACTTCTCTTACCTCCCAAGGGTGAGTGAAGCTTTCACACTCAACACAACATTCAATCCACCATAACAATTCAAGAAACAAAACCAAAGGCAAATAGATTCAATAAACACACTCACATACACTAACATTTACGACATGCACATATGTAATGCTTAAATCCTACAATAACACTCTTATATTTTCCATCTTTCAACTTTCATAAGATGAGAGAAAACATGGCATGAAGCACTAACCTCCTTCTAAGCTAATGGCTGATGAATGGTGATGAAGAGCTTTTTCCATCCTTGGATTCCAAGTTTCTTCTCCCAAAAACCCTAAGTATCTCTACAATTAGACAATGGGTGAACAACCACTAATTTGACACAAGCTCCCTAAAAAGACCACTTTATTCCCACCTACCCCTCTTACACCCTTGTACCTTTCTACCAATAGGAACTTACTCAAGTGGAGGGATGAGGAAAGAAGTCATGTGACACTCTAATTTTCGAATTGGCTTGAAAATGACTAGTTTAGAGGGTCTCCTAAGTCCCCTAGACCAACTTATGATTATATTTAGACCTCCAACCTATACTATTACCATGTGGGTGACTTATTTCACAAAAATAACACTTGGGAATCACTTTTAGGCCCTCTAAAGTTCCTATCACATTTGAATTCGAATTCCATTATGAATGTGACTCATCCTAACACTATCCCAAGTGGGTTCACTTGAATTCATAATGGGGATTAGATTTAGGTTAAGTGACTTCATGCCCAAAAACCCTACATGACATGTCATTTACATATAGACAACACAAGTGTCAAATGACACACACCTTCAAATATTTTACACATCACAATGACATGTCTCTAATTGATCATGATCTTGAATTTTATTACACTCATGCACAAACACATTATGAAATAAACAAAACATAATGAGGCTTTGAATCTTCCAAAGATTCACCTTGGCTTTGATGTATTCACATAGGTTTGAACTTTGTTTCCCTAAATAATTTCCATGGTTCAACTTTTCTTGCACACTCAGCTTAAAGGTAAGTAGTCCAATGAAAATAGTATAGAAGTACATGTGTATACGTGCAAAATAATTCATTATCACATTAACATACACAATTGTTTCCCCTTTCTAATCATTTCCATAAAATATTCAAACATTGAAATATCAAAATATGTGTATCAACATTTATTGTAACCAAATTAACATTCTAATATCATCACAATCCTTTCTATCATAACAATGAAACACTAAAGCCATATTTATTGAATCATTAAAATAGTTAAATGGATCTTAGAAAGTGATAATCACTAATATGCAAACATGTTAACTAGTACCCTTTTATCACATTATGAGGTGCTTGTCCCTAGGGTCAATTTTCTTAGGTCATTAGAATGCTTCCATAATAGTGTCATCCTGGTTTAGAACCAATCCTTGAATACAACCTTTATGGTTTTTTTTCATTATAATCTACATTCCTTGTTTCTTAGGAGAGTAAATGTTAATTCCTCTTTCCTAATTGTCTAGTAGATCATACTATGAATTCCTTGACCAAGTTCATTAAGTCTCATTTCATGTGGTCTTATCTCATCAACCTCATATTATTGAATAGGGTATTAACTTATAATATTCAAAATATATATTTGTCCCTAACAAAATCTCATAAATCATTCTAAGTAATGAAAATGTCAATCATGTCCTAATTTAATATCCTAACCATATGCATTCCTTATAGTTTATAATAGGGTACAAGTGTGAGCCTTACAAAACCCTCGACTTCTGCAATGACTCTTTTTGGCACCTTTGTCCAATCCTTAGTTACACTAGAAGTAGAAGTAGATGAAAACACAATCAAAGATTGGATCTATAGGGAAGAGGAAGATGAGGGGGTAGTCACAATCACTACTCCCATCTCTCCTAAGTGTTATGGAAAATGATATAAATTTCTCACAAACATGGGCTATCAAGGCCATGGATCCTTAATTGGTAACAAAAAAGCTCTAGTCAAACCATTAAGTCATACTTAGGGTTGTAACACTCAAGATACTATTGGCCTAAGTTTTGGGCTAGAAGATGAAATACCAACATTTTATTGAAGAGCTCATATGTCTAGAAAATTAGAGGATGATGATCCTCCCTTTGTTGATGCCACTATCAATAATGATGCTAAAAATTCCAGTTCTCAATAGTTGGAACATGATGAATTTGACCATGAAGACATAAACAAAGGATAGATTATACAAAACATTTCTTGTTTAATTGCTAGAGATCAAAGTGCATTATCTCATGAGTATGAATGGGAAAGCCTATTAGATGCATCTTATGAACTAGAAGTGGATTTCATTCATGCCTATGCAACCCAACTAAATGTATTCAAAGAGTCTATTATAGGGTTAGATGAGTTTGGCTTGTAAAATGCTTTAGTGGATCACACTAGTCCCTCTAGGTGTCTTCTTGATCTGGACTCCTTTGCAATGTTCACTATAGGCTCAACTTTGCATGTCACTAGAGATGACTCCTTTTATATCAATATTCTCAAAAATTCCACATCACTTTCCTTGATTCATCCTGATCTCACAAATTGGTCTATTCAACATCAAAGGCCTAAAATACAATATTTTCAAAATGACTATGAGATCACTTACTACCTAAATGCCATTGAACCTATCACTTCTTCCACTAGTGAACCTGAAGTTAACATGACACAATTAGATATCAAATACCTCACTCATCAAATTAAAAGAAAAAATAGATAGTTAGATGGCACAACTACATTTCGGTGGTATCTGAAACTACAAAAAGTAAAAATATAGACATATCCAATAGTTGTGGGTGAGGTACTTGGCAGTCTACCAAGATATTTTTAAGATAAATATTTAGATCTCATCGAACCTACATAGCTTATCAACTTAGGGATAGAGGAATCTCTTAAAATTATCCATGTGGCTCAATCACTATCAATTGAAGAAAAGAAGAATTTTTCCAAATTCTTTCAAGACAAGAATATAAATTTTGCATGGACATCCTTTATCTATTTCTCCTTGTGTAAAACCTATTAAACAAAAACTAATAATGATACATCTGCATGTAGTCCTCTTGGTCAAAGTAGAGTTGGAAGAACTCCCGAGTGAAAACTTTATCAAAGCTATTGACTACATGGAGTTGATTTCCAACATTGTACTTGAGTCTAAACATGATAAATTCGTTCGAGTTTGTACTGATTTTAGAGATCTAAAAAAAGCATGCCCCAAGGATGAGTTTCCACTACCAAACATAGACATGATAGTGGAAATGATGATGGGTTATGAAATGTACTCCCTCATGGATGGTTTTTCTAGGTATAACCAAATTAAGATTGCTCCAACTGATCAAGAGAAGACAACTTTAACATGTGCATGGGGAACTTTCTGCTAGAATGTCATGCCCTTTGGGCTCTAAAATATTGGTGCTACCTATCAAATAGAAATGACCATCATCTTCCACAATATGACGCATACAAATATGGATGACTATGTTGATGACACACTGACTAAATCTAGAAAATAAGACACACATTTTAAAGACCTTAGTCTAATATTGGACCATATGGAACAATTTGAACTTAGGCTAAACCCAAAAAAGTGTACCTTTAATGTCACATTTGAAAAAATTCTAGGCTACATTACATCAACAAAAGGAATTGAGGTCAATCCTTAAAAATTCCAAGATATCATGGAAATGCCTCCTTTAAGAAACATTGGTCAACTGAGAAGCCTACAAGGATGTCTATAATCCATTAGAAGATTCATCTATTAGTTGGCTAATAAAGTTCAATATTTTAACAAGAATTTGCATAAAGGCTCTAATCATGTCTAGAATGAAGATTGGCAACAAAGTCTAGACCAAATCAAAGGGTACTTGGCTAAACCTCTAGTTTTTATGCCACCCATTCTGGGAAAGCCTTTGATTATTTATATCTTAGCTACAGCTTCTTCTTAAGGAGCATTATTAGCCCAAAGTGATAAAACTAGTAAAGAACGGGCCATATATTCCATCAGTCAAACTTTGGTGGCTTACAAAATTAACTACAACAGTATTGAGGAAGCCTATCTTGCAGTGGTCTTTTCTTCTCAAAAACTTTGACATTAAATGTTGGCACATACAGTTCACCTAATTGCTAAAATTTATTCTCTAAAATATTTGTTAACAAAAGTTGCACTTACCAGCTTTTTGGCTAAATGGATGATGATTCTTTTAGAATTAGAGATATAGTACATCGAATACAAGGCTATTAAGGGACATTCCATAGTAGACCAATTGGCTGATTTTGCACTAGAGGATACAACACCTATGCAAATTGAGTTTTTGGATGCCTCAATTATGTACATCACTGAGAGAACTTGGAAAATATTCTTTGATAGTTCTCATTCATAGAATGGGGCTGGAGTAGGTGTCTTGTTTATTTTTCCCCATGGTTATACAATCCCTAAATCATAAAAACTCATATTCCCTTGCACAAACAACATTATGGAATATGAGGCACTAATAAGTGGGATCAAAATGGCTCTTGAATGGAGAATTGCTAAATTACATATCTACGAGGATTCACAACTTGTCATTAATCAAGAAAACAATGAATACCAAACTAAATATGACAAGTTGATACCTTATAAGAAGTTGATTGATGCTCTAAGGAACTATTTCACTTTTGTGACATTCCAACAAATATCTAGAGCAGAAAACAAGGTTTTTGATGCTATGGCTACACTAGCATCTATCCTTCAACTATAAGAACATGAATCGTGATTTGAGTTCCTGGTGAAAGAACTATATCATTCTGCTTATGATTCCTTAGATAACCATGTGATCTACACTATTGTAGGTCATAATTCCTCCCACTATGCGGCTATCTTCTCTTACTTGGATGATTAGGTTATTCTTGAAACCCTCACATGCAACCAAAATTGCCAACTCCTCTGCAATGCTTCATAGTACACTTTGGTCTCTAGTGACTTGTATAGGAAGCGTCTAGACAAAATGTTGCTTAGGTGTTTAGAGCTAGAAGAGTTCGAAAAGGAACTCGCTAAAGTCCATGATGAAATTTACAAGGAACATTCCAATGGCCTTACACTTGCTTAGAAATTACTTAAGGAAGGATATTATTGGCTAACCATGCAAGCTGATGCTATCCATTATGCTAAGTCTTGCAAGAAATGTCAACTTCATGGAAACTTAATTCATGCTCCTAGACATGATCTTATCCCCTCTATGACATATTGGCTATTCCAACAATGGGCCTTTGACTTGATAGGAAAAATTCATCCAAGTTCATCTAGTGGTCACAAGTTCATCATCACATAAATTGAGTATTTCACCAAATGGGTTGAGGTTGTATAACTATCTACAGCTATGGGAAAACATGTTGCCCTATTTATACTGAATCACATCATTTGCTACTATGACATTCCTTCCTCCATTGCTACTAATAGTGGAGGATAGTTAAAGAACAAGGACCTCAAATAACTATGCGAGAAATTTCAAATCAAACAACATTGGTCCTCTATCTACTACCCTCAAGGGAATGAACAAGCTTAGGCTTCCACCAAAACATTTTTGAAAATATTACACTAAATGGTTCACAATTTTGGGGAAAGAGTGGCACTTATAGATAAATTTGGCACTTTGGTCCTATAGAACTACTATCCCTCCTATAGAACTACTATCCCTACTCCTACTGGGGCCATGCCTTTTTCTTTAGTTTATGGTTTTGAGGTTTTCCTCCCCTTAGAGTTAGGTATCCCCTCATTGTGAGTCTCCTTACATGGGTTGATAACTGATGAAGACCACAGAGCTATGCGAGTAGGAATTGGAGACTCTCAATGAACACTACAAAGCTACTTTTGATCACATGAGGGCTTATTAAAAGTGCATGTCTACTCAATATAACAAGAAGGTTCACCCTCATGAGTACCAAGTAGGTGAACTTATGCTTAGAGAGAATCCAAAAGATTAGTAGCATAGAGAGTAGAAGGGAAAGTTTGAACCTAATTGGTTAGGCCTATCCGTTATCACAACAATATTTGGGTTTGGTGCATATAACTATCTACTCTTGAAGGGGAAGAACTTATAAAGCCTATCAATTTCCTACACTTGAAGAAGTTCTATGCTTAAAGGCTTGCAACTTAGCTATCTTGTACATACTTACTGATCCTAAAAAAATCCTAAAAATTAGAAAATGTTCTAAAAAAATGAAAATCTTAGTGAAAGCCTAGTAATAAGGACTTTGATGTATCACCAAAAAATCAAATATCTCAAAAAATACCAAAAAATTGAAAAAAGTCTTGAAATATTTTTAAAAAAATCTGCCAAGTGGTGAAAACCTAGAAATAGACACTACTTGAGACCCTTGCACCTATGTCTATTAGTCCCTATCACTCACTTCCTAGTTTGGAATTGTTTCTTGTCCTCATCTTAGGGGCACATTTTCTTACCCTATTGAGGTCTCCTTGTACATTAGGTTTTCTTTGGCAACTCACAAAATAGTGTTTCTCAACACTTTTTAGATAGTTTACCTACAGTCTCAGATGTCTCGTGATATTTCTAACTATCGGAATCAAGTCTTGAATAAGTGTCCAAGTGACACACACACACACACACACACTTAAACATTTTGAAATGATTGAGCTATGATGAACTTTATCTACTTTGTGTGCTATCTATGATGATTTCTTTGTTATGTGTTCCCTCCTTAATAGTCTTTCGAGGATGTCATGGACTAGAAGCCTAGGGGCATGGAGCATGTTTTCTTGCTTTTTTCTTGTGGGTATAATTTGTTCATCTACATTGTTTAAAGCATTCATTCTCATCCTATTTGACAAGTTTTGACTTACAAATGTATCATCCTTGACTTTTTCTTTTGCAAGACTACACTCGAGGGTTATCATGGTGCTTATGCCTTGATACAAGTGTAATATTTCTATATCAAACCTAGGGAATCTAATTGCATAGTCATCTTGACTTACATGTCTTTGATGCTTAGATTGGATTTCCACATTCCTATCTAATATTGATCATATTCATATCCTCATAGTTATACCAGTGATGGTTGTATGATCTCATGATGTCCCTAATAAATGCTCAATGATGAAATAAGAGTCTAAATATTATGCCTTTCTTGTTGGTGAACTACTTTGCATATTAGCTTGCATTTTAGGTTCATTCTCTAGCTTATTCTTGCATTTTTGAATATGGGGAGAGCTCTCTTCATCTTTTCATGCGCATACCAGCCAACTGCTTTCATATTTTTCTTCACTTTCTTCTAGATCATGTCTTTTCATCTTCTTTATCTTTCACTTCACCTCTTTTCTATCCTATCATCACAAGGGGTTAATCTAAACATCACATTTGATCTATCCAAGTGTTGCATGTTTCAAAAACATAAGTCCATATCATTCACATGGGAGCTAAACATCATAAATGAGAGAGATCCCTAAACACATTAACATGAGAATATCAACATAAACATAAAAAACAACATAGGAGCATGAGTGAGAAGCTAAAACATCACATGAAAACTTAAAAATGCTAAAAAAATCCATCAAAATGAGAAAAGTACACAAAATATGTTGATCAAATCTAGTATCTCATATATATGAATGTGTCATAGTACATATACAAATGTGGGATCCAAAATATAGATATCCATCTCAAAGATAGATGGAGTACAATCAAAACTGCTAACCTCTACTTATGATTGACTCACACCCTCTGCAACAAGTGGTGGCCCCTATGGTGGAGCCTATCTCTTGTCTAGTGCCTGAACTACACCCTCTTATTTCCTAGCTCTTTTTGAGTACATAGGCACTCATCGGTCTGCAGGGACTACAACAATGTATACCCCATGATAGTAAGCTACCCTAGCTATTTGTTGCTCCATTTCTCATTGGGTGGTAGGCCTTGGCTAAATCATCCCTCAAAGACTGCTCTCGCTTATCAGCCTCTACCCATACATCCACTAGCTACTAGTCTCTCACAACAATGGTCACTCAAGATTCCTATAGCTTAGCCTCTAGAGTCTAGATTGTGGCATCTCAGTCATTCTCTCCTTTGGCTAGGTGCTTTACCTACACCTCTGCTCACCTTTCTCTTTGTCACCTTAGTGGCCCCTCCTTCTCCTCCTCATCCCTCAAGGCTTGTGCCCACATCTATCTCCTCCCTAATCAAGAACTACTACTAACCTCCATCTATCTTTCCTATCTACCTCCACCACCATCTCCTCTATGCCTTGCTACTATAGGTAGAGTGTCTGGCTCTATAAATTGGTGAAATGGATGCCTCTACCTCTTGTATAGATATGTCAAGTATGCCCCTTCATTTGTGACATTTGGATAATAATCTCAAGGTGTCAGCACTAAACCTATTATCTCTTGGATGGTTGTCTAATAGTTTAACATGGGCAGCTAGTCTTGTGGCTCATTTGAGTGGAACCAAGCATAGGTCATCATCTCTACTAAGACTACCTATCACTTTGCAAATTGCCACCGTACTTGGATAATCACAAACTTCTCCACTATCTCAGAGTGCCTACCCACCAGTGGGCTTCTATACCACATCTAATCTAGCTCCTAAGAGTCAAACCATCTGTGACAATCTTGGTATGACCACCACACGAATGATGTCATCTCATCAAAAAAATTCTTGTAATATATAACATCCCAACTATGGGTTTGTGGTACAAACCCTGTGTATCCAAAAGTTTGGGGTTGGTTGTACTCTTATGGCTGAACCTATGGTCAGATGAAAGAAATGTGCTTCAATGCCCATATCTATGCTAGAATTGCTCCATATGCCCAAGAGTGACCCTCATGGTATATCACCTCTTGCAAGTTGTGGTACATATCTACAAGTACGGTAGGTCCCCATGCCATCTTGTGAGGCCATGCAATCAAATCTACCACAAGTCTTCCCCATCCTAGTAGGAAGCCTTTCTAGCCTCTATCAATAACCAAAGCCTATGCCACCGATGAACATAATAAATTTGGTAGTTGGTAATTGATTCCATACTCATCAATGAGTCTCTCCAAACTTTGATGGTAGTCTAGGATTGTAACATCTTGAAACATCTCTTGCATCACAAACCTCCCCTTTGTTAGGGTTTGATCATAGTATACCTATCACATATAACTAAAACTTTCATCAATATACCTTACATGGATATTGAAAACCTAAAAGTGATCAAACATAGAACTCACTAGATCACCATGGTAGGATACTTGAAGGATATGGTACACATCCTCTAGACTAATGGTTGCCTTTCTAATAGGCAAGTTAAAGGTTTTGTGCTCACTATGCCATTGGTCAGCTAGTACAATCAACAACCCGTGGTTCACCCATATGTGGGGCATCTGCATGACCCACCTCAACCCCATGCTACTATGACCACCCTCTCACCATCATCAAGGTGTTGTAAAACCCACAATCCCACAACTTTGGGGGCTCTGATTAGAAGGGTAAAAAAAAACCATCTACAGTGCAAAATAGGAAAACATTAATAAACATTAGTAAAGAAGAAAAATCCAACAAAAAAATGCAAAAAATAGACTAGACGACACTTTTTCCTATATGCAGGTGACACAATATGTTGATTAAATGTCGTGTGACATTTTTTACTATACTCAGGTGATACAATTTTGTCAAGCAATATTTCCTAGTTGTTCATGTGATATTTTGTATTTCATATGAAGTATTGCATGATTTTTTTAAAGCAGTCATGCGATACTTTTTAAAATATCACACAATATTCTGTATAAAACTCCCAAAATGTACAAAAAAGCTCATAAATGCTCAAGAAAAGTGGCAAAAAGTTTAAAACATATTGATGCCTCATAGTCGATTGGCTAGTTGTGCAACCAGCTATGTTTAAAATGTTTTTGGGGAGTTGGGATGTTCGCCAAAGCCATGATGCTTTCTTGACCACTCACAAGCTCTCAAAAATCACAAAAGACAAAATGATTTGAAATTGATACTTGGACACCTTATATAGCCTTCCACAAGGCTTCCCCATCCTAGAAGGAAGCCCTTCTAGCCTCTATCAATAACCAAAGCCTATGCCACCAATGAACATAACAAATTTGGTAGTTGGTAATTGACGCCATACTCATCAATGAGTCTCTCCCAACTCAGATGGTAGTCTAGGATTGTAACATCTTAAAAACATCTCCTGCATCATGAACCTCCCCTTTGTTACAATTTGATCATAGTATACCTATCACATATAACTAAAACTTTCATCAATATACCTTACTTGGATATCGAAAACCTAAAAATGAAAAACAATGATCAAACATTGAACTCAGTAGATCACCATGGTAGGATACTTGAAGGATATGGTACACATCCTCTAGAATAATGGTTGCCTTTCTAATAGGCAAGTGAAAGGTGTTGTGCTCAATATTCCATTGGTTAGATAGTATAATCAACAACCCATGGTTCATCCATATGTGGGGCATTTGCATGACCCACCTCAATCCCATGCTCACTATGGCCACCCTCTCACCATCATTAAGGTGCTGTAAAACCCACAACCCCACAACTTTGGGAGCTCTAATAAGAAGGGTAAAAAAAACCCATCTACAATGAAAAATAGGAAAACATCAATAAACATTAGTAAACAAGCAAAATCCAACAAAAAAATGCAAAAAATAGACTGAACGACACTTTTTCCTATATGCAGGTGACACGATATGTTGATTAAATGTCATGTGACATTTTTTACTATACTTGGGTGATACAATTTTGTCGAGAAATATTTCGCACTTGTTCATGTGATATTTGGTATCTCATATGAAGTATTGCATGATATTTTTTAAAGCAGTCATGCGATACTTTTTAAAATATCACACAATATTCTGTATAAAACTCCCAAAATGTACAAAAAAACTCATAAATGCTCAAAAAAAGTGGAAAAAAGTTTAAAACATATGGATGCCTCATAGTCGATTAGCTAGTTGTGCAACCAACTATGCTAAAATGGTGTTGGGGAGTTGGGATGTTTGCCAAAGCCATGATGCTCTCTTGACCACTCACAAGCTCTCAAAAATCACAAAAGACAAAATGATTTGAAATTGATACTTGGACACCTTATATAGCCTTCCACAAGTCTTCCCCATCCTAGTAGGAAGCCCTTCTAGCCTCTATCAATAACCAAAGCCTATGCCACCAATGAACATAACAAATTTGGTAGTTGGTAATTGATGCCATACTCATCAATGAGTCTCTCCCAACTCAAATGGTAGTCTAGCATTGTAACATCTTGAAACATCTCCTGCATCACGAACCTCCCCTTTGTTAGGATCTCATCATAGTATACCTATCACATATAACTAAAAATTTCATCAATATACCTTACATGGATATTGAAAACATAAAATGCAAAACAAAGATCAAACATAAAACTCACTAGATCACCATGGCAGGATACTTGAAGGATATGGTACACATCCTCTAGACTAATGGTTACCTTTCTAATAAGCAAGTCATAGGTGTTGTGCTCACTATGCCATTGATCAGCTAGTACAATCAACAACACATGGTTCACCCATATGTGGGGCATTTGCATGACCCACCTCAACCCCATGCTTACTATGGTCATCCTCTCACCATCATCAAGGTGCTATAAAACCCACAATCCCACAAATTTAGGGGCTCTGATTAGAAGGGATAGAAAAAACCATCTACAATGAAAAATAGGAAAACATCAATAAACATTAGTAAACAAACAAAATCCAACAAAAAAATGCAAAAAATAGACTAAACGACACTTTTTCCTAAATGCAGGTGACACGATATGTTGATTAAATGTCATGTGACTTTTTTGACTATACTTGGGTGATACAATTTTGTCGAGAAATATTTCGCACTTGTTCATGTGATATTTGGTATCTCATATGAAGTATTGCATGATATTTTTTAAAGCAGTCATGCAATACTTTTTAAAATATCACACAATATTCTATATAAAACTCCCAAAATGTACAAAAAAACTCATAAATGCTCAAAAAAAGTGGCAAAAAGTTTAAAACATATGGATGCCTCATAGTCGATTGGCTAGTTGTGCAACCAACTATGCTAAAATGGTGTTGGGGAGTTGGGATGTTTGCCAAAGCCATGATGCTCTCTTGACCACTCACAAGCTCTCAAAAATCACAAAAGACAAAATGATTTGAAATTAATACTTGGACACCTTATATAGCTTTCCAACCTAATTTTGACCCATTTTTAAAACTCCTTAGAATTATACAAAAATTACACTACTAGCTAATTTTAATGTCCTAGATCAATTTTTGGGATCAAAATTAAAACTTGAGTTAATCTCTATAGTCAAAATCACATTTTAAAATTATACCTTCCTATATGTAGTTAGCTAACCTTTTTAAAGTCTAATCTTTGAATCATCATTAAGGCATCTTCATCTCTTCATGTCCTCATCATTTATACACTTCATATCTACTTTAATTAACATTTTCATGTCTAAAATCACCATTCTACTCAATTTGACCTAATTTTAATGCTTTATCCTTCATGGTCATTTATGGTCAAACTGGGGCATTCTATCAATTTTTTATGGTCACTCTTTGGTTCTAATCATGTATATATCATCTTTCACTTTGTTATATTTCAATTTGTTCATATCTAGCTTGTTTCTACATTTCCCTTACCTCATTTCCATTTCAATCTCGAGGGGGCAAAAATATTCTATCATTGCTTACTACAACTATCTATTTCTTAGGAGTATATGTTTGATATTTCATTTGCTCTTAATTTATTTGCTTTGCTTTATGTTAGCATTTTTCTTGAATTCTGACATCATCTCTTTCCTAGTGTTTAGCACTATCACTATTAGGTTGTACATTCAGGATTCACTATCTCTTTTTTGCATTTCATTCTTCAGAATTAGATATCCCTATCTATTGTTGCCTACCTAGCTTCTATTTTCCTTGACATAATGTGTTCCCTGATTAATCACCCATTAGTCAAAGAAGGGCACATGTAATTACCTAAAAATGGTCATCTAGACTATTATCCCTCTTCTCAGCACTTTAGTTTAATTAATTAATCATTTACCTAGACCAAATTGCTAAAAATCAAATAATTGATTATAACCTATAGTTTTGACTATGCTATCCTAAGTTCATTATTTGATTAAAGGAACATGTCTTCTTTTAGTTAAATAAATCCCCCTTTCTTCTAACCCACTTAAAGTGCACATATAAAGTCTTTTTTCTATTTTACAAATTAAAAGAAAAGGCCTTTGTGACTTTTGCCTTATATGAGAAGTCAACTTCTATTTTATTGGTTGACTTGCGTGTGCACATGGATCAATCCTCATTTTCAAACTCCACCCTTAATTATCCACCATTTTGACCTTGATCTTCACCATCCATATGACTTTAAAGAGAGAGATCTCATCTTGTCAAAAGGGGCACACTCTTGAGTATTGATATGTTGCAGGTTTATCATTCAAATTCTTGAGAGCTTTTGTAGAGAACTTATATTTCTTTGTCTCATTCTATCACCCATGGCATTCCCAGTTTATATTCATGTAGTTTAGCTTCTATTTTGCAACAATATAGCTCATATAGTAATTAAGCTAGATTGTAATAATCTTATCTTTGCTTAACATAGTTACATTTTGCATATTTATACTACTTTTAGTCTACATTTGCATTAGATTCTTGAGGCATTCTTTGTGGACATTTGCACTCTTGCATCTTGTCCCTAAGAGAACCTCTTGTTGTATGGTTTTCTAACAAGAAATGTATTTCTAAGGTACAAGGGAGAGCCATTACATTCAAATATACTTTCTCACACTCCATGGATAGGGAGCTCTAAGCCAACATCCAAGCATTCTAAACTCATGGAATCACTTAGATAGAATGGTTTAGAGTGTGACACATTTATAGTGTACAATGTGAATGTAAGTAATTGGTAACCAAAAGATATGCAACTAGTAAAAAATGTTTTTAAGTGTTTTCTAGGGTTGAGGGATGCAATGCAAGCTATGAGAATGCAGTTCAGGGTTCTAAAACCTAAAAGGAAATCCCTAATTACTAAGTGTGCTTTGAAACTTCCAACTACACACTGAAACTACCAACTACGCACTTGAAGTGTACAGTTGGTAAAACATAGGTGTAGTTGGTAAAATAGGTCAAAATTTTTTAATCTGGAAGTGGGTATGCAAGATATGAGTATTTTTTTAGATTTTTAAGGGTTTTGGTATGTTATGCAATCTATGGAAATGCAAAATGACCTATAGTTTTGATATGAAAGATTAAAATGTCCTAACAAAATGATGCACAAATGTAAATGTGAATGATGTTTTGGATTTTGACTAATGGGTATTAAAATGACTCTATGGTATGCAAAATATGGATTAGGGTTGGACTTTAGATTTGGAAATGATGTTATACATTGATGGATGCAAGTTGCATTATGAAAAGGGAGGTATTTCAAGGTTGATAATGATGTTTAGGATATGCAATATGGGAATATGAAATCAAGAAGAGAAGTTGATGGTGTTTGATATTGGAAGAGATTCTAGGGTTTTGGACTATGAAAGATGAAGTCTTTATGCAACTAGGGTTAATCAAATTGATGATTAGGGAGACTAGAAATATGATAATTCTATGGCAAGGGTATATGCAAGGTTTTGAACTTAGGATCAAATATTTGGAAAGTATTAGTTTAAGAGTTTAAGCTTGTGAAGATGGACTTTAGATCTTGACCCAAAATAGACAAAAATAAAAAAGATCAAGTTGATAAAAATGGCAAGGTCAAATCCATCAAGACATAGATATATTTTGACCCAATTAAATGATTAAAAAAATAACAAAAGGGCTTGTCACAATCCATCATCCATCAACATTAGAAAATACTATAAGACTCATACTTTGTTCTAATTTTTTACTAATTTCAATTGATTTTGAGGTCCAAAATGAAGTTTAGGGATAAACAAAATGAGGATTATGTTGATTGGATATACAATATGAAAAGGTCCTAGGATGAAAAATGATGTTCTGGGTCATGTTCAAAATGAGGGCCTACACAAGCTTCTAGAGGTAGTTCTAGGGTCCCAAAATGTAGTTTGGAGAAACAAAATGGTCATGCTGGTCACTAAGTGTGCTATGATAGTAGAAACTATGCCTATGGTCCACTTGGGTCTAGTTTGAGCATAGTTGTTAGTTTCAAAATGCAGTTGGAAAAGTGGGTTGAAAGTTTGTTTATTTTAGACTAGGTGACTACCAGACTGCTATATTGGAGAGAAAGATTGTTGTGGATGACGTTAGTAGAAAGAAAGGTATGCCCTATAATTCTATGGGCAGAAGTGGAAAACTAGTATAGTAAAGAAGTTCTAGAATGATGGATTCTCCTAGGGCATTAATGTAGATCCATGGTATGTTAATTGGTTTAGTGGAGCCCCTCCCCCACCCTCCATTCTAGTTGCTAATTCTGATTGGTTTAGCAAAAAAGCTGATTGGAGGTTGGGAGGTGACCCCACTATTCCCCTATGGGTATACCATTAGTACCACTACAATGCCTTGTATGATTGATCTAACAACTGGTACCACTATGGTTCCCTATGCCCTAGATTAACAATAACTAGCCTATATATAGTTTATTTAGGTGTAGCTAGAAGAGAAAGCAATAAATGGAGGAGCACAGCTAGAAGAGAAAGAAAATGGAGAAGAATAGCCCTACTATCTATAGGCAATTACATTGTTCGTAGAAACCTCCATGCTACCTAATTTCCTTGCCCCACCACCTCTTTCATTGGGTATCTACTAAAGCAACTATAGTTAGGTGGGAATCATAGCCCAGTTCATTCTAGGCTCCTACTATTTGTATGCTAGAGGATATAGTATCCATTTAGTCAACCTATCTACCTTTTCTCCTGACCAAATAGTAGGGGTTAATGGCATCAACCTTAGAAAATAATGTAATAATAGGGGATCCCCGTACCCCCACCCTCTACCCCACCCCTATATTTTTAGGGTAAGGGACTACCTATCAAAAAATGGGCAGATCATACCATACCTAAAATTCTAGGGCTAGGGCTAGGGGCCTATTATTTTCCTTCCTAAAATTCTATGGCTATGACCTTTGACCTAGAAAAAATTGGCATATTACAACAAGGGTCCCCTTTCAAATTATTGCCTTTCCCTTTAATAGTAGGAGTAGGGCGGTGGGGTGGGGTGGAAAGTAAGCAGAGGTAGATTAATTAAGGAACTATAGTGGCAACATTGGTTTATATAGAGTAGTTTATAGGGTTCATGTTGTGGTATCTACAACACATGCCCCATTCCTCGCTAGGAATGGGGACCCCCTACTTTTTTCAACTCCTAGACTCATAAGTCAAGAGTCGAGAGAAGAAAATTCATTTGAAAGTTTGAGTTGTAGAGTCAAAAATTCATATAAAAAAAAAAATTTTAAAATTGAAAAATTCACAAAAAAATAGAAAACTCAGAAAAAGAAAAAACATTAGAAAATGGAAAAAGTTGAAATGGAATTTGTTTTTTTAAAAATCCCCTCCACTCACCTGTGCATGCGCATTAAGGCACGACGCCCATTTTATTTTGCATGTGAAGAGGGGAGGGAGGGGTTATAAAACCCTCCCCCTCCTCTTTTTTCTTCATTTTTCCAAGTGTTTGGAGGAGGGAGCAAGGTAACTCCCTCCCTTTTTTTGGGCACCTATCTTCTTCCTTCCATACGCGCTAGCCACGCAATCATAGGTTGAGCGCGTTGGTCATGCACTACATGTGCTTGTGTAGGCTGCACCACATGCACTAGCTATGTGCGCACAAGTTGTGTGCTAAGCCACATGCACCTAGCACATGTGCACATGTGCGTGTGCTCACCTCAGCACACGTGCGCTAGGCAGGGGTTTTACTTCCACATTTTTTTGTTTTATTTTATTTTATTCTTGTTTAAAAGTTTTGAAAAGTATAAAATTTTTAAAATTAAAAAAAATTAATTTAATTTTTTTTTAAAATAATAATATTAATAAAATAAAATAAGGGATTAAATTTTTTTCAAAAAATAAATAAATCCCCAAGGGGGGCTTTTTTTTAATGTTTTACTTTTATGCTATCTGGTGACTAATGATGTTTTCTTTTCTTGTGATGCATAGGTAACATGATCAAATGGTGTCCACATCTAGAGTAGTAGCCAAGCCCATAGTTTTCAAATTGCAAGGCATACCCCCAAAGTCAAGGCTACATGATGATTACGCTAAGATCAAAGATACTGACTTTGGACACACGAATCTAGAAGATATCCTAAAAATTTGCAACAAGTCAATGAAGAGGTTAGCCTTGGTATCCAAATTGATTCGATTTAGATTAGTGAGTGTAGTGTCACATCCTATATCAGTGCAATCAACTAAATTGGTCATGACCCTATCTCAGCACTTCATTCCTAAAAAAAGGGTAGTCAAGTGTGTTGCTGAAGAAGTCATCTTAGATCTATGACCTGATAACATCAAGAGAGTCTTCCATCTTCCCAAAGCTGATTAGTTCATTTGAATCTCCTATGAAGTAGCTAATAGATGGAACAAGGAGCATCATCAAGAAGCCATTGATATTATACATTCCTTATACTTCATTGAGAAGCCACCTCGGGGAAAGACAATCAGCAAAGTGGATATGACTTGGGGATATATGAAGGATGAGATTGGTTACTCTATCATTCTCCTAAGTAGAGTCATGGGCTTACCTACAATGGGTCATCTCACTCCATTCATGGTCAACTTCATTGAGACCATCAGGCATGCAAAGATACTACTGGATTGGGCCACCACACTAAGTGAAAACCTGTGTGAGCAGCTGAGAACGGTAAAGGATAAGAAGAAGTTCCACATGACTTCTTATATGGTGTACCTTCTTGCTGCAAGGGCAAAACACTATCCCAGGTTGTACAAGAAAGGCAGTATACAAGACCTCAATGCTTGGCCATACATAGTTTACCATTAGTTGGTGAAGAAGAAGCTCTCAGTGTAGAATAAGGAGTATAGAATTGTAAATGATGCTTTCATCTTTGCAATTATTTGATTCAGTGAGGGATACCATGGGAAGAGGTTATCTGATGAAGCCAAAGCACATATTATGGCTCTCAGAGCCTACTTCATTCAGTTTAAGACATTGATGTATCTTCAGGTAGGTGGTGCATCCATCAATCCTAAGAAGCTCCCAAGATATCCAAGTGACAAGCTAGTCCTATTGGAGATCTCTCGATAGATTGAGTTAGCTTATGAGAGGATCAAAAGACAATGGAGACCTTAATAGGAATGGCCATTAGTCATTGGGTCATACCAGGTGAAGCAAGAATAGGATATTCTAACCTTCGAGTGGGAATGGGAGAACTATCCTCTTGAAGAATACAACTCCCCTCGGCCATGCTTTGACAATGTGGGTAAAGTAGAAAGCCTAGTAGGAAAGGACTTCCATCATGAAGATGCCATTGAAGATCATTGGATGAATGCCACAAATGACTATGATGTCCACATCAGGGACTATTGTAGGATGACTTTCTATCTAGCAGAAAAGGCTCTCCATTTGACTATCCTTGATGAGATAAGGCTACAAGACTCTAAAGAATTATTGCATCCCCTATTCAATGTAGATAAAGCTGGTGAAAGACCCATTTTGAATGTAGAGGTTGACAAAGAGGAAGGAGATGACATCAATCATCAAGCGAGACATGGCATTAGAATGAAAAAAGATTGGATCAAGAAACCCTTCCCACTTGATCCAATTCCTGATACTCTAATCTTCCATACACATGCTCACCTAGAAAAGGGTAAGGTAAGGGAAGTCATAGTTACTACCTTTGCACTCCAATCTCCTATAAGGCTAGAGATAGTCTACCAGCTTGATCACCTAGAGGGATATTATCACCCTCCTAAAAGGAAGGGAAAGAGGAAGAGAACCTCTCCTCATAGGATTCAGATAGAATAGGTCGCAGAACATGTGTCTTCGCACTAGCATGAATAGAGCTCATAGGAGTCCCAATGTATTGGAGCCTCTCAAATCTAGGATGAACCTCAGTTGCCTCCTATTGTACCAAGCCAACTAGAAGAGGGAGAAATTCCAGAAACCTCCATTCCTCCTATACAAGAAGAGTCCCCTTCTCCTTCTATCTCCAAGAAATAGAAGAGGATCAAGATTAAGATGAACAAAAGGAAAAGGATCAGCAGAAGATTAGTAACTAGTCCATCTATTCTTGAAACTATTCTAGAGGAAGAAGAAGATGAGGAAGAAATAGAATCAAAAGAGGAGGAGGAATAGGTACCCCTATAAAGAAGAACTTGGTTAGCAAAAGCTGCAGAATTGGTAAGAAGAAAGAGTGCCACTAGTACCCCACCATCCACCCAAGTAGAATCATTAGAACTCTCTTCTTCAGAAGATGAAGTGCAGTAGTGGGTGAATGAGAAAAGTGAGCAAGGTGAGGATGTTTTCTTTATGATGGATTTTGATTTCATGCCTATGGGTATAGAGTTGGTTGGAGGTAAGATCAGAGACACCTCTATAGGTGAACTCCAATAGGAAGACTGCATGTAGATGCCACCAGAAATATAGGTTGCCAATCTCACTCCTCTATCTCCACCATAGATTATGGTGGTAGATAAGGTGTTAGTAACTCCCCCACCTCCAAGTTCAGAAGAGGAACAAGTTCAAAAGGAACCATCACCACAAGAGCAACCAAATCCAAGGGCTACTGATGAAGCATCAAAAGAGGGATAGATGGTAGAATATGCACAACAACCTTCCCAAGATGTTGAGTAGCAAGCTACAAGATCTATGGAGATTGAGGCTATAGAAGGAGAGTCTTCAAAATGAGAGATGATTCCAAGCAATAGTAATAAAGGGAAGGAGGTAGTAGAACACACCTCTTCATCATCAAGAGCCCGATCCATAGGAAAAAATATCTTGAGATGGTTTCAAAAGGAGATAATGAGAAGTGCTAAGCCTCAGTTCCATGCTTCAAAGGATGATATTAGTGATATTGCAGAGATCTTGAACAAACCTGAGTCTCCATTACATGATGCAACACAATTAATGTTTGCTACTACCATATAGAATTAGGATTTATTTGCACAAGTGGTTTTCTATCCCGAAGGTATAGATGTAGAAGCCATTAGGTTGAAGGATTATGAAGTGAAGGATGTTATGTTGGGAAGGCCTACATAGGATTCAACCCAACAGATGATGACTATGGGAGTCAAAGAGGTTCTTAGGAACATGTAGCAAGATGAGATTGAACTATGAACTCTTCAAAGGCAAGTTGAGATCCTAAAGGGATATCTGGCTGAAGTTGTTGGTCCTCTTGATCTTGAACACCCCAAGGACACTCTAAATATCATTCTTAGAGAAGGGGAAGGTGTACGGCTCAATCCATTTTTGAGAGATTGTTAGGAATGGTGAGAAAGTCTTAAGGATAGAGGTGTCATCGCAATCATAGGGAATTTGAAGTTACTGCATGCTATAGAGGAGAATATTGATAAGATCATGGCAATTTTGAGACAAGACTTTAGCATCATGGATGAGGTATGAGCATGGAGCAAAGATTTGTGAAATCTACAAGCCATAAAGGACCAAAGTACCACACTCTGATCAATGTATATACTGGAGAAGAGTTAGATATGATAGATGATTGGATAGAGAAGATAGTAGATGGAAATAAAGTAATGGAAACATTGCACAAGGAGATCCTTTGGCTCAAGGACCAAGCCCGGGGAAAATTTTGGAAGAAGAAAAGTTGTTTATGATGCATGTTTGGACATCTTTGAAGATGAACAATGAGAGAAGCTATTACCAGTCAAGGTAGTAGTAGATAATTTCATGAAGAAATTAGAGGAACCATCCAGTGATGAAGATATTAGATAAGCCTTCAGGATGGAGGAAGCACTATTAGAGTTGGACACCAAACTTGGAGACTTTGTAGAGACTCAAATTAAGGTGGAAAACTATAAACAAAAGGTTAAGGACAAGTATGAGGATTTAGATCTTCTAGATGTGGCTAAAATTACTAAGATGATAGAGAAATTCAAGGGAAAACATCCAAACATAGCTTTGGGATGAAGAAGAACAAAACCCAGATGCCAAAATTTCAATTTTGACACTTAGTAAAATTTTGAGATTTTGACCCTATCGGGGTCTACAACTCTACAAGTCCATAGCTCTGCATTTTCATGCAACTTCGCAAGTCCATAGCTTTAAAATTTAGTGGTGCATTGAAAATTGACTACCAGGTCCAAAAATAACACTTTCGATGCATTGGGAGCACATTTTGATGGCAAGTTAACTTTGACACATGCCTAGTGAAGGGCCAACTTCTATTTTCAGCACCTCCATGCACTTCCACTTCGACTGATGGCTGCCTCCTACTTTCTCTCTCATGATTTCTTTATTTTTGACATGTAAAGGGCTCATACATCCAATTAATGAATAAAATATGCATGGATTCCCTCTAAGCACTAGATTAGTCGATAGTTTGTATATATTTAGTTTATTTTATTTATTGCATGAAAGATATCTTTCACTCTCAACACAAATTGAGGAGATGATTTGTTGAAAATACCCCATTGTAAAATGTAACAAGGGCTGTCATTATTATGCAATAAAATTATGCTTTTGGTGCTCTCATTTGGAGTGTAGTTATTCTTGCCTGAATGTGTCATATTTTTGTGGATTTTGTTCATGAGATTGTGATTGAGCCAAAGGTTTATTGTGTTGTTTCTAGTTGTGCGATCTTTTAGTTCTTATGTTTTCTAAAAATTTACAAATTTTATTAATGTAACGAGCTTAAGGAGAGATCATCAAATTATTTCTTCATAGCCTTTTGTCTCGCATGAGTGCACTTTCCATGGCCTTGCGATTTGATGAGGGGTGAAATATCATACGATTATTAAAGTTTCTTGCCGATGATTGCATCAGTGGATTCTAGGAAGTGTTGCTCCTATTTTCATTGGTTTCTTACTGATTTTTTTGAAATTTTAACTCACAAAGTGTTGTTTTTTGTACCTTATGTCCATTTAGGATTTCAATTTCAATTTATTTTCTTTTAGTGTCATTATTTGCTTTGCTAACCACTTGTTAAAATAGGACCTCATATTAGTTGCATTGTTAGAGTTACATTCATTAAAAAAAGCAAAAAATACAAAAAATATTGCTCTTTTTGGTGTTATTTTGAGACAATGAATAGATTTACTTTGATTCTGGGACAAAAGTGTTTTTTTAGAACCAGCCAAAGCCTCCTTGTGAACACTCACGTTTATCTTCTACTAAGTGGATTTTGGTATGTCGCAAGACAAACACTAAACCTTGGAGTGGATCCTTAAAAGGGTTTGCTTTTCAAGAGAGGAATTATGCAATGGATTCCTGCCATTGACCTCATGCAAAATGAATGCCCAGTAGTTCATAGCTAATAGTTGAACAAGGATGCAAGATAGGTATAAAGGACATTGAGATAGGGGAGTTATAAAAGATATATAGGGGCTAGATTTGATCTCTATAGATGGGGATGGGGCCATCTATCTATACAATGAATCAAGGGGGCTCGACCAATGACCCAATCGATATATGGGAACCCTATATCTGATCCTCCTCCACCTAGTGCTCTTGCTATATGAGTATGGAGACCCCTACATCTAGTCCTCACCTTAGTATAGTATGGAGTGCATTCATATTCACATTCCAATAGAGGGGGAGGGGGGCATCCCCTACATATCTATGGGTAGCCTTCTAATACATTAGTAGGGTATTCATTTATACGTATGCCCCATGTAGAAGACCAGTAGGGATGCATGCATAGTACTGAATGATACTCCCCATCTCTCCATATTTCTATATAGAGGATTCTCATAGGAAAGGGTGTGCATGCTTAAGGAAGATAAATGGCAATTGGGGGGCATAGTTTCCCACCCACCCCAACTTCTATCTCCCTCCACCCACACCTGGGTGGATATAATTGTACCACCAATTAGTCTTAGCCACCTTAGAAATATAGGGGGTAGGGGTAGTGGCTCCATTGCCCACCTCCAATTCTTTCCATTCTCCCAACCCCTTTTTCATATTATTTTGAACTGGGTGCCTCTATTATTATCCTATAGAATAGTAGGTAATGTTACATATAGAATCTTTCCCTCCCCTACTATTATATGGGCAATCACATTCCAGAGCTTGGGGTGGAAATAAGGTCCCCACCATTGATTGCACTAGCTAGATTCTATACATAACATGAAGGATAGAAAATATCCCCTCCAACAATGTTTCTAATCCTGTTGTTTATCCTAGTAGGCTTCAACATAGTATTGGTGTAGAGGGAATCATGTGAGTTCCTAGTGTAGTGGTAGGATAGAGGCCTATAAAATGATAGGGGGCCCTAGGGGTGCAGACAAAGAAAGGGTGTTAGATTGATCATCCACTTCTTGCTATCTAGCCTATAGAATGGTAGCCCCCCCATGCCCCCCCCCCCCCCAACTATAGACATTCTCTCCTCCCACCAACCAAATAGTCAATCAACTTAGAAGGTTTGACTCAACTAAGTTAGGTACCATAAGGTATTATGATGGTTTGGGGTTCATGACATAGGTTATAACTTATATGGTGATGTTTTCAAGAAAAATTACTAAAACTACTCACTTGTACAGTTGTAAGTAAATTCTATATGTTCAAAGCACCCATGAAAATTGAAAGTCTAAACAAAAAAAGGGTCTCCTATAATTTTATGGCATACATCAAATTTTCACACTAATTATTAGTAACTAAGAAGGAAGTTTCCTATGTCATATGAGCTATATGAAGGGAAAGTTGGATGAATTCTCATGGTTACTAAGAGCCTAGTTCATCTTAGATTCACTGGCTCTCAGTTTAGTCCCTTCCATTGGCCCCTTGTTGGGTTTAGTCCCAACTATCTCCGCTCTTCCATACCCTTATAATAGTAGGAGGTAAGTGAGATAAGATATTGGGTATAGAAAAAACCTTCAATAAACTAAGGTAATGAAACAAAGAGGTCCTTATCCACTCTTTCTTGAAGTAATTATTTGAAAGAGAGTGAGACCTACATCCCTCTACTCGACGAAACATTCTTCATGGGCATCACTTGATAGTACTACTATTAAATATGGGGACTTTTTCACCTTGCTTGGGGCTCCAACAATGAACATTGTGAGGAGAGGTAGAGAATGAACCAATGGAGGTAATGCAAAGCCAAAAAAAGTGAGCTAAGAGTTTCATCATGTGATTATTGGGCCCTCTTTTCTATTGTTATCTATATTTAGAGCATCTGATTCCCCCTTACAGGTGTAGAGGGGATTAACTCATATGCTTATAAATGGATTAACGATCATGGATAACATTACAATCATCCCTACCTATTCTATAAAGAGAGGGGTCCTTTGCATTGGCACATGAAGTTTTAAGATTGTCAATGATTGGTGGTTTCAACACCATCTAGAGAGAAAAAAACAAGTAGGGTTCCCAGCCATTGATAGAAAGAAATCAAGACTGACTGGGAACTATCTCCATACTAGAATCCCCCCCAAATTGCATGCAAGGACACCTATGCTACTATAGCCACATACCTTGTAGAGGCCACTACTCTATTGATGAGATTAGGGGGGTGAGAAAGGAGGGACTCATTATTATATTACTAAACTGGATACCCAAAATCAAAACAATTAAACAAAAGTCTACTCATATAGTTCACAGTCAAGTGGATAGAGTAGAGAGGTATTTGGCATTTATTATTCAAAGGTCAAGTGACCTAGCAAACATAAGGGTTGTCCCTAGAAAGCTCTAATTGGAACCAAGTGGAGCTACATTCTCCTTCCTTCTATACTATTGTCCTAGGTTGCCCTCTTAAGAAAAAAAAAATATGGTTGGTGGGGTTGGGACCATCCTGCCTATAGAAGAGTAGGAGCCTTTTGAAGGAACTATAGTTGAATGCTTGTTTTTTGAATAACAACATATATATAATAACCATATTGATGCACTTTTATCTAATGGGGATATTGACATGCTTCAACCATTACATGGAGTTAGGCTAAGTCATCTATGGCCAAATCTATATTTTCTAGTGTGGAAGGAAGCTTACCTATACTTGAGATACCTCCATACTAGACCAACCATAAGCTTCCTCCATGCATCCTACCTATCCTATATAGAATCTAGCACATGCAATCATATCTTAGTTTTCTAGTACATACAATAGCTTACACATACACAACTCATAGCAATGGAAGGTAGCTAATGGACCTATCAACCCTACTTATATAGCTAGTTCTTGATGCAAATGCATATCCATGCCTTATAATTCACTAAATGACTAAAGCGTTAGATAGGAAACCCTATGATCTAGATGAGTTTCTTTTTTTCTATTAGCAAGTGAGAAAAGAAGTTTCAAAGATCAGCCAACCTAGTAGGGTCAATATGTGGTTAGAAATTCTAGTTAGTTCAAGTGAATCATTAATAGTTTTTGCTTCTCTAGATGCAAGATGACCACCTACTACATGGTCAATGGGTTAGCATAGGTTACTACCCATATAACACATTTCTCTTAGTCTGGGGTGATTACTTGAGCTAGGTAGAGAAGGAAGGAATGTTCCGCAGTAATGGAATAGTTCTGATAATAAACTGATGCTTTTGCATTCCCATAGAATTAATATGAATAATATGTTTAGGGACCATACCTCAAATTATAGCCCATACCCATAAAATTTTAGGCTAGGGGGCTAGGGTCTACAATAATAGGCATTATTTAAGGGGAGGGGGGCTACAATAATAAAGGTCTAGGTGGAACCCCAACCTTACCAAACCTACCTATAATTATAGTGCCCTATCCATATCATACCTACCTACCTAAAATGATAGGGGCAAGGGATAGGGCCTATTATTCTATTATTCATACCATACCTAACCTACTTAAAATTCAAGGACTAGGGCTCTATTATTTTAAGGCATAAAATTATAGGGGGATAGGGGGGGCCCATATTATAAACCATACTCATAAAATTTTAGTTAGGGTTATCACTTGTGGAATGAAGCCTAAGGCATGCTCAATGATGGTTAAGATATGTAGAGTGAAGTTCAGGACATGATCAACTAGGGGGACCTATCCAGACACTTGGTGACACTCCTAAAGTCCCAAAATGATACTTGGAAGTCTAAAATGGGTTTTCTAGAAACCAATGTGCTCAAATAGAGCCAACTATGCCCATGGTGTGTATTTGGGGCTAGTTAGAGCGTAGTTGGTAGTTTTAAAGCGCAATTGCTAAAGTGGTTTGAAACTAAGGTAATTTTGGGCTTGGTGACTTCCAAGCTATTATTCTAGAGACCTAGTGGATAGGGGATAGTTTTGTGATCATACCAAGGATGAAAATGAAGGTCAGGACACACATAATGAGGGTTAAGATGTGAAAAATAGAGGTTGGGTATGTAAGAATGCAAGTTGGGAGATGCAAGATGCAGGTTTAGGGCTAGAATGCAAAGACTAAGGGATGTAACATGAAGCCTAAGGAATACAAAATGAAAGATGATGGATGCATAATGAGGTCTAATATAATTCAAAATGAGGCCTAGAGGATGTAATCATAAAGCTCAAAGAATGACAAATGTAATGGTATACTATGCAATGATGGAATCTAAGTCATGGAAAGCACTCTTAAGGTTACAAGTCTCCACATTTTTAAATTTTTGACAAGTGGTGTAATGTTTTGGTAACATTTGATAGTGTCCAAGGTTCACGTGTGTGTTGGTGTAAATTTTCAAGTTTAGCTTTATCTTGACTAATTTTATTCACACACAAGGCACAATAAACAATAATAGATGATGTTAAATTGAAAAGACACACCATAACCTAGGCTTTAGGAATGTATCCATTGAAGTGCCACTTGAACCAAAGCTCAACTATGCTTATCTATATTGGACAACCTAGGATCTCATCATTACAAGCCCCCCTTACAACACACTCACTTCTCAAGGCTACCAAGATCTCAATTCAAATGGTCATCACTTCCCAAGGGACTGTTGCCTCTACTAAGGACCACGAGTATGTGAGATGTATTTGTAGGCAAGGGTAACCCCCTGAGCCAATGGATAGAAGGGATTTTGGCTACTAAGACAATGTGTTTAGTCTAGGCATTTCATTCAACAATTGAAAGATAAACTTTTGCAGAAGGTCTCCCAACTCCAAGAACTAGGGCTTGACACACCAAAAGGGTACTACCACTACTACATTTGGGCTGAAATTAAAATGACATGCCATTGCAATTTTAATAGTATCCCATCATCCAATCAACACTAGTCAAAATTGGCTCTCATTGGATGGGCGTTAGAATTTTGTTGTCACAAGTTGCAATGGCAAGGGTGACCATCACAATTATGATGACCATAGATGTTGTAAATTGAGCTACCATTTTGGAAAATTGTTCAATTTTACCATAAAAATCTTGGTGGAAAATGTTGAATAGCTATGATGCAATCATAGGTTAATATTGTCATGCAATCTTAGGTTAATATTGAGCTTCAGTTGGTTTTGAGAATAGTTTAATATTCTCTACTAATCAAGGCCAACCATTTGAAGGTGGAAGTTGATTTAGCCCCACCCCCCCAACATCTAAACTCCTTATTAACATCTAAAATCTTTAAGAAAGGATCAATGTTTAAAGTACAAAAAAAGTTTTCATACCTGCAAAAGTGACATCATTTTCCCATCTTTTGGTGCATGCCATTTTTCCATCACATCCAAAATAAGATTCTACCACTTTGAATTGAGAATGCATGTGCAACTATATTTTATATGTAGTAACAATAGAAGGAGCCAAAAAAACCTAGAACATTTACATTTATTTTATAGTTCTTTACAAACCCCTAACAAAAATGAAAACTTGTTGGGTCTTTTTAGCTAAACCTAATGTTGTATGATATGAATTGAGATTACATATTGACCTATGGAATCCTTATACATTTCCTAAAACCAATAGATTCACATAATTAGTTGTCATACAATCATAGGTTAATGTTGAACTTCACTTGGTTTTGACAATTGTTCAATATTCTCTACTATGCAGGGCCAACCACGTGAAGGTGGAACCCCATTTGGCTCCACCCCCCCTCCCCAACATCTAAATTCCCCATAACATCTAAAATATTTTAGAAATGATCAATCTTTAATGTGCAAAAAAAGGTTCAAGACCTGCAAAAGTGACATCATTTTCCCATCTTCTCGTGCATGTCATTTTTCCATCATATCCAAAATTAGATTTTGCTACTTTGAACTGAGAATGAACATGTAGTTGAGTTCAAATGCATGGATAGCAAGTGGATTTGATAAAATACAACATGATTACATTTATTTAATAGGTCTATTTAGTCTTTAGAAATATAGACCATCATCATGAACAATGTTCATGATGGTCTATAACTTAAAATACCTAATTAAAGATCTCTAACAAAAATGTAAACCTGTTGTGTTTCTCAGGTCTTCTTGATGTCGTGTGCATATGAATTGACATTGCATATTGAACTATGCTATCCTTGTGCATTTCCTGAAACCAAGAGATTCATACTATTAGTTTCCATACAATCATAGGTTATTGTTGAGCTTCACTTGGTTTTGAGAATAGTATAATATTCTCTACTTATCAAGGCCAACCACATGAAGGGAGAAGCTCATTAACCCCCCACCTCCTAACATCTAAATTCCCCATTAACATCTAAAATCTTTAAGAAAGGTTCAATCTTTAAAGTACCTAGAATGTCCTCATCACCTCTCACTACTCTTAGGAGAAGTCCATCTTCATTTCTCATGTGCAATTCATCACACAGGTACATCTAGGAATGTCCTCATCACCTCCTACATAACATCAATCCAATATTATAAAATTTCCCCTAAGAAATAATTATTCAAGTGAAATAAACATGTGAAAAATGAGAGAGAAAAATAGGAATCTACTTACCAATAGCCATTGCCATCACATTTGTGGCCATGTTGCCTGTTGAGTGAGTTTTATTGTTTTTTTGTTGTGCCAAGATATGTCTATTTATATACATACACACACACACATATACATATACATATGTATACATATGTATATATGTATATACATACATACATATACAAAGATCACAAGGGTATGACAATGAGATGCAAAGATCACAAGGGCATGACAATGAAATGCAGTGATCACAAGGGCATATACATACATACATATATATATATACATACATAAATACATGCATAAATACATATACATACATGCCTACATAGACACATACATACATACATACATACATGCATACATATATATACAAAGAGATCTTTTTTAAGGTGCTAAGTGAATTACCTCAAGATCCTCCACAAAAGTAATGCAAACCAAGTAAAATGGGCAGAGTTCACAAGAAATTTTAGAAAAGCATATCATAGCAGATATTTTAAGAAAGAAATAAGTCATAACCAAGTAAAATAGGTCTAGTTGTTGATTAGTTGGGTTGATATATATGTATATTTAATTTGGTTATGGATTCTACAACGGAATAAGCCTCATGATTATGGCATTTACACAGTAGCAAAACTTGCTTCTTTAACTCCTTACACTCAACTCTTCATTGAAGTTAGTCTTCTAGTAGTGAGAATTATTGCTACAAATTCCTACGAGCCAAGGGACCCTGAACCTATGCTACATTTTCTAGAGACACGAAAGAAGTTACTACTAGCTTCAATACTTCATAACATTTTGGATCATATAGTGATGCTCAAATTAATAGTAGTAGTAGATACTTGGGATGCAAAGATCACAAGGGCACAATTTTTTTTTCCTATAGAACTATCATCATATTAGGTACAATAAAAAAAAAGAGATATAGAGATTAGATGTGTATGACAAGGAGATGCATACATCACAAGGGTGTCACAATGAAATCCTAGATCTCCACATGATACATATATACATACATACATACATATAGATACATACATACATACATACATACATACATAGATATACATGTATGTATGTATAAATAGATATCTTTTTAAGGTTCTTATTACATTTTAGCACAACTAAAAAATTTATCCAACTCATACATATTCCAAAATCCAAATAATTGAACAATAAAACTCACTCAACCCATGCTAAGTGACTTAGCTCAAGATCTTGCAAAAAAATAATGTTGATTGTTCCTATTATTGTACCTAATCTAATGAAAATTCTACAAGAATTTGTAATCAACCCAACTAATCAACAACTAGACCCATTTAAATAGGTTATGGCTTCTACAAGGGAATGAGCCTCATCATTATAGCATTTACATAGAAGCAAAACTTGCTTCTTTAACTCCTTACACTCAATTCTTAACTAAAGTTATTCTTCTAGCAATGAGAATAGTTGCTACAAGTTCTTGGGATCCAAAGGAGCCTAAAATTATGCTACATTTTCTAGAGACATGGGAAAAGCTACTACTAGCTTTAGTACTTCATTACATTTTGGATCATATAGTGATGCCCAAATTAACAACGACAGTAGATATAGTAGTAAATTTGGACCGATTTTTTGATACATGGTTGGTCAAAATTTTGACACTTAAATGTTGAAAGTCAACATCTCTAGAATTGCATCAAAAGTTTGACATATCCCATGGCTATTAATTTATTGATATGCCACTCTATCAAAAATCATCCCCATCTATGTAACATGGTAGCATCAGACTAGTAGTTCGAAACCTCAAAATATTGATGGCAATTAGAGATGATTTGACCATTTTATCATACCATCAATGACAGGTAGTGTCGAAATATTAACTCCTGCCATAGAAGATTCATCAGGTTTGTCATATCATTAATGGCTAGTTGCATCTAAATATAGACGACATCGAGAGATGATTGAACGAGCTTTACATACCATCAACGGTAGGCCATGTCAAAATATCAATGATAGCTAGAGTTTTAAAAAAAAAATCAAATAAACTCACTGTATATGAGGATGAAAACATCATTACTAGATATTTATGATTGTTGATTCTTTTTTTTGGTTATAATAACATCATTGTTGACATTTATCATTACAACACCTCTTGGTTATACTACTTTTTGAAGCTCATATTGTGTTACATATAGGTGAGAGGTGGACAATTGTAATTAGGTCTCTTTTAGGCCTAAAGTGTAGAGTTCAAATCCTAGAGGAAGTATAGGTTTGGTCTTTCAAAATGTGATCAATGATGTTGATGCACTTTCTCAAGAGCAATACAATGACTTCTTTTGAGTTTCTACATGTCCTATGTAGTTCGACTACTATCTAATATCCTATATTTACTAGAAGATATAACTTTATAAACCATTTTATTTTTTTGGCTCATAGCATCATATTGTCATCCTTTAGTACTATTTTGTGGTTGAATTTGTTTATTCAATGCATACTATGATTAATTTTGTTTACATGGCTAGAATCCTTATAAATATTTGTATAGCAATGACCAAGTCCTATGGAACATGGGACAAAACTATTAGCAAACTACATTACCATATCCCCACACATGTAACCAAACCCATATAAGGATAGACATCTTAGCTAGTTAAAGATCTTCCATTCATATTTTAGTTGGTGGGTATTCTGGCACAACATACATTGAACTTGTTTAGAGAAACTTTTTTCTTCTATAACAACTCCAAATTTGCATAATTCCATAAAATCATGTGCCATTCCTAATTGTCAATTTGGTAGCCACCTACTAGTCTAGTAGACCATATTCAGTAATTATAGATTTACTATCCACCTACTAATCTAGTAGATCATATTCAATTAGTAAGATGGAGTTAAGGAATGTTAGCAAGCCCTAGAAAAATAGATAAAGAGATTCATGGCTTTTGTTAATCTCAGATTGGTTTTGGCAGATGAGTGTATATACACTTAAGTCATTTACAATTTAGAGCTTAGTTCATGCCAAAAAAGTAATGCATATCGAGTGAGATACTTAGTATGTTCTAAGTAAATAGCTAGTGCCAAGTCACTCAAGTATCAAGCATATAGATGATGCTAAGTTATTCAAATGTCAAGTAACCAATGGATGTCAAGTTACTCAGATGTTGAGTTACAACATTGAAGTTGCAATTGATGCCAAGCGTCAGGGACTTCAAGTGTTGAGTAATATAGTTTTGACATAGTTGTTTGTAATGGCACAAACTACTATGTAAACCATTTTTGAGCTGACTTAAGGATTCTTTTGCAATCCTAGATGATACGAACAAATCTTAATTGAGAATTTCTATGTAGTACCTATTGCCAATCAGTTAAAGGGATGAATTGAGTGGCTAGATGGCTGAATTATAATTGTTGATTCATACCTAACCCGAAGTCACCTAAGTCTTCTTAAGGAGAACAAACCCAAAAACATGGTGTGATTGAAGAGAGAAGTTTACATGTACAAATAGAGCATTCATGGTGACTAAGGTGTTGTCAATGAGAGATACATTATATATTTAGTTAGAAGAGAACATAGGAAAGGAGTTAGAGGATAGAAGTGATACATTTAATCAGTGAGGATCAAGTACACACCAGAAAAGGATGATCTATTATCTAGCAACGAAGTGCTAATCGCAAGATCATTGATGAGACATTTTAATAGGTGAATCAGTTAAATATCTTAATAGAGTAGTCTTAATAGGCTGTTGTGAATCCTTTAATAGGGTGGTTACTCCATTATAAGTTGAAGTCCTTTTACCAAGCACACTTCTAACAAGGTGTTGTAAATCCTTTAATAGGGTAAGATCTAAAAATCTTATAAGCCTTTAATAGGACATACCTTTCATAGGGTAGATCATGTTTCATGATCAAACATTGTAACTTTCATTGGATACACTTTACAACTATAGTAGTGAAGGTTCGTGGGTGTCATCCCCACCCCATTTTTACCTTCTCGTTGTAGAGTTTCTAGGTAATCATATTTGGTGTCATATGTGTGAATGATTATATGTTTTCATGTGATGGAAGTATATGCTTAATTTGTTATTTTAGTTTAGATGCACAATTGTGAGATGGATGTGTGATGAATAATTTTATTGTTAAAGTTTTGAAGTATTGATTCACCCAACCACACCCCCCCACCCCCCCCTCAAATAGTTTACTTTTCCCATATTATATTTCCAATAATTGGTATCAAAGGTTTGGTTTGTTGGAAAGGAAAGGTTTGCAACTTTGAGGAAAGATCTTGGAGATGGAATTTTACAAGTTGGGAAAGACTATTGGGAACTAGAAGATTGAAATCCAGGTTTCCCTACATTAGCTAAATGAAGCAAGAGATGAGTTGAAGTGATCATTAAAGAGAAGGAAAGACATAGCTATTGAAGAGAATGACACTATTGGACTATTTATAGAAGGAAACTCAAGTGAATTTGAAGCAACAATTGTAGATTTGATGGAAAATAATGCAACCCTAACTGAAGAGGTCAAAAATATTAAGATAGAACAAGAAGTGAATTAGTATTTCTATGTTAGCTGACCAAATAGAAAAAGAAAGCTGAAGAGGACAAAGTCATGATTTAAGATGAGAAAAGGATACTAACCAATAGACTGGAAGAGAAGACATCAAAAGTGCAAAGGATTATTAGCATGCAATTGAAGACAATGAATCAAGTCATGATTACCAATCTTGAATTGAATGGAAAAGATATTGAAATCAAAACTCTAAAATTATAGAATGAACAACTAAGAAATGATCTAAAAAGAGAGAAGAATTTGCTAAAAGTTTCAATAGACCTAGTGAATCCATCAAGTAATTTAAGCAATTAATGAGATATCCTAGATCTAATAGTGATACTACTGGATTGGGTTACATTAGTACTGAAGAATGATAATTATCTAGAAGTGGTGAACAAAGCAATATCAATTGTAAGAAATCCAAACCTACTTTTTATAATTGTGGAAAATTAGGACATGCTACTAATGCTTGTAAGAGCAAGACTACAAATCAGAATCCTAATCAGAAGTTCATGGATCACTTCCATAAGTGCAACAAGTAAGGACATTAGGCATATTAATGTAGAACCAAGACCACGGGCATAAAAATATTTGAAGGATACTACTATAACTATCATAAGTATGGGCATAGAGCATATGAGTGCAGATTCAAGCCCAAGTGGTCATCAAACAAGAAAACAAAGGTAAAGCACAATGGAAACTCTTATAATTGGGATTATAATACTAGGTATTGTAGACACCTAAAAACCTTTAGAAAATAAAGTATTTTTATTTTTTGAAAAATTCCTGATGACATCATCATTTATTAATTAATTATTTATTTAATTAATTTATTTATTTTTATGCCATTAAATCCCTTTATCTTAATTAAAAATATTTAATTAAGGAATCCCTCCCGAAAATGTTTAAATCTTATTTAAACATTATTTCCTTATTTATTAATTATTTAATTAATAAATTGACCAAAAAATCCAAAATAAATATAAAAAAAAAATTTTGCCCAAAACTTGGCCAATTTCTTTAAGACCACTAACCTCTTCCAAAATCTTCTAATCCTTCTTTAATTTTGATTAAAGGCTAATCCCATCATTTCCTACCCCTAATCCCAACTCAAAATATTTAATTAAGATTAAATATCAATCCTCATGTTTATTAAAAAAGTTTTAATAAATATCTCCTCAACCCAAACCCTTGAAATAAATAAAACTTTATTTATTTTCTAAAAATCTAATTTATCCTCATCCTAAGAAGTTCTAGACTCTTCTAGAAATTCTTCATCCTCATCCTCATCCTAGGAAGTTCTAGACTGTTCTAGAAAGTCTTTATCCTCATCCAAAGTCTAGACTCTTCTAGAAGATGTCTTTAAACCTAATCCTAATCCCCTCCTAACCTTGTCACATTCCCTAAAAATTGGTTAAAACTTACTAACCCAAGCCAAAGTTAATAAATATCTCCTCCTTCACCCACCCTCATTAAATACCATCCACTTGCCTATCCCTAAGCTAATCCTAAACCATCCTAATCCATCCTCTAATCATTTGCACAATCCTAAGCAAGCTTAAAACCTTCCTAATCAAGCCCAAGTCAAAATTCCTCTCATCTCTTTCAAAATATCCCAACCATAAAACTTTATGAAGCCCACTAGGCCATAAATGACTCTTCCAAGCCCTTTTATTGCTCTTACAAGCCATTATGAGGGTCTTTATGAAGATTTTATCCCTCAAACCCTTTGCCTATTTAAGGAATCCTCTCCCAAGCCATTTTAACACAATCCATGAAGTAAAGTCATAATGCCATTTTAAGAAGCCATTTTACATCAAAACCATACACTCACACCCAAATTCCAGCTCCATTTGAAGCCCTTTTTGAAGCATAAAGCTTGAGCATACATCCTATCTATTTAGACAAAGCTACTCAACAAGAGAGCTTCTCATTGAGAGAGCCCATTAATGGCTCATTATTCTCAATTGAGAGCTTATCTTAGTCCATCTTGAAGTTTATGAATTTTTTTTAGTTTGTAGAAGCTTTATTTAAATTTGGTTTCTATTAGCATACTAACATTGCTCATATACAGGTATAGTTGTCACTATTGTCAAGAGTATGGACGTGTTCCTAAGAACTACATAAGAACACATTTTAGAAGTGAAAATAGTAGATATTTAAGTCAAACTACATGGTTTAATTGCTTAAAGATTGGTCACATAAGCAAGCATTGTCCAAAAAAGTCAAAGGCATCAAGCAGTGAGTTCAACAAAGGTAAAGAAAAGATAGAAGTTGAAGAAATCAAAGTGCATATGAAGAAAACATGGAAGAAAAAAGGAAGATTACAGTATATCAAGTTTAGATTAGATTAGTTCACCCAATAGGTCAGGTGATCATGCCAACTCTAATTAAGTAATCAAGAGGTATGTGTGGGACTGATATTTAAATGATATATCATGCATTAGTTCCAAGGATTTAGTTCTAAAAAGAATATGTATGCATGAAGAAAGATGAAAAGTGTTGTTTAGAACTTGGTAGAAATCTTTATGTTTTTAAAATTTTCATGTTGCTACCATATATGAAAAGTTTTAACTAAGCTGCTGAGCTATCGTAAGTGATAGTGTTGATTGAGCTCATAGTGGTTTATGAGCATGAAGTAAACTACATGGAAGTTCAGTGAGTCAGAATTGCTATTATAGCTGAGCTTACAACTATGTAAGCACTAAGCATTAATTGAGAAGTTTTGAGGGCTATAGGGTTAATTTTTTTATTCATTTGACATCATTTAAATTTGGAGAGAGCATGAAGAGCTTAAGGTGAATTTGAGAGATCATTCCAAGTGTTTGAAAACTAGGTTCAACCATTCTTCAACATCATTCATCAAATTTGTGAAGTTGTTTATCGTGTGTCGAGCTACATTGTTTTAATTTGTGCAAACCCTAGGTATCAAATATGGTGCCTAGTTCTTCTACTTCTAAGGTTAAAGAGGGAAAGGAATTTTTGAATGTTCAATTAATCAATAATTAGATTAGACAATCAAAGTTTAATGCAATTCCTGAAATTGCATATAAAAAAGACCTATTAGGTGTGTTATCCCACAAGTTTTAATGATTCAAGATCTAATATGTTGTTACGCATTAAGGTGGATAGCATAGGTGACATGGAGATAAGAGACCTATATGGTAGATTATGTAAAAATAGAATATTTAAGGAGGAATATAAGATTGTAGAAACAAAATGGTTAACTCATGCCCTAGAATTCCCTAACATTTTCAAAATATAGTGGATAAAGATTGTTTTGAGCTGGATTCATGACAACTCAGTGTGGTTAAAAGATGGACCTATCAAGATTACCAAGAGGATTATGCAGAGGTTAATAGTGTATCCAACACAAGATAAACCAAGCCCAAAATCCCCTTGGACATAATCAATGAAATAACTTCTATGAGGTGTAGCATGAAATGAAGCACCAACATCTAAAACCCATGAATCATCAACACTTTCTAAAAACAAAAGCAAAGCATCCTCTTTGGATTTGTTACTTACAACATTTGCCTCCTTGTCTCCATCATTCTTTTTTCCTTCATTATTATTTCAAGTCCTATAGTCTTTCTTCTTATGCCCTATTTTACCACAATACTAGCAGTCATTTGGTCCTCTTGATTGAAACCTCCTCCCATTTGACTTTCCTCTTGATTTTCCATGATTTTTGGAATTATTTTCTCTTTTAGTTGTTCTGCCTCTACTTTATGCATTCAAAGTACTTCCTGATGTATATCTAGCTGAAGATTTCTTATGAGTTTTCTCACTCAAAATATCATCGATCACATCATCATATTTTAGAGTATTAGATCTAGAAATAGAATTACTCACAGCCATTACCAAGCCATTCTAGCTTTCAAGCAAAGAACAAAAAATCAAGAGAGCCCTAATTTCTACATCAAAATTCATACCCATAGAAGACAAGTGACTAGTAATAGTATTAAACTCATTTAAATGATCTGCAATAGATCCCCCTTCTATCATTTTCATATTAAATAAATGCTTCATTAGAAATACCTTATTTGAAGAGGAGGGTTTTTCATATAGTTTCACTAGGGTTACCATCAACTCTTCTATTGTCTTTGATTTTATAATATTAAATGCCACTTGATGGTGCTAGCATAATCAAATGCTTCCAATTTCCTTTCTATCTAAAAGATCTCATTTGTCATTTGACATAGATTCCCGATTCTTGGGTTTTCCTTCCAACAGCTTCCATAAATCCTTCTGATAAAGATAGTCCTCCATATGCATTTTTTATAACTGAAAGTTCTTCCCATTAAACTTGTCCACCCTTAGCTTTCCCTTAAATGCCATCACTCCCTCTCAACTGTGAGACCTTCCTATAGATGATCGCAAAAAAAAAAACAATAATGATTTGGCTAAAAAAAAATGACGACCATCTAGCTCTGATACCACTTGTTTGAATTAACCTTAGATAGAAATAATAGTTACATGAAAATATAACCAATACTAGAAAATAGTAGATTGCATCACCAAGATTTAACATGGTTCACCCAATCCTTGGGCTACATCCACCAATAGCAAGTCCAATATTATTATTATCCAGTGATTACAACTTGATTACAATATGTAATCCCTTATAGCTCAATACCACTGCAAGAACCAATTTTTGCATCATACACTATGAAAATCCCTAACCCTAAGCCTTTTTATACAAGACTTTTCTGCTTATAAAATTAGGGCTAGAATAATAGAAATATACTATCTAATGCATTTTACAATATATAAGCACTATCCCTTGACCCTGTCTTGGGGGCACTACCCCCAAATCCTCATAAAAATAATATGAGGAGAAAACCACTTTGAATAAACCTCTGAGTCTGATTAGGCTCCACCTCACAACACTAATCACTATGCTCCTCACTCTTTTTAATGGTGGTTGTTGGAAACAAAAAGAGGAAATATTAGAGTCCCCTCTTTGGTAGCGCCTCCTCATTTCAAATGTGGTTGCCACACATAATAATATCCCCATTACCTGGTTGACTTGGTAGTATTCATAATACATAAGGCATCAAACCTCAAACTACAATTAACAATGATGACCAACAAGACATAATGAATGTTGTGGTGAATGAACAAATGAAGAGTTAGACACAATTTATAATACTAAGGTGACATTGTATTCCCTACACACCAAGTATGGTTAATCCATATTTATTTTTAGTCTAAAATCCATACTTGTCCCACTTTGGCCCCTCATATGTAGAAGTTTTTAGGTGTAACATGAAATGATGCCTACTTCCATATTTATGGCCTTTAATAAAACCAATTCTTCATTACAAAAAATAGCTCAAATTTTTCATATAAGGCATGCAATCAATGATGCAATTAAAGTTCTTGTAACTTTCAAACTTTCATGTGTTGTCCATTTTATGTGTACTCAAAATGCTCATCTGAATGGTGATGTGTACACCCAAAAGAATTTCATCACTCCATGTTCATATCTTGCACTTGCAACCCAAGCTCATCTATTTGGTTTGAAATGATTACATTCACACGCCAAAGCATCAAAATGCATGAAAAAGATAAAACACTTCTTAAACACCTTCAATTCCCAATGTCCTATTGATCTTATGAAATCAGTTGGGCCCAAAAAGGGTCTGGATATAAAAAAAATCATTTCCAAACAACTAAATTGTCAAATTGATCTATTAACCATCTGATACCATTTTGATTGAAAGTCCATCAGTTTGCATCATTGATTTAATTTTTAAAACTCAACCTCTTTCTGCAACTTGTCAATTTTGTGTCAACGGGTCCTTTGACTAGCTTTAAAAATTGAGAAAAACACATGACTGGGCTCTGAAATCAAACATATTGATTCTCTGTTCCACATTCTTAAACTATCTTGAATCTCGTCACATGAAGAATTCTTAGTCAAAAGCTACTGGATATCAAAGTTTCCTTCTCAAAATTTCCTACAAGAAAACCTTTCAGGAAACCATAAAATGCATCCGAATTTGGCTTTAAAAATAGGGAAAATGGATACTTGGGAGCACAAAAATTGGGGTTTTAGTTTGTCGTCATGAGGAGAGTATAAATCTTAGATTTGGGCTCATGAAAAATAACTAGAAGCATTTGGTAAGCGATCAGAGTGGGCAACTCAAATTTGTAGAACTAGAAACATTGGAAGAAAAGTGGTTTTTGCAAATGGAATGGACTTGGGAAAGTGTGCAAATGGATTTGTCAAGACTTGCAAACTGGCACACTTAAATAATTTTCACAATAGAACACAATAAAATAATAAATTTGATCTCATCTATCATAGATTAAGATTTATGGCATCACAAATAGGGGTACTAGACAATCTGTACTTCTTAACTCCAATAAAATATAATAAATTGCAAATGGAATTGCATTCGAAAACTAATCAAATAGATTCATCATAAGTTCAAATAAAAAAATTTACAAGTCTCTAACATCTAGAATTTAATGCAAAAATAATTATCTCATTTCGTTCAACTGGGTCAAAGTTATAATTGGTCAAATAGGGCCTCCCAGAATTCAAAAAAAATTGCATCAGCATGACAACAATAAACAACCACCTTTGAGGGATTCAAAACCTAGTCAAAACATATCAAAATGGCTTGAAATATGAAATATAGGTTCTTTGGTATGGATACTAAACACTGCCAAAGTAGCAAGTCTTGAAACATTATTGGGTGCAAGATGCTCAAATGCAAACTAGGCCTCCTATCATTGTTTGACACTTTGGCAAAAATGCAGATTTGGACATTGCTCAAAAATGGAACTTCATAAAATGACTTAGAATGATAATTTATCTTCATGGGACAAGTGGATATACCAAATTCAAGGTGTTAGAAATATTAAACACCTCTTAAACCTCAAATAAATAGCTAGGTACACATGCATTAAATGTGTTTTAAGGGGCTCAAAAGCTTTGAATGGTACTCAAAATTAGGAAGATGATTTTGAGTCTGATCAATACCCTTGTGTCTACCATATAGATCTCTTCTTGAAGGTCACTATGAATAAATAAACACTTCATGTCCATTTGGTGTACTTCCCAATGATGGGATGCAACAATGGCAAGGATAAGTGATATAGAAAGCATCTTTGCAACTAGTGCAAAGGTCTCAAAGAAGTCAATTCCAAGAACTCGGGAGAATTATTTGGTGACTAGGTGAGCCTTATACTTATCAACTCGCCCATCTACTAAAAATTTTGTTCAATAGGTCCACTTGAATTGATCAAGCTTTCTTCCCTTTGGAAGAGGGACTAAGTCCCAAACATGATTCCTCTAAGAAACTAAACTCTTCTTACATACCAGTATCCCACTTAGTAACACTAGAAGCTTCTCAAAATGTTTGTGGATCAGAAGCCGTAGCAATAAATAGATGTGGAGATTTCTCAAATGAAGAACTTTTTCTTCTCTCATCTAAAGGATCACCAACCTAATCCCTTGCTAATTGTACTATCTATTGACCCCAATGAGGCCAAATATCTAGAGCATGTGGAGAATCTTGAGGACAATCATTCTTTGAATAATGACTAGAGGAAGATGGATCCCCATCATAATCATTTAAAGTAGAAGAAGGTTCTTGATTTGGATCAAGAGGATCTAGAACTTCAAAATAACTATCATCATGTAGTCGCAATGTATCCATAAGAATGAATGATGGAGAAGTGATAGAAGAAGAACTTGAGGTATCTTCCTCAAAGCAAACACTCCTCTCAATGAAAAGCTCATGTGTGGTGGGATGGAGAAGCCTATAGACTTTGACACCATCTAGATACCCAAAAAATATATAAGGCCTACTTTGTGGATCTATTGCCTTGCATTTCTCAACTGGAATATGGGCCCATGCAAGAGACCCAAACACTCAAAAGTGTTTGACTATAGGTTTTTGACTAGTCCATCCTTCAAAAGGAGTTACCCTTTTTATAGCTTGATCAGGAACCTGATTCTGAATGTAACTATCATAGATGATGGCCTCTACCCAATACTAAGGTGCCAATGATTTGGAATGGATCATACTATTGGCCATTTCCTTTAAGGACCCATTCTTGCATTTGACAACTCCATTCTGTTATGGACGATAGGGAACTATGTGTTGAAGATCAATTTCTTCTAAGATACAAAATGGCTCAAACCTTTGTTTGGCATATTCCCTCCCCATTATCTGTGCACAAGACCTTGATGAACTTCCTAGTTTGTTTGTTTGCAAAAGATTTGAACTCTTGGAAATACTCAAAGACTTCAGACTTCTATTTGAGAAAATATAGAAGTGTGTGTTGGGAAAGATCATCACTGAATGTTAAAACATATTTGCCTTTGTTGGAAGAAGGATGTGGAAATGGTCCTACCAAATCACTACGTACTAGCTCCAAAAGTTGAGTGGCTCTCCATGCTTTGCCTTTATCAAACTTTTCTTCAGGATTCTTGCTAGGAATTTATCCTTAACAAAGCCCATCAAAAAATTGAATTGAAGGGAACCTTGTAACCATATCATCTTGACTAAGTTTTTGTAAGTAGCAGTAGTTCAAGTGACCAAACTGTTGATGCCACAAATGACTCACTTCATCAGAGTGAGTGAGTACTATAAGTGAAGGTGAATTAGGAACAAAGTGAGAGAAGTGATACAATATTGATTGATTTTCTTCCTTTCCCATTGTAGTTGTAGACCTATTTCTCATCTCACTAATAACCATTGTATCTAGAGTAAACTCAACTTGCTTGCTAGAGCCTATGTAAGTGTTATGATAAATAGATAGGAGATTAGTTAACAAATATGGAATGCAAAGAACATCATGAAATGTCCCTTCACTCACATTAATAGATCCTCTCCCATGCACTTCAGGAAAAGTGTCATCACCCAAAATAATGGATGGCATAGAACATGACTCTAATGAGGAAAAACACTCTTTTGACGAAGCCATGTGGTGTGACACACCCAAATAAATAATTCATGAATTTGGTTGTGAGACAACAATTATTAGGGCTTTACCTTTTCCTTTTCCTTTACTTGATTCCTTGGAAGATTCTTGGGATGTATTTGTCTTGACTAAATTAGGTACTTTGATATTGTTCCTTTCAAGAAGATGGGACAAGTGATCAATTTGCTTCTTCAGACATTTATGTTTATCATGACAAATTTTCTTACAATAGGAACATGTTGTTCTCTCCTTCTTAGGCTTATTTATTTTTGAAGAAGATGCATCATTTACTGCTCTTAGAGTAGAAAATTTATTTTCTTTATTCTTTTCTTGCTTAGGAGGCCCTCTTTGTTCTCTTGTACCCTAATTTTTAGTCAAGGAATGAGACTTAGATGGCTTGATAGTGCCCATATGGATCAACTTATCCTACTCCTTTGTGAGTTTATTTGCAAACTGATCAAGAGAAGGCATTGTGTAGTCATTTCCTAATGCACTTTTCATAGCATAGAAGGTAGAAACAAACATAGAATATGTAGGACCAAGCTTGGAAAGAATACTTAGGATCAGTTGTGAATCTTTCTTCTTAATTTTACATTCTTTTAGCTGCAATCTTAAAGCATTCAACTTAGTGAAGAAGTCTTCAAGATTGTCAAAGCTGCATGGTTTTAATTCTATTAATTCATTCTCTAATTGATGCCCTCTCAATTTATCTTACTTTCCAAATAATCCTTCTAATGTTGTCCATACATTATTAGGAGTTGTAGATAATTCCACATGAAAGAGAAGCTTTGGAGATATAGCCATGCAAAAGGTACAATAAGATTCATTAATTTTGTTGTGCCATTTAGGCTTTTCTACAAGTAATTTTGGTTCAAATTCAAGACCCATTATTACTCCATACAACCCTAACTTCTTAAGATAAATTTTCATTTTAGACTTCCACTCATTGTAGTTATAGTGTGTGAGTAATGGTATCATTGAGTGATCCATTTTTGTGTAGAAATAAAGATTGTTTTGAAAAATGAAAGAGAAGCAAGGTTAACACAAGAGAGTAATGAGACCATAAGAGAGTACATGCAAGACTACCCGCCTTTTCACTAGATCAAGAATCCCCCCCCCCCCAAGATGCAATGATTTTGACACTTTATAATTTATTTCTTAAACAATTGCCACTTATACAAAATATGGATCAAATTGGACTTGATTTTGCAATTAAAACTTCCAATCTAAATCAAATGAAGACTTCTACAATCAAGACAAAGAGTTTTTGTGAATCCAAACTATTGAAAGTTCCATTTTTGGCCAAAGGTTGAAAGTACAATTTTCATTCAAATAAGATATATTTTATAGCATATTTGGATTCTTTTTGAAACACCATGCACTTTCAAAAAAAATGGCACTCTAAAATCTATTTGCATGAGTCTGTAAGATGCTCCAGAAATTGCAAAATGTAGGATTGCATAGGTAAAGTCATGAAAACCTATAATTTCAGATAACTATATGCATCCAAAAATCAAAACTAGCACCACCACTACATTATTTGGTGAGTTCTACCCCAAATTAAAAACAATTGCATCCAATTTGGAGTCTGTATGACCAAGTTATGACCATTCAAAGTTAAACTACCAAACATAAAATGCAATTGTAGAAGGGTAAAATGGAAATAGTAGTACTTAAACTTGATGAGAAAATGACATCACAACAAGTAAAATAAATTCAAAGAGGTAGGCATATGGATGTCAAATTTAACATAAAAGGTCAGTGACATAGTGCAAAGAAATTTAGTTCCACATTCATAGTGCAAGGAATATTGATGTGGGTGGCTGAAGGTTTAATTACCTTCATTGACTGTGAGTATTCCTTCTTAACCATGTGTATTTCCTCATGTGAAAATATGATGTCCAGTGCTATTTTATGAATAATATTTTTATACTATATATTTTTATAAGAAAATACACTCGCTTCTACCTCGGTCTACATGTCAAAAGCTACAAATTTCCCATGGAGAGTTCCAAACTTGAAAATAGGCAAAAAAATATATTAAAATTCATCTCTCAAGCCTTCTAGATGCAATGGTAGGGTTTGATTGGCCTTAAAATGCTCAATTTTTCATGCCCTCCTCTAAATTTGAGCTTTGAGCATGAGTTTGTAACTGATGCAAACATACTTTGATTTTAATGAAACAAAAGTCAAAATTGACTTTGTCAAACCTTCTAGATGCAATAGAATAGTCAGAATGGCTATATGAATCCACCAGAGTGATGCAATCAATAGATCAATAAAAAAATGCAAAAGAGGTATTACTGGGTCTTCTTAAATCCTTTCTGATTCTCTAGTTTGTATAGAAACATAGGAGAAGAGCATATGAGATTTTCCAAGACCTCTAAAAAAATCTATTCTTTCAAACCTAGCTCTAATACCATGTTCAAATTTGTATAAAAAAAATATAACTAGAATCTAATGAAAGACATGGATTAATAAAGAGGAAATAAAATTGTCAGAATAACAATACAAGAACAATCTCTGATGTAGATGGTCAAAGGCATAATAGCATCAATATTTCCTAATGTGTAATATATAAGAGCTAGCATGTTTATATAGGCAAGAGCTAGGAAGATACTTGGACAAGAGTGAGACAAGTGTCTCAACTTGGAGGAAGTAGAGTCTTAGTGAAATTAACCACCTACCATCTAGAAGGGTGGTGTCCAATTTGGAATTAACTAGATGTGATATCTATTAGACTAACCACCAACATTCCCCTTTTGGATTCATGGCATGGCTTAACTAGCTCTTGTGCTCTATAAGTATAGTGGTTGTAATGGGCATTAAAAGGTCAATTTTTTGGTGCAACAAAAAATCTAGCTTGTAACAAGTGGTATCAGAGCTTGGTCACAGGTTCGAATCTCCTTGGGTAATGTTGAGGGGGAGATTGTTGGACTAACTACCAACATTCCCCTTCAGGGTTCATGGCATGTCTTAACCACCTCATGTGTTCTATAATTCTACTGGTTGTATTGGGCATTAAAAGGTTGATCTTTTGGTGCAATGAAAACTCTATCTTGTAACAAATATTTTAGGGATAGTTGGATTCAAAAGGATGACTCACAATATCCTCCTAATAATAATATCCAAGAATGTATAATTCCTTCTAATATATGAGCTCACCTAAGTAAACTTAATATAAGAGTTAAATGGAAAAGGATCATTTACTCTAACAACTCAGTCACGGTGATGACCATCCAACCTTGCCTAAAAAATGACTAAGTTTTTGAACACTAAGAGGAAACTTAGGCATAGAGATAAAAAATCTCCCCCTTTGACACTAGTGGAAAAAATACTTTTTTATGAATTGTTATTCCATACAATAATACCCTCCCTAAGACTATAATTTGGATCTACAATCTAGATTTGTTGTTACTATACCATATGAGTAATCTTTCTTTGCTTGGTAATACTTGATGGTTGTGATATATCTTAGTCTATTTCCCATTTGTTATGTTATCTTCTTATATTTCCCCCTTCTTTTTGTCACTTATTGATTGGGGATTGTTGGGGTATCTTATACTTATCAAAAAACTTCTCATGATTTGTCAAAATTTCTTCTAAGTCTTTATTCCATTGGTCCTTTAGTTTCTCCAAAACATGAATGTGAATTTCTAGCTTAGTAGCTAGATCAATTAGGATTTCATTATTTGAGAAATGTTTGTCTTTATTTATGATATTCTATGGTATACACACTACTTCTCAATAATCTCCAAATGTCATAACAACTAGAATTGAATTAATATCAGTTTGTTCCTCATGTCATTGTCTCAAGTTGTGAGCACAATTAGCCTCTATTGTCCAAATTTTAGGTTGTTGTATGAGGGTGAGCTTGAGATTGCATTCTTCCCCAATAAAACAGTACATGCCCTCATGTCAACGTGTATTAAATCAATAGATCATTAATTCTCTACTGTGAAGAACTCAATATCATAAAGCTTTATATACAAAGAATGAATAGTCTTCGAAATTTCCTTTAATCGTATAACTAAATTAGTAAGGTCTACTTGTCTATTTGCAAGTTGTCAAGAAACTTTCACCAAAACTTTATTGTCAAATTTTCTCTCAGACTATCGTATCAATTTGTCATTGGTCTCAATGTCTTTTGATTTTACCTTATAAATTATAGACACTAACTGATCCAAAATTTTATGTTGATTATTTAAGGTAGTGATTCCAAATGCATCAACAAATTTTTTTTTAACATTATGTAGTACCTATTTCTTTTTTGTGCTCTCTCCTTAGTCATTCTTGCTTTGGCTTGGGGCTCAGAAAATTTTGCAATTCATGCATTTTCTCCAATGTCAAGTTGTTTAAGTCATACATGAGTAAACTCTTTAACTCATCTAGACTTACTAACTCATTTTTCATCTCTTCGAATTGAGTCATAATCTAAGATCATGGGGTTGTATCACTAGGTTTACCCTTCTCAATCAATCTAGATGCATGTTGTTGCATAGTTATCACCTATAGTTTAGGTGTTCTAGTCAATGGTTCTTTTGGTGTTGCACTTAGAAACTATATAAGAGCTTGTGCATTTTCTTGCTCTTTTGGTTTCTCATGCTCTTCTGCCAACTCTTTTCCCTTGACTTCTACTATCTTTATCTCTATCTGAAATATAGCCATCCAAATAAATTTTGGAAACATAATTATAGATTTTTTTTTGTTTCTTGACACTTGTATCATCAATAGTTGATGTAACCTCCAACTTATCAGTCTTTGCACTATCAATCCTTGGATAATATATGATTTGTAACAAAATTAGATTGATGCTAGGTAGAGTTGTATCAGGTTTTGCATTTTGTAAGTCTTCTTTTGTTAACATATTTGGATCATGCATTGATGAAACAAGAATATCCTCAATGGTGATAACATCTTGTTGTTCACATCCTTGTACTAGTTTCCTAATTTCATTTAGAAGTTTTGCAACTTTTGCTACTTCGTCTTCTTCTTCTTCTTTTTCTTCTTCATCTTTTTCTGCTAACTCCTCATTCCTTTATTATCTAATGGATTGATAAACTTAAATGATTCTCTCCATATTGATGCTTTCTTGCTCAACTTCATGAGCTTTATTCATCAAAATTTTGTATGCCCTTTCTTTTGGCATGAATTTCTTCACAAAATATTTTAGGGAAATAGCTATGTGTGTCTTCCTTAAATCTGGTATTGTTTGCACTAAAGTGGTCTCCCAAATCTTTCTTTTAGTAGTTAGATCCCACTTCCACTTAGCATCATCCTTATTATATAAATTTTCTAGATTTCCTTTCCCTAACTCTATAGGTGTAGTCTTAAACTGTATCATCATTTCTATCAAAGATTTTTCAAGTTTTTCTTGATCTTCTTTATTTAAGGAATCAAAATTGATGTCTTTGAAACCTGTCAAGCTTGTTAGTTCATTTTTTTCTTAACATACCTTATCTACAAGTGTAGGAGGTGGTCTTGGAACAATCTGAAATTTTCTCATATTGTTAGGGTTAGTCTCTTCAACATCTTCTTCCTCCTCTGCTACAACTATCTTTCTCTTTGGCCTCTTTGGAATGTTTTATTGAGTTGAATTGGCTTGTTTCCTCTTTCCTTGACTTCCTTTTATTTTGGCAGCTAGGGGTTGGGTTGTCTTTGACATTAATATTTATTTTATTTTATGCTCCTAAGATGTAGAAACCATCTCCACAACTTTCCTAAGATCAAATTTAACTTTGGGATCAACAATTATCACTTTCTTTTTTTGGGTTATCTTAGGCTTGGAAACAACTAGCTCTTTACCTTTTCCTTCCTCTACTTTAGTTGTATCTTTAGATCCTTCTTCTTCTTCATCTTCCTTGTCCTCAAGAATTTTTTTCTTCCTTTTCTTTTTTGTGTTGGGCTCACCTATCCCTACATTCATTCAATCCTTTACTATGGCATATGTGTCAAATGGATCAACATTTGCATCAACACCTTATGATAGAACTGCAGTCACTACTAGTGTAACTTCATCAACATTAACCTCATAAGGCATAGGCCTTACCCATGAAATTCTAGATAGCACTTCCTATGGTAAAACAAAATTTGTGTCTAACATGAAAAATATCAAATCATAATATTTATATATAGAAAATTTGGGAATCATCATTCGATTTCTTATTTTAATTTTGAATTCCTTGAAATAGTTATCCATAATTTCTTCAAAAATTCTCACCCAACTAACTTATCAAATTTTTTATATGTTCCATAGCTGGCTTGTTCCTAGCCCATTCTATTGTACCAACTATAGGAAAAGAGTTTTGTACATGGAAGAATATACAAACTAATAAAGATCCAAACTTACATGATGTGTTCTTTCCTTCCCTAATTGCTCCCATAATTTTTGTCAATTTTTGTGGTTGTATCTTGACAAGATCATAAGTATGATCCTTATTTACAATATTGTAGCCTAAGTGTACTACAATGCATGGCACACTATTCAATCTACTAGACTAGAAAAATTTGTGTGCTATCACTTGTACTACAAATTCAATCATTGGATCATCAATCCCATTAATTAACATCCCTCAACCATTCCACTTTGCTTTGGTTGATTTCTCAATCTCATTTTATGATATGCTCCTTATGCTCTTCGGTCTATTCAAGGTAGGGTATCCAGTAACTCAATGTATTATGGCCTTGTTATTCTTGATTGGTCCTCCTTCTAACCATACATTCACATCATGAACATAGCCTAGGACAATCTTTATCCATTCAACTTTAAAAACTTTATGAAAACCTAGGGCACGAGTAAGCCCTTTCTTAGCAATGATCTTGTATTCATCCCTTATTACTCCATTTCTACATAACTTCTCATATGTTTCTCTTATATTTAAATCTTCAATTTTGCACATGTAATAGGATCTCACATCCCAAACATTCAAAACTTTGGGTGGAATTCATGATAGGGCATCAATATCATCTTCAATCTATTCAAGATTCACACTGTTTCTAAACTTTGATAGAGAACACTGGTCATTCCTCACAATTTGAGTATTAATCACTTTCAACATTTTAGTTGTTGATGTCATTTAAATCTAGTATTTTTGGAAAAAAATCTTCTATTATAACCTTAGAAAAATAATTAACTTGACATTGAAAGTAACACTTACTATCTTTATCAAATTCATCAATGATTCACTATGATTTTCTTTCTTTGTCACTAAATTTTCCTTGATCATCTTTGAACCACTTGTGAACTCTAAAATTTCTTTATAAAATAGAAGTGAATGCCCAAATTTGATAAATACCTTCAATTTTCCATTTAGGTATGCAATAAATGTGCTCATACTTCATAGGTGTATGACAATTATCTCAATCTCCATGCTTACCTACTGTATGCAAGAAAACCTAACCTGTTGGGAGCATGCATAAACAAGGAAATTTTAGTTGTACATGTGCATATCAAAGATAAAAAATAAATAAAAATACAACTAATTTTATACTTGAGGCTTTAAAATATAAAATCAAAAAATTAGAATCCACATGCAACCTCAAAGTAGCTCAACAAGGGCACCCATAAGAGGCCTTGTTGGTGTTCTCAAGAATGAGGGATGTGGATGTGCTCTCCCCAAACACAACTATGATGAATCCCAAAGTGATTGAAATGAAAATGCAATGTGAAATATGAAATATGAATCTAAATTAAGATTAGTGTAGAATACCTTCAAGAAATGGCTATGAGTAAACCAACCTCAAAGGATTCTAAAGATGTCAAAGGAAATATTAAATAAATTAATATAGCATTTAGGACGATTTTAAGCATCTACATTCTTCCCCTCTTTGATGTTGTGTCAAGAGAAAATTATATTAAATAAAAAATATACATGTTTCCATAGAGAGGATGGGAGTCCTAGGAGTTGTGTCATAGTGATGATAAAGGAGGATGCTGCCCCCCATGAAAATATGGGAAAAAAAAAAAGAGCTATTTTCACAAAAAGGACCCTAGAAAAAAAGAAAGGGTAGTAAAAAGGCATAGATGAATATTTTGCATGACTTGAGGATAAACAAGGGTAGATATGGCCAAAAAAAAAGTTACAAGCTGAAAAGGGGACCTCAAAGGGCCTATATAAGTCTCTTAGGGGCTCATGGTAGAGTCATTTGCAAACCTAGAGAGAATAGAACTAGAGCGAAAGATGATTCTAATCAAGAGACTAAAACTTTGAGAATGTGTTTAGGAGCACCAGAGACTGCCCAACATGGGACCACCGATAAGGCAACCATCCCAACTTGTCAAAATTTTAATTACACTTTTGAAATGTGCATTTATTATGCAAGAAATAAGGGAAAATAGGGTCAGGGTGAAGACAACAGTTCTTCGCTTCGTCATCCTAGCAGACAACAAACTAGGGAAAATGGCTCTACAAAGATGACAAGATAAGTCCTATCAGCTTCAAAGATAATAGGGTCCACTCTATCATCTGTGTAGACAATGAAAGGGGGAAAGAGTAGGTCAAAGACAACAATGTCTATGTCATCATCTCTAGAGATGACAATATAGTGGCCACCAATAGGAAAACCAACATCTACATAGCTACTAGAGATGCTAAATTGGCATCTCCACACTTCATCATCTCTGATTGGCATCTCCACTAATTTGGACAAATCTATGGGTTTGGGTGATGGTAATGACCAGAGGGGGGGTAACAGAGCATGATGCCCCATGCTAAGATAAGTAAAAGGAAAGGGAAAAAATGGGAAACTAACTATTGTAATTCTATGTTGTATATGGAGATGGTGACATTTTATTTTCGGGAGCAATATCCAACAATCAGGGATTTGGGAGAGAGATTAATAGAGGCAAAGTGCAGTCACATGCGATTATGTGGACTTGAGCACACTCATGAGTGGCCTGACTTGAGGGCACATTTAGCACAACTATCAACACTGATAGAGCAGTGTCACACACCAACCTCTAGCTTTCATCTACCTACATGAGAGGCATGAATTACCTTATTAGATGTATGGAAGATTCTATGAGTGTTGATCTACAAGGGATATCCTAAGTATGTTGTAGAGGGTGCAGATCTCTATCTATAGGAGTGCTTTGGGTAGTGGGGACATAAGCTACAAATTTAGTGATCATGGCTGACATAGAGGGAGGCATTGGACCAAAGGTTACCATGATTTACTCTATACTTGGCCTTACTCATATGGAGGATGGTACCATGTTTGACATGGATTTTTGATTGGATGGGCATGAGTTCTAAGCACTCTTTTATAGGATAATGTTGTGGTTTTATACTAGGGTCACACCATATTGGCCCATCTATATTATGATATTCATATGTGTACTTACAGGACATAGTGGACCATAGGTCCATGGCTAACTCTACTAATGGTATGGTCATGGTAGCATATAGGCAATACATGACCTATTATCAAATGAGAGTCACGATAGCCCAGTGAGCCATATGCATGTTGGTAGGGGCCACCTATTCAATACACATTTGTCAAGTTGGTAGGATTCTAAAGGAGATGTCTAGAAAAGATCATTATGTTTCATTGGACACCATATATAGGTAATGTGGGGGAGCCATATTGCTAATAGGTGGAGAGGATGACACTGAGGATCAGCTCTATCTATAGTATGCTCAAATAGATTGTTGGTTGATTACATAGATAGCTCATATAGTCATGCGATGTATGCCCTGTAGGTTGAAATGCAAGTTTAGGTAGATGGAGGATGTTGTGCCAAACAAATTCCTATATCTAGTGGTATCCCAAGTATATAATATATTTTGGGGACATGAAATTAGTTTCAAACTAGTGAGGGCTTCATGACATAGCATATAGCTGGTGCCCTGGTACATGGGCAGGATCAAGGAGATGCGGGTATGACACAAGCATATACACAGTGGTGGGAAACTCATCAGCCATAAAGATTGATAGTTCCAAGATTTCCTCCACCAAAAAAACATCCACAAGGTAAGGGAGATGGGGCTAGAAGGGGATATGGGGGTTAGATAGTACCAATGACCACAAAAAGGTCCACCAAGAAGATGAGTTCATCAACAAAGAGTGTCAAAACTAGTAGGGCTACCACTAGCTTAGGGACTGTAGCTAGGTCTATAGGTATAGGGGCCAAAAGTATAGGTACCACAAGGGCCACCTATGTAGGGGATGTAGATATAATAAGGGCTAAGTAGGATAGACTCCAAAATAAGGTTTCCTGACTATAGGGAGAGGTAGTGGTGGAGAGTGCCAAGGCTACAAAAAAATAAGCAGAGATTGCCAGATTATAGGTAGAGGTATAGGTAGGGCAGGCTAGGGTAGACAATCCAAATGAGGCCCTAGATACACTACAGACAAGGATTAATGCTGGCAAGTTTAGTAATCTCATGATATAGGACAAGATAGACACTTTGTGCCATGATGTTGCTTCCCTTTGAGAAGATAGTGAGACTCTTTGGCATCAAGTGGATGAGTATCACAGGTAGCAAGACATCACTAGGTAGACAGTTCAAGTCAAAGGGATGGTTATAGTGATGTAGGAGGCCCTAACTACACATTGGCATGAGGCACAAGCCGTACAAGAGGTAACCTATTATAGGTCATTATATCTTGAGGCGATGCTAGCAAAGTAGCAATAGCCAAACTTTTAGGAGGCATCCGGCTCATGGTTCACAAGTGGCTGACAAAGATTAAAGCCATTAGTTGGACAAGGCAAGCCTTCATGAGGAGGGGGAAGGGAAGGACAAGGCCCTCACAACTAGGCACATGATCCCTATAGCAATCAGTTTTGATACAATGGTGTATATGTAGATGCAATGAGTTTTATATGATGCATTATGCATGATGTACTACATGATTCTTTTTATATATGGATTGTACATGGACATAGATCTTTTGATATATATGATGAGATGACTCAATGATCCTAAATGTGTACGCATGATGATGATTATGGATGTTTGTGATGCTTTTTGTTTATGAGGTTTTATGAATACTATATGTGATGCACAATGTTATGATATTGCTACTGACATTTGAGATGTAGGATGTGTGTGATGTTATATTTCCTATGATGCATATATGATAACTCATGTGTGGATGCAAGTCCTATTGCAATATATGAGATGTATGCATTTGTTATTTTACATGTATGGAATTGCTATATGCTTTGTGTTAGATGTATCATGATGTGAATGTCACTAAATGTAATGATTATGATATCTAATGGATTTTTGTAATAAAAAAATAATATGACCTAGTTATAAATAATGAATGAGATGCATAATGTAGGTGTAATGAATGTAGCAATATGAACAATGAGTGTATCCTAAATGAAAATGAATAAATCACACTAGTCATGAATGCAAAGTGACATGATGTGAACTTCAAGTGTAAAAATGAAGCATGAAAATGTAATATGAATGAAACCTAATGGATGAACTTGTGTCAAACTTGTCAACTCATGGGAATCAAGTAGCCTAGCATAGGAGGGGGGGTAAATAGAACCCTTGTCTTGAGCAGAGTGCAATGAAATCCTATACTAAAAGAATCCTAGCTACATGATATTGAGGGATTCAGTTGTGTTTATTTGGGAGAGAACACCCTAGTTTGATTTTTAAAAAGAAGTTATGCACCCAATGCTATAGAAGTGTATACAATAAGATTCCTTTGCATGGAATACACTCTCAAAAATAGAGACTTTAGGACAATACTTGTAGTTTTTATAGTCATGATGGAGCCTGTTGGTTTGATTTTTCACTATGTAAAGGTTAAAAGAAAATCTTGTGAAAAATCATTTAAATCTTGAAATTTTGAAAATTAGGGTTTTATTCCTTGTGTTTTTTCAAAGTCATCAGATTGCCCTAGCTTTAGAATACCCTCAAAATTGTTTTAAGAAAAAACGTTTTCAATGACATTTTTCCCCAAGGGAGGGCTTGCATAAGCATGAGGTCATTATATTTTTGTTTAATCTTGCGTGACTGCACCTAGCATACAAATTGATTAATTATTCTGTTACCCATTACCTCTGATGACGCAAACTCTTTTTAATCGTTGAACTTGTTCAGATCAATGAATATCACATACCCATAATTTCAAGATGCAAGGCCTTTAAGTAAAGTAGGCATGCGACTTGGTGACACATTGCCTTTACATTGCTAAATTTTGGTGAATCATAAATTGTTAGGAACTTTTGCAGGTTTTTAAGTACTTTTGTGCATGTCTTGATTTTTTGCACGATGCCATTGGAGGATGCACCTACAGAGATACGTCGTTTATCACCAAGAAGCATTAGCCATTGATTTCATCTCAATAGAGGGCTAGCGCTTTCTCGCAAGAAGAATATGCTTGACAGATAAATAATGCGGGGACTCGAAAGTTGGACAAGTGGTGCAGTTTGATGAGATGGGCCCGTTGTTAAAAGAATAATGGTGAAATGTCCTCTGTGATGCATGTCAGATGAGTTGGAATAGGTGGAGGAACATCATTCATCACTATTAGCCAATATGCTACTCAAAAGGTGAAGTTTATGTAACCGTTGATCTATCAGAGATCAAAGGCCAACGCATGCCTGCACTTTGAAACTGCACAAGAAATAAGTAATGTGGGCAAGCGGATTTGTGACATGTGGCAAGGTGGGGTCACATATTTGCAAAGTAGTATGCCACACTGTAAATGATTGATGACATGTACTGCCAGATGTGCCACATGGAGGAGTTTTGACTGTTGGATGGAAATGAAGTCTTATCAACTGTAGATCTTTCAAAGATCTACAATTAGCGCAATCCTGCATTATGAAGCTGCAAGTCAGATAAGAAAAGTAGGAATGTGCCTTTGCGATGTGTGTCATAGTGGGACAAGACCATGAAGAATTCAGGATTCATGCCATAGGTTTTGCCAAAGGTGCTTAGCTAGAGATATTTATGACCTGGGCCAGAAAGTTGTCAAAAATAAACACAATAGTCAGAACATGTGGGTTAAAAATTGTCATGTCATTGGCCCAAGTGGATAATGCTAGCATAAAGTGAAGAGTTGTTTATGATCGATGATCTTTATCCTAATCAATGAAAGGCACTTCCATGCATTTTGAATTTGAGCGATGTTGAAACAAAGTGGGAATGCACCCTACAGACACGTATACGAAATGATACCAAGTACTTGCTCACCAAAAAGATCATGTGCGATCTAATGGCGTGGAATGTGGTCAGATGGCATGAGCTCATATGGTAGTTTCTTATTGGTCAGTACAGCTGACTAGTTTTTATTACAAAGTGGATTAGTCAGATCATCGATCTTGTCTTGATTGACGAACAACGCTTCCCCGTAATTCTAAATGAAGGGATTTTAAATAATGCGGGGAAGCAAAATTGTGACATGTAGCATTGTTTTAAAAGCTGTAATGCTTGTTACTTTTTAAATTAGGACCGTCTAATCCAGTGAAAATCTATGGATGGGATTCAAACTTGGATGCAATTTGCGGGTAACAGTTACTGAGAGTAAAAATGATCCAGACCTTATACATGTGATTTTAGTGCATGATAAGAGCCCACGATTTCACCATTAATGAACCACTAAAGCATAGAGAGAATATCAGGGCATACACAAATTTTAGAGCTAGGGCACAAAAATTCTTGGTTAACAATCCAATAGAATTGTAAAAGTTTTCTCATAGTGCAGAAGTGAAAATTTTGGCGGGTAAGTACTCTGTGGTTTTCTAAGTAAATTTGAAGTATCTTTTGTTGTAGAATTTTCTAGGGTTCATTCAAAATGCCTCCTCGAAAAGAGTTTACTAGGCAAATAGATTATTTGAAATGTTCTATGCATGATGACTTTCTTGAACAATTCCCCTTATTAGTGCATGAAATAACTAAGGGGAGGGAACTCATCTCGAAACATCCCAAAACAGTTGTAGCAGAGGGTTTTTACAACAAAGCTAATTGGGTAAGAGATGCTTAGATTTCCATGGGAGGTCTAGAGTTATTCAAGAAATGGTTTTCAGAGCGAAAACTGGATACTCCTATGAGTAATGTTTGGGAGTTTGATATTGGTAAACTAATAGTCCCCACTTTTTTCTTTGATACTGATTTATTGATGGACCTGGCAAAGAAATATGATCCTATTACGGGATGGGTAAAAAATTACTCTGGAATCAATCTTTTTAGGGTTTTTCCTGATCTATTTAGTGAGGTTTTCAACCTCAACCCTAACCACGCAATGCATGAAATCATTGATATGGATGATCTGCAAGTCAGATATCATGCAAAACAAATTTATCTAAGAAAAGGGCCACTACAGGAGGATGCTACCAAGGTTGGTAATTTGCCTGTGATTATAGACAGTACCCTAGAGCCATTGTTGAGAAGACATTTCAACTTGAGAGCTCAAGCACTATATTTTTCTCTTTGCAAGATTTTGGGAATAGATGAAGGTGATCAAATTCTAGGTTCTATTGTCCTTATAATGGCTTAAACCCTTCAATTTGGAATGAGTACCATTCTAGATTTTGCCACTTTTCTATCAAAAGAGATTCACAATGGTTTGGTTGGAATAGCAAGGGGAAAAGTAAACAAACCATTCTGTTGGTATTCATTGTTGATGCATGTATGCTTATACAAGGGAAACACTTTCTTCTCCAAGGGTATGGAGTTTGAAACAACAAAGGATGGAGAAAGGAATCCAGTGTTATTATGGAGTGTGGATATGACTTCAGAAGCCACAGATGCTAGTTATGTAAGGTTTGACAGATTTTTTGCATCTATGCTGAGATTGATTTTGACAGGGGACAGCCCTAGAATTCCACAAGCATTGTTGGAATTGATTAGACCTAAAAATCATTCACAAGGGTTGTTGGATAGTCATAATTGGGGGGATATAATCCCTTATAATCTTTCAACTGTGATAAGGGTATATGGTTTTATGGGAAAGCCACATGTGTTGCCTTTTCATGTGCCTTTGAAGATTTGGATTGCTGAGCTCTTATGGCAGATAGGCACTATAGATGAGAGGGAATTGATTAAGAAGGGAACTTTCTTTCCAATTTTTACTGTAGTGCATGATTTTGTCTTTGTCAGAAAAGGGTGGAAGCACCCGAATTTGTTTTTGGATAGATATAACATGGCAGAGTCTGACGCCAAATTCAGTGACCCTAAAGGATTCTATGACCTTTTAAAACAAAGGGTAAGAGCTTCCCATATGGTACATCAGTTTACTCTCCAGAAGATATAATCAAAAATATCTTCACATTACAGGAACAAGAATTGAGAAAAGAGAAATGGATAGATTTCAGTAAGACCCTAGAATTTATTAATGCTTTTGACCCCTAGTATGACCCATTGAAAGACAAGAAATATTAGGGAGCTACAATAAAAGAATTAATGAATAATTTTTCCATAATAATTCAAACCATGAATGAAAAGAAAGCTATGTATGTTGAAACACATCTAGACAAGGCTGCAAAAGTACAAAGAAGAATAAGCAGCAGAAATGTGGTAGCTCCTGGCCAATATACATTGCAGAAGAGGGAAGGTTATGTTATGATTCTAAATGTGCAACAAGCACCCTCTCATCTAAAGCAAAGGTCAAGAAGCCCATCTGCAGCCCACTCTCAAAAAAGGCAAAAATTAGATTAGGGGTCTTCTTCTTCTCAAAAGGAACAATACTCCCCAAGCCAATCCCCAATCCATATAGATGATGAAGCATCTCTAAGGGAATAGCTTAGACAAATGGGTGGAGAAGGGGTTGTGATTGTCACTTCTACAGAGTTGGATGTTGGAGAGCCACAAGAACCTCCTACACCTTCCTTGGACCTAACGATTGTTGATTACCAAGGTAAGGAAATTGACCCAATAGTTGCACAGGCTTTTGAAAGATTTATTAATGATGAAAATTTTGTAAGATATAGGGCTTTTGCTCAGTTTTTGTGGAGATTAAATATGAGAAATTTTGAGAAAGCCTGTGAGAAAATCAAAGCTAAGCAACCAGATAAACCTGACTCAGTTATTTAGGGAGAGGTGAAGTCAAAATTTTTGAATGATTTTTCCCAGTTTACTCCTGAAGTTGGGAGGCAAATAGTTAGACAGTCAGGAGTCCTCCTTTTGCCAGAATGGGATATAGCAAATGCAATTTTTTTTGATTCAGTAACAAAGTAGAAAGATGTTCAACTAACAATTGCTAAAGAAATATTACAGGCTCATAGAGGAGTCAAATTTAGTGATGACCACCAAGCCCTTGTTATATGGTCTATGGAAAAGAGGGAAAATACTAGGCTGTGTGACTTTCCCACTGCAGAGCATACTGGTACATTGATAGTATACAAGGCTAGTGAAGTAAGTAGAAAGAAAATAATGGGAATGGCCTCAGAAGTGCTGAAATTGGGTGGTGTTGTATCTAGCCAGGAAGAAGATAAGTTTACCCAACTCAATGCTAGGTTTGAAGAAGTTTTAAAAGCATATGAGGAAAGGGGTATACAGATACAGTCATTGGAAAATAAAGTGTCTCAAATGGAGAAGATACCTGGGAAAAGAAAGGTGGGAGAATCCAGTGCACCTAGAATTGCATACCCTCCACAATCATTTGATAGAACAACCCCTATTATTGAAATACCAGACACCCCTGAAAGGCCCCAATTCTATACTGCAGAGGACTTTGAAGAAGAAAAAACCAAATTACATGAGTTGCAGGTAGAATTAAGAAATCAATATGAAGGAAAATTAAAGCAGGGTGTGATGTATTTAAGGGATAAAATACAATAGTCAACCTTCTTTGATCAGTTGACAAGAATTTCAACCCTCATGGATGAGTTGAATAGAGATAAGGATAAATTGACTCCACTTGCACAGAAGTGGAGGGAGAGGAATAATGATATCACAATTATGTGCATATCTGCTATCCAAATGCCTTATCATCAAGTAGAGAAATTTTTTGATTTTTTAAATAAACTAGAAGATTTTGATGATAAAAGGGATTCTTTGCAGAAGAGATTAACACTTTGTTTTTCCCAGTATATTGTTGAAAAATTCACTTTATTTCCTTGTGCTTTAGAATCTATTGATATAATAAAGGAAAAGGAAAAGTGGAAAAAGGAGTTGGATGAATTATTTTATGAAAGGATCAAGAACATCATGAGTGAAACTAGCCACTAATTTTGGGCAAAGACAAATGAAGAGTTACTAAAGATACAGTTATTTTATAATGCCATGAGAAAAGAGTTTGATGATTTAGAGGAAATTGAAAATTCTTTAGTGATTATACAAAGAGAGGCTCTAAATTTTAATTGGCCAGATGATGCTGCTTATAATAAATGGAAAAATCAGTTTGTAGAGCAAATGTCAGAAGGTGATGAGGAGGAAGATGCAAAAGTAAAAGTTACCCTCATAGTTAGTAATGAAGACATGGAAAATCCCCAGACTAAAGTAAGTTTGTATTTATTTGAAGATGACACTTCACTTTTTAACCTCATGGCCACTTACTCTAAGGATGAACAATAAATGAAGAATCAAATCATATTTTCTTGTCTCAACAATTGAGAAGCATAACAGAAAGGGACCCACCAAGGAATGTTCGTTGTAATAGCTTTTCTGTTATTGGCTTTTGTCTTTTATGATAGACATTTGTCAGTGTCTTTTAGAAGACACATGTCACTTTCTTTTAGCCTAAAGCTTGTTGCATCTCACACTATTTTAAGTGAGATTCCAAGGCTAAAGAAGGGTCCGAATTCTAATTTTCTAAGTGATATACTTAGTCTATCTTTGGTCCAAATTTTTGAAAGCAAGTTTATGATGTATTTTCTCTATCAATTCTCTAAGAATACATGAATATAGAATGAGTTGTGTTTCTTTCTGAAGGTCATTCTAAGTCTATTGTAAATGATATACCATTTTCAAAGAAAATGAATACAAATTGTGAATTGTCCCCATATCAGTTCTTTCTGAATCTTGTCTCCTTCTAATTACTTGGTTGTCTTGATATTGTATAAGTAAAGGCTTGTGCAATTGAATGCAATCTAGTTAGGTTGTATATTTTTTTATCACTGCTGTTAATTCAATGGATTAAATAAAAGCTTTGATGAATGTGATAAGGTTTCTTTAGTAATGGAAAGGGTTTTGAATGATAAATTCTGATAAGAATTGCTAATAGAATTTTTTGTAAGGCAACAAGTTAGATCTAAGAATTTTCTACAGATTCTGAACCCCAATGGATTAGGCACTGATCAAATTGATTAAGCTAAAGGAGAAGTATGTCACAAATGGTTGTCAAAAATGCAGAATTAAATCAATTTTACTTTTGTTTCCTATAGATCTTCAAAGCTAGCTAGCACTTGTTTGCATGGAATGTTTTAGCTTCAGTTAGCCACTATTGTTAAGAACATCTGCAGATCTATAGAAGAAATTTTGGCCATATCTGTTATATGGGATGTGTTTATCAAGTTATTAAGAATTATGTATGTGTTTGAGGATTTTGAAATGAGAATCAGAATGAAACTAAAAATAATCCTCATATAGTTTTCCCAGTCTTGAATCATCCCTGGGTATACCCACCCTAGTTTTGCAGAGCCAAAAGAGCAGAAAACCACCTTTGGTTTTGTCGAAGTTGGGTCCAAATGCTTTACACATGCAATTGTTAACAAGAATTGGCTGACCTTTAGATTGTATGAGTATTATCACCTTGGTATTAAGAATTTTGTTGCTTAGTAGTTTTAGTCCTTTTAAAAACCCCAACAAAATGGTGACTCTACTAGGGAGTTGTCCAACGCATCTGTGAAGAGTACTACAATTTCTTTGGTCATGTTGATTACGTGTGTGTCATGTTGTCCAAGTTTTTCCCATAGTTATAAGGGAATATTTAAGTGATAAACCTTGAGAATTTAAAGAAGATAAAGCCCAAGTACCGTAGCTACACACTGACATATCCAACTTATCCAAGTGTCTTATCTAACAAGCAAGAGTTGTAGTCTTACAAAATCAGTGATTGATCTATCTGTGTCAAATATTTTTGCTCCTACATGTGTGTTATTTTCTTTGAGTCAGCATTAAGTGTCATTGTATATTTTCCTGAGAATAGGGTGGCGACTCAGTCAAGGTTTTGAAGCTAGTGCTTATTTTAACAAAAGGTGAATATGGCTGACAAGAGAAAGAACACAAGAGCTTACATGAGAGCCAATCTTGATGTATCAATGTATAGTAATCTACCCCAAGGTGGTAGGAAGAACCAAAATAAGAAAAAGACAGATCCTAATCCCACCTAGAAACCCAGAGGCAATGCATTTGTCAATTCTCAGTATCAACCAGTATTAGGAAGAGAGTCTTCTTCACTTAGTTCTAAATCTGAAACTACAAGACTCTTAGGAGGCATTTTTAGTACCCCATTACTAGATGAGAGAGTATTTTAGGACAAAGATGTGTCCATAGTAGGAATTTCTTCGTCAAGGCCAGATCCTATAGAAGATATGAACTATAGGCTAGGATTTAGGAGTTCATTTGATAATCCTTTTAATCCTAGAGCAGCCCCATACAAAGAACCAAATCTTATAGATCTGGATGATCCTGCTGATTCAAAAACTACTTTTGCAGATCCTAAAGAAGTGTATTCTGAGATAGGAGTTTTGAAGAAATGGATTGCTGAGGAAGATACCAAACGCATTCATCTTGAAAAAGAAAAGGAGCAACCTTGGATACTATAATAGAAAGGGATGATCTACTAAGAGGAATGGCTGCTCTGAAGGAGCAAAATAAAAAGTTAGAAGAAAATACCACAACTCTCCATACTGATGTATTTCTAGATGTAGACAATCTGAGAGCTAAAGTTCAGGAAAAGAAAAAATGCCTAAATCAAATGCAAGAACCAGTCATTGCTCAAGTCCAAGCCTATAAACCTATTCAAGTGGACCCTGTAGAGCCCACCACAAAAGCTCTAGATAAAGGGAAAGGCAAAGCTATAGGAATCCAAATAAATGAACCTCAAGCTCTACCAAGCAAACCCATACAACTGTCCATGTCAAAATTAGATTTAGATCTGGAGAAGGCTAGAAAAGAGAAAGAAGATCTTGCAAAAGAGCTTGAGAAGGTTGAAAATGAAGCTTAAGCTGCAGAAACTAGGAGAAAAATCCAATTCATAAAATCTAATTCTACATTGGCTTCATGGCCCAATTTGTCTATCCCACTTACAATTCCTTCACCAGCTAGTGGTCAAATAATCTCAACTTAGGGAATACCCCAATCTGCTCTTGCCTCATCTTCCACTATTGGCACCCAAGTCCCATTTGTCCCACCTCAACAATCCCAAGCTACTCCTCTGAGTCAAGCTAATACCTGGAAAAGTATAGACAAATATCATTTGCTGGTATTCTTGGTGCTCCACATCCCATATCATTTGATTTAAGAGACAACGTGGTTAAGTTCTTTGGGAATAATGTTGTTACTGGTGAAGAACATTTGAGAATTTTCATTGATATGTTGAATGATTATGAGGTTGAACATGAATATATGGTAATGAAATTGTTTGTGCATTCACTAACTAAAGATGCAAGGGATTGGTTTAGGAGGTTGCCTGATGTAATGTCCCCTTTTTGGGACATTAGGGTTCCACTAATACATTAGGGGTCAATTTGTGACGTTAATTTGCGATGGCAAGAAAAGGTAATGTGGTTTTGGCTTTTTTTTTTTTTTCAATTTTAGCTCGATGTCATCGCAATTGCGACACCAGTGAGATATAAGAGAAAAAAAAAAGCCAAAAACCCTCATTTGAATGAAATCGCGTGACACAGGGTTCTTCTGAAAGGAAAGGCACATTGTAGGATAGCCTTTCGCATAACATTGGAAGTGAAGGTACATGGTCATACACAGGAAAGGAATTACCAAAATCTTCCAAGAAAGTTTTTTTAAATAAATATTTAGCTATGCAAGAAATAGAGGAATCAAATTTTTGTTCAGAGGATGTTCCATTGGATAGGCATTGTGGCCATAGATTTCTTGCAGAAAATTTGGAAAGTCTTGTAGATAGAAATAAAGAAGTAAAGCACCCCATGGTTCATAAGAAAAGCTCTCCTGCAAATGCAACAAAGTGAATTACAAAAGAGATTATTGTAGTGGGAAGCCCTCAGACCCCTAATCGAGTTTTTCCCACTCCCAGAGTAAAAACAGATTCTGTAAAGAAGGCACATCTTACTCAAGGCAGGCAATTTGTAAGTTCCAAATTCTTATTATTTCTACAATTTTCTTTTGTTATCTTAACTGTAATGTTAACTTGAGTCATAAATTTGATAGCTACCCTATGGAGAACTTGCATTCCTGTACTTAGTTGACAGTGCAGTTGGACCTTTATGTTCCTTCTTTCCAGTCCGGGGAGGCCCGACACGTTGCGGTCCCACCTAGCAACTTATTCCTCCCAGCCGAAGCCCTAGCCGATAACTAACTAACTAACTAACTAAACTAAATGCCACAGCCTAGGTCTTCTAGAAGGTAAACAGCCAGAAAGCATGCTTGAGCTAGATTAGTTGAACCACTATACATCCTGAACCCCCAGGTAAGGTCCAGTGTGAAAATGCATAGTTGATTAGTTTACCCGGTGGGAGGCAAGAAGAAGTTAGGGCATTCATGAGGAGGGCGGTAAAAAGAAATCTTCCGTGGGTCGGGCCATTCCTACGTTCCATTCCTACCAAATTCTCTGGACCGGCCTAGCTTTCTTTTGTTCTGTCCATTGGAATGCCATAACTTTCTTTGTTTCTTTCTACTACCTACCTTGACTATCTTCCTCTGCACCGCCCCCCCCCCCCCCCCCCCCCCACCCCGTCGAGCCATATATCTCTGCACTGAATTTTTTATGAGAGGGCCACCAAGCACTAATCTACCTATAGGCAGGCCCTCCCACCAAGCATAATCTACCTACAAGTAGGCCCTCCCACCAAGCCCCTGAACCACCCTGACGTGTAATAGTTTTGCCCAACGTGTAACAGTTGGGGCCCAGCACTAATCTACCAGGCTAGAGAACATGTTACATATAGAATCGACATCTCCAATGGAAAATATTCACACACAAAACAATCTCAACGTCCATCTTGTGTACCAGGTTCAACTCTAGGTATTTCTAGTCGTAGGGCCTCCCTGCCCCTACCAACAAAGCCATCAGTTTCACGGCCTACATTCATTACTAACAATCCTTAGAATGGAACACCTAAAGTAAAAGCTATTAACAATGAATGTGTAACACCTAGGCCACGAAAATCTTCTTTAACTTCACGCTCATCAGCATCTTCATTTAGAAGAATTGAAGCACTCACTGAGAGATCAAACCTTACTCCAGAAGATGCAACTACTGAGTCACCTTATGTTTCTAAAGCTGCCACTTTGTGGTATTCTGACAGAAAAAAATATTCAGGGCTTTGAGCTATGCAGTCTCTTGATGTATCAGTTAATGCACCCAAACTTGATCAAATTGCGGAGTTCTCCATAGCCCCTTCTGAAAATTTTTTGCCTGCTACAAAACAACGTGTTAAGGGTACTCGCTTAGACATTCTTGGAGAAGAAAGTTGTCATTTGAGAGTAGAGAGTAGCCCATATGGATTGTGTTTAGAAACGTCCACCTCATCAAGCTCAGGTTCAGATAGGGATGATGCAAACTGTGATAGAACACAGGAGAAGTCCATGATCCATATCAATGCAAAAGCTCCTGCTTCTGTTCACATGAAACCGGCCTTCAATGATGTTATTCATGTAATTAGACATAGTGCTTTTTGAGTTGGTACAGATCAAGCTGAGTCAAAGAGAGGAACTATGAGTAGCTTGCTGCAAGGAAGAATAGGTGTGAATTCATTTTTAGATGCAGACAATAATGATCTAGATGTCTTGTCAGTTCCCATGGGGACAACTGTTACTGGCCATCATATTGCAGATCAGCACCTTAAGAAAACCTCAACCTCTAGTAGAGATTCTGATTATTCTCAAAAATGAGTAAAAGGAGGAATAGATTTTAAATCATATCAAAAAAGAGCAAAATCTCTTGAAGGCTTGCTAGAGCTTAGTGCACAATTACTCCAACAACAGAGACTAGAAGAACTTGGCATAGTTTTGAGGCCTTTTGGATGTGGTAAAGTCTCCCCAAGAGAAACAACCATTTGGTTGACAAAAAGCCTAAAAGGAGCAATGAGTGATGTTCACTACATGGGTTGAGAAATATAGATATTTCAACATGGCACTTGTTTATATATGTTTTGTATCTAGTTTTTTGATGTGTAAATATTACTTGGCCCTCAATTTGGCTCCAAGTGGAACATTTCCTCTTTATATCTGACTTACACTGTCTCATCTATAGCATCTTTTTGCAGATAGATGGATGATGTCTGTTTGTCCATATAGGATCTAATTTTTGGGTAGCTGTTGATGGTGTTGCTGTATGCTTTCTGGTCGATGGTTGGTCTGACCACTTTCTTTAACTATGGGTTTGCTTGATGGTAGCAACCCAATTGTTGAGAAAATTTGGGGGTAACCTAGTCGTTTCTATTTTCAAGGTGATCTGAGTTGGTTATTGCTTTAGTTCACCCTAAGGAATGTTGGTAGGAGGCACAATAGCCCTACATTGTCCTATGGATGATTCTCTTGTTGAGTTTGTATGGTTGCAACGGGTTTTATAATATAGCAGGTTTACAATTTTGTCTTGAGCTGCATGGTTATATATTTGCAATATCATTTTTTTCTACAAGAGTAGCAAAGATGCCAAAAGAATTGAAGTCAAATTCTTGAGTTGTATGCCATAACCATAATACAGTGCGGTTTTTGGAAGGGAATGCAGGCTCACAGTATCATATTCTGTGTAATGGAATAATATGCAACATATTCTTTTGGAAATAGTGGTCAATTTGCAATAGACCAGACTGCAAGTGCATTGTTATATCGTGTAATTCCAATCAAAATTTTAATAGTCCAGCACATTGATAAAGTTAATTGTAATAGGCCAGCTCATTTCAAGAGTTAATTGTAATTCTCTCTTTTTAAAAGAGCCTGTAACATTATTGATCATGGCATTATATTTTATGTAAATGAAAGTTTGTAGTGGTTTCCTACTATCTACCATAGTAGTAAAAATCTTCTTAGTAAAAAAAAGGCAAACCAAAAGATTCAAAAATTATCGAACTATCATGAATCAATCAAGAAAAAATAATATTTTCAACACACGTAAAATAAAGATGAAAAATTTAACAAAACATGGTTTTATAGAATAGAGATACAAAAATAAAATAAAATGAAAGCTTATTCCATAAACTATGAGATATATTTTTTCTTATTTATGTTCATATTGTATTTGATTAAATTGTATTGCACAATACATACTACACACTACATAAATGATAACTAATTGTTGATAGTTTTTAATTACAATTTCCTTTATATGAAGTCAACCTAAAAACTAAGTACAAAGTTGCAAAAAATTCTATGTTCCTTTAGAGTCTTGGGAAGGGTAGGACCTAGGATCTTGATTTGGGGATGGTGGTTAGCAAGGGTTGATTTGGGAACAATCATTGGCACAGGTTTAGGGATGGAGCACCTAAAAGGGTCAAGAGGAAATGTCCCTTATAGGGATTTGGGGTTAGTACCCTCAGTAAGATAGACAAGCAACATCCCTTTTTTAATACAAGCAACATCACACTACCATTTTTCACAGTGATAGGATGAAAATTGATTGTAAATCAGAGTAGATACAATTCAAACATGTCCTTCACAATTACATAATCATGAACATTGGCAATTAGTGATTCATCAAAAAATCACATTTTTTGGCTTCATCAACACTTTCCTTGCAGCATCATATGAAGTTCCTTACACAGTTGGAAAATGTGGGCTTAGCAAAAACTTTGGTAAATTAAAAATTGCTTAAGTTCCTTACAACAATTTTAAGTGCTTGCAAGGTATATACTTATGAATAAATATTACATCCTGATTTAAATGTATGAAAACAATTTTCATTCCCTTTAAGCTTCATTCATCTCGAGGTGCAATTCACAAACTCAAGAATAGTGGCTTTTGTTCTTTAGGATACATTTAGGGGAAGAGTATGTGAATGCCCCCTCGTGTCTGGAGTCCAGTTTAGAGGAGATGGCTATTTACACTGCTAAGGTTTGTTGAATCTAATTCTGAATAACATTGCTTGCTATTGTTGAATCTAATCTAATGTATATTTTAACTAGACTTGTAGCTTATATGTTTTCAAATTTTTGTTAGGCCTTGTAGTTTGTATAATTTGATTGCTGGAGAGCTTCTACAGCTAAGCAAGAAGGCCGTTGCATGAGTTATAGCCGCGCGCTCGGGTATGAAAATTGTTTTTTTTTTATTCTAATGTATATTTTAACTAGACTTTTAGCTTATATGTTTTGAAATTTCTTTTAATGGCTTAATGTTGTAAGGTCTCTTGAAATAAGACCTTCAGCCGGTTGGTCAAAGTTTTACAAATAATCTTAGGAATAAAGTCAAAGAAAGTATTTTTAAAATATTAAAGTATTTAGCTAGGTCTAAGAAGATTTGTGTACTTTTGACAGTTTTTCTTAGTTTGTGAAAGTTGTAGACCGAAGTTTTCATAGCCCAATTTTTGCTTCCTGCAAAGAATGATCATGTCAGATAATATAAGTGAAGAACAAAATAGGGAGACAATCGCTAGATTGTGGTCTAACTTGAAAAAAAAAGGTGATGGAAAATGTTATTGTCCTTGCAATATTTGTAAGGGCTTAAACCGTAGAAGACTGCTAATCAAAACATTTAAGAGACATTGTAGGGAGAATGGTCACATTGAAGGGGGGCATCACTATCATCCACTAGTAAGTCGTTCATTATATCATTTTAACAATTTATATACATATGAAATCACTTGATGATGAGTTGATGATCATGGTTTATTTATGTTAATCAATTTTATATAGGTTGATATTCCTAGGGAAGTGCATGATATGAACCACAACAATTTGAAGAATATGGTTTTCAAAGTGGAGGAACATGGAGGTGCAAATATCCAAGGTGAAGATAATGATCCCATGGAAGATGACGATCATGTGCCAGAAAACACAATTGAAGAGGATGGTATAAATACATTGATCCATGACACATCTAGTCCAAGCGTATCTAATCATGATGATGATGATAGCCTCAATGTACCTCTACTTCAGAAGGCATACAAGCCCCTATACCAAGACTCCCAAACAACTCTTCCCTCTGTTGTATTGTTGTTGTTGAACTTGAAGGTTATGAATGGTTTATCCAACATAACAATGTCACGTATGTTAAGGTATGTCATATATGTCTTTATAGTTAACAAAGGGTGAATAATGTACCACTAGTATTGTTTATATTAACAACTTATATTTTTTATTGTAGATTGATAGGCGAGTTTTTGTTACCATCGTCAAATATTCTACCTCACTCATATCGAGAATTAACTGCTGTTATGAAAGATATTGGAATGGAGTATAAAGCAATACATGCTTGTCCCAATGATCATATTATATATAATAAAGAACATGAATTTGCAACACAATGCCCTGTATGTCATACGAGTAGATATCAAATAGATCGACTAACAAAAAAGGTGCCTCAAAAGGTTCTTCGTTACATCCCCATTATTCCACGGATGCAACAATTATTCAAGTGTAGTAGCTTGGCTCAATTTATGGATTATCATGCACGCAATAGAAGTTGAGATGACATTATTCGAATCCCTGCGGATGGTTCAGCATTTATGCACATAGAGGAAAAGTGGCAACACTTCAAAGAAGAACCTCGTAATCTTAGGCTTTCATTGGCAGCGGATGGTGTCAATCCTTTTAGAGAGATGAGATCTGTTTACTTGGTGTGGCCTATTTTTGTTATCAACAATAACATTCCTCCGTGGATGTCAATAAAGAGGGAGCACATTATGTTGGCAATGATTGTTCCAGGTATCTTATCATTTGATAGTTATTAATTTACACGTACTTACAAATCTTGCAGTAAAATAGTCACAATAACTATGTAATGTTACTGTTCATTCAAGTAGGTAAATATCAAGTAAAAGATATGAATGTATATATTGAGCCTCTTATCAACGAGTTGGTGGAGTTATGGAACGGTGTCACTATGTCTGATGTGTCTAGACCAATACGACAAAGACAATTTCAATTCCATGCAATACTTGCATGGACAATACATGATGCCCCAGGGCTAACACATTTTTGTGGTATGTTATAGTGAATTCAAGTTGCGCACAATAATTCTAATTATAAAAATCAACATATTTAATAATCCAATTACATCATTATCTTGTAGGTCTTCAAACAAAGGAAAAATTTGCATGTCCAGTTTTTGGTCCAAAGATGAAATCTCGTCATTCAAAAAGTTTAGAAAAGTAGGTGTTTGATGAGTGTAGACACTTCCTCCATAGGAATCATAAGTATCAAAGTACGGAAAAACATCTTTTCAATGGGAAAGAAGAGACTACATCAAAGCCATGAAGAATGACACCTCACCTATGGAAGTTGGAATATAATAGAATTAATCGTCGAGGTAATGTCGTTCCACCTAATGGTTTATGTTTGTAATTTATATATTTCTATTGTGATTTTTGTTGACTAATTGTGTAATTGATGATCGTGAAGGTCATCAAGGCAATACTGACAACCTTCCAAAGGGACTAAAAAGCTATCCCGGACAATTTAGTAGGTTTCCCTACTATGATCACTTACAAATTGTGCATTTGTTTGATACTATGCATATTGGAAAGAATATAACAAAGACATTGTGGAAAATATTGGATGGAAGGCATGACAAAGAAAAAATTGTCAAAATTTGTAATGAAATACATGAATCCAATCATGCATTGAAAAATTTCATTCACTCAAATAGAAATAGAGATCAGATTAATATAAGTGCCCTTCCATGGTTATTAACAGAGCAGCAAAGTGATGCCATAAAAGAAGTCATACGAAAAATTCAATTTCCCACAGGATTTGTTGCGAACATAAACAATCTCATATCAAAAAAAAGTGAATTTGGGCCAGGGCTCAAAATGCATGATTGGCATACTTTCGTCAAGGTAAGTTATGTTCTTATGTATTTACAATATATTCATAAACTACATGAATTGTTCGTTATGTTATGTTAGAAAATAATGAAATGATTGGTTTATAATTACTGCAGTACGTGCTTCCTCTATCTCTCCCAAAGCACTTCAACAATAACATCAAACAAGTGATATACGATCTTGGAAAATATATGAGGTAAGCAGTAATATCTGTTCAATTTGTTGTATATATTTATTATATTCGTGATTTGTTTTTCTTGCTATGTAATGTATTGTATATTATTTTGTAAAGTCTCATATCTATATATTTTTTGTGACTTGAATCTCTTAATGTAGGTGGTTGTCATCTAAAGAAATCCATAAAGAAGATATAAACTATTGGAAGAGAAGAATTCCTCATTTACTATGTGAAATGCAAAAGTGTCTACCTCCAAATTTTTTCAATGCACAGGAACACTACCTCATACACCTAGTTGACGAGATTGTGTAGTGCCTCTCCCATTTGACTTTTGTAAGTCGTCCTGATGGATGCAACCTTGCTGATCTTTTGTTGTGATGGATCATGATTGCGACCCTGAGTGGTCTACACCGTCGAGGTGTTTGGATTTATATTTTGGTATCAGTTGCTTTATTTATGCTTTTGACTGATCTATGAGATTATTATGTGATTTTTGGTTCACTGAGGTTTGTACCAGTGGTTACCAGGATCGATGTGGTATCATGAGGTTATTTCATGATTACTTTGAGATGTGTGCAGAGATTGCACTGTGTACTATTACCATGCTACACGGGACTAGGTTCCTGTAGCAGTGGTTAGTCATGGTTATGACTGTGTTTGCTTATGTGTTTTAAATGCCTTTTTAATGCAGAGTAATCAATCATTATTAAATGCTTAAGTAATTAGAATGGATTGTTCTTGTTGGATTATTTGGTTATGTGCTGCGGACATTTACCTTGTTTTATTTTGATCTGAGAGATATCTGTTCTCATGTTATGTTTACATTTGAGATGACCTGAGGGTCAAATGTTACTCTTTGATTCCAGTATCATAGATTTTAGACTACTATGATGTTCAATTAATCATATTGCATGATGATGCCATTTTGAGATGACAGTGTGTTTTATGATGTTATCTGGTTATCTGGTATTTGGACATACCTCTGATTTTGTTATGTGATGGATTTAGTGCTATGGTTATTTACTTCATTCTTGCGTTGCTATGCCTTTTGCGAACGTGAGTGATGTAAATAGATTATTTTAATATAATTAAATAAATGGTTAAATTAGGTGATTTAATGCATTTATTGCTTTGGCTATATTATTATATGCAATTGCACTTGATCGTGTTGTTTAGTGTGCAGGATTATATCCCTGGCAGTGGCACATGGAGTTAGTGATTTAGCCATTCATATTTTACCAATGTTGCCTTTGTATGGTCGACGTATCCTTAATTAAATATTTAATTTAAACCTTTCGGTGATTATTAAATCTGAACTCATTTGCATTATGTGATTAGACCAGTAAACATGTCTGTGCATTTAGAGTTTCGCTTTGTCGCGAAAGTTGTTTAGGAGATTTATGTGTTTTTGGATTTTTGGGCTTTTAAAATTGATTTATTTTAATTTCTGGCAGCTTTGCCATAGATGAATTCCTATTTATAGGAATAGCCTGTTTTCGTTTGGGTTGATTCAGGGTTTAACTAGATTGGCTGGTTAAATGCCCTAATTGATTATTCACTCGAAAAGTGAATAAATATCCAAAAAGGAATTTAATTCCTCACTTCTCACTTTCAAATTGGAAAGTTGGAGAGTAAAACCCAAAATCCTCTTCATGAGGATTTGTTGTTTTGTTCTTTGTGGGAGCTACGGGCGTGGGATTGTCGCGAGGTTGAGCTCATTGGATCCAGCTCGGGGAAACCTTGGATTGCCATGATTTTCAGCCACTTCTGCGGGCGTTTTATTTTCTGGTTCAGTTTTCCGTTTTGCCCTTTTGGTTGTGAGGTAGGGCTTTCTTGTTTTATTGTTTCTGCTCCGTTTCAGCTTCTGTTTTTGGTAGCCGTTTGTTTGGACGCTGAGAACTAGTGTTCCCCTCCATTTCTGTATGCTAGTTCTACCCGGTTGGGTTGGTATGAACATTTCTTTGTTTTTTGAGATGAGGGTTTGGGATTTTATGCCGTTATGCTGGCCATTTTTGCATACGATGTCCGATTTCATTTATTTTTGGATTTTTGGGGTTTTTGAACCCAAAGGCCAAATGGGTTTTTAATTTTGAATTTTTTCAAATTTTTGGGGTTTTTACCTCGTTTTGTGTGCCACCCTGTTTTCTCAAGTTTTCTTGGCACAATGTGGGTCGTGGACCTTGATGATCCGTTTGGATATCAGTCAGACCTTTTTAGCACTTTTATGTTGCATTGGGATGCATGTCGCACCCGTACTCTCGACTTTGTGTTCGGTTGAGTGATTTGTTACCTGTTATGGTTTCTTTTGGACCTTTGCTTTTGTTTCATGAATGCTAGGATTCATGTAGAATCCATACTCTCGGATTGAGGCCGGTTGAGTGAGTTCATGATGTTTGGTCTTGTTACATCATTGGGATTCGTGTAGAATCCATACTCTCGGATTGAGGCCAGTTGAGTGATTTCATGATGTATGGTTTTATTGGCTTTGGGATTCATGCAGAATCCATCCTTCCCATGTTGCTTTCAGTTGGGTGTTCTCTTTGCATTGTGTTCTCATTCCTTTCCTTGTGTTATGATCTTCGTGATGGTGGTGCGCCACACACGAGTACGTACGCGTACATTTGTTGGGTGACTTGCGAGGCTCAATCTTCCGTGGATTTGTCAGAAGTTATGATCATTGGGGTTGGGATGGGAGTATGCATGCCCAGCGGCACTTGTCGTAGGATGAGCATGGGTAGGGTAGGGTAGCATATGGAGGGGGCTTCTATCTCGCAGCCCAATGATCATGGCGTCATGGGTTGGCAGAGGAAGCTTTATATAAGTGATAACTAAATATAATGTGTGACTGTTAATAAAACTTAAGATAATAAAATGGTACTTTTGTGTATTGGCCTTCCATTGAGGGAGTTGAGCTACACAGATCCGAGCTTGGGCTTTTCGATGCCAAGCGACTCTCCATGATGTCAGCCCCTACTTAGTAGCCTATTGAGTGTCTGACCAGGACCTGTACTCCTTGCATTGTCTTAGGTTCTTGGTTGCAGCCATCATACTGTCTGGCGTGAGTGTTAGCCATGGATGTTGTGATTTTTATGTGTTTGTGGTTGGATCATTATCTCCATCAGCACGGCGGGTGTGGACCTATGGGTGCCACGTGGTTGGGAGGCGTAGCTACCTTCACCACTGCTAGGGATCAGTGTATAGAGACGATCTTTGTCCTAGTGCGACCGTTGCTGGATGTTTTCACTTGGTACTTCGGGTTTCGGAGTATGCTTTCTTGTGATTTATGCTTTCGTTGGAATGCTTGGATATCATGTTTAGATGATGTTAGTTTATTTGACGCATTCCCTTATTATGATGTTTAGCATATGATTAGATGCTGTGAATTATTTTATTAAGCATATCTGTTGCTTATTTTTGTTTAGCATGTGATAGGTGATGTTATCTACTGTAGGATTATCTTATGCTTTACTACTAGCATGTTAGATTTCCTTATGCTTATATTTTTGCATGTTTTTAGTAGTGACGTCCCTATTACGACAGTACCGACAATTTGGTCGGTGGCTCGGGATGTTACGCATGGGGGATGGCTAGGACCCACGATGGTCTTATGATGCTATTGACGGTTGGGAGGAACCGCGTACTTAGTTTGGTTGTTTTGTTCCTGAGATGTATTTATGTACATTGCGATGTTGCTTTTGTTCTCTGCGATATTTATATTCAGTGTGTTCTATGTTGTTGTAGTTTAGATGGTTGATGTTCTCCATTTTGTGTTGTTCTTGCACTCGAGTGTTCATTCCTCGAGCCTTTGTGGATCCGGTACTCCCTGGTGTGGAGGTTCTTTGCTCTATTTTGGTCCTTTTTGCTTCTGGGAGTGTTTTCGTGTTTCTATGGGCGACATTTGTTCAGCATGGTGCGACACTTTAAAAAGTATCGCACGCCCATGCAAACTATGTCGTACGACACTGTAACGTATCGCACGACTTCTTGAGAAATGTCGTACGACACTGGAAGAGTGTCGCACGCCTTCTTGAGAAATTTTGTACGATGCTGAAAAGTGTCGCATGCCTTCTTGAGAAATGTCATACGACACTGGAAGAGTGTCGCACGCCTTAAGGAGAAGTATCGCACTCCCATAGTAAAAAGTGTCGCACAATTTTTTGTGAAAAACCTGCGCGTGCCATCAGCGAGCACTTTTCTTCATGATCCAATCTTTTTGAGAGTGGTTTTGGATACCCTTTTGGGCGTTCTTCGACCCTACGCTGTTGCATTTTGAATTCTGTTGGTTTCTCTTGAAATTGAGTTTTCGTGTTTCTGTTTTAGTCTCTTGGGGTTTAAAATATATCGTTGAGGTATAAGTTGACGTATATTTAATTCCTTATACTTAAGATATATTTTAATATATGCGACAAATCATTTGAGATTGGTTTCAAACCTCTCAGAGATAAGTTATGGATTCTAGGAAATTTCAAGGCTTCAGAAATCTAGACTTAGCCAATTTTCAGGGCTTCAGGATTTCAGGCTTAGCCAAATTTTGGGATTCTGCATATTACCCCAGCTTGGTGTTTTTTTGATGAGTGGTTGTTTCTTGTGCCCTCATCATGTGTGTTGTCCTTGTTGGCTTTGGTTGTGTGTGTCAGTTTGGTAGTGGCGTTTGGAGATTCGTTGGTTGTCGGGATTGTGTTGAAGTCTTCTATTGCAATCTTTGTGATCCTTGTATGATGTTGTCTTGTGCATTCATACTTGTAAAAAAAAATCTTGGCTTGATTTGAATCCTTGATTCCAAGGATCTCCGGGTGGGGCATTACAGATTGAATTGTGTGGACCTGTACACACTAGGTCAATGTGGATGGTTGAGAGGCATTTGAAATCTTTGAAGGCTTTGGTTTGACAAAGAGCACATCCTAAGGGTTCTATGGTAGAGGGATATATGGTATACCAGACTATGGTGTACATTACTGAATATCTTCCTAAGTTTGCATCAAATATCCATGTAGATCGCATTTGGGATCTCGAGCCTTTTAAAAAATTAGAAGGGGAGTACTTGATGGGGAAAGGTACATTGAGGAAAGTGAGAGGTAATAAATTATAAGATGTTATTGTAATAAATTATTTCTTAATCTTCAAAATAAATTGGTTGTAAGTTGTCTTTTTTTTTTTTTGTACAGGTGCTCGAGAGTGGGGTGCACTACATTTGTATATTGCAAACAATCTTGATTGGATGACGGTATGGATTGAACGATGTCAACATTTTGGTCACACATTAACATGGGAAGGTCTTGGTTAAAGAAGCTCATTGTAATGGAGATTCCAGTGTTATGCAAAGGGAAATAGATTTAGCACGTGGTTTAAGAGATTTCCAGGTACGTACAAATTTATTAATCACCTGTATGTTTATCAACTCACTATACAATTATTTTGATATGTTTCACATATTATTGCAGGTTAAACACCACAAGGCTATGTTCTGTAATGGTCAAAAATTTTGTGTCAAAGTGTTGGATGACATGAAGAAAACTTGTGATTCAGGAATAACTGCAGTCTTTCAAGTGACTAATATTTCATCTAGAAACGACTTACATCCTCAAGAGTCTGAAAATCGATACTATGGCATTTTGGATGAGATAATTGAGTGTGACTTTAGTTCCTTCAAATTAGTACTCTTCTTTGTCAAATGATACAGGCTATGACTTAATCCAAATGATCCTGATAGAACTGTTATTGAACATGATAATGGATTTACAATGGTTAATACAAGGTCGTTTGAGCCAGTTGGGGATGAGCCTTATGTTCTTCCAAGCCAATGTGAGCAGGTATTTTACTCAGAGGTTCCACATAAGCCGGGTTGGTCATTTGTTGTTAGACATGAACCGAGAGGAAGGCCAATAAAGTATAATGCGATGGAAGAAGAAGATACCGAAGAAGTAGAAGATGATGTAGATGGTGATCATGATCAACAGTTATTGGATGATGTTCCTAACACAAATTTTCATGAAGAAGAAGAAGAAGATGATGATGATGATGATGATGCTATTGATGATGATGATGAAGATGATGTTGATGTTGATGATGATGTTGATGATGATGACGATGATGACAACGATGACGACGATGATGGCGAGGAGGATGATGATGACGACGACGATGATGATGATGAGTACAATGATGATGATGATGATGATGATGACGAGGATGATGATGATGGAATTTAGAGGTATGTCATCAATCCTTAATCTATTTAATATTCATTTCTTGATAGAAATATATTTTTCTTATATATATGGTTACATAGTTTATTCATTATCTATTTAAAAGCTACAAGTTTCAACTACAAATATAATACTGCTAATCTAAATTAACTATTAATCTAAATTAATTAAATAAAACTATTTAAAACACATATTGATGCGTGAATGTATTGAGCCTTATTTTCTTTTAGGTCAAAAGCATTTGTAAGTGTTTAGTTTAGAAAAGGGAATTCATTAAATATCTATAAAAGGGAGTTGTACCTAGAATAAAATTCATAGGGAAAACATAATATAAGTGCTTACCCAATTTGTTGGTTAATAATTCAAGTATCTCTAACATTTCATTTTAGAATAGGAATAACATTGTATCAGTATGTTGATTTACAGACTAAAACTAGAAAACTTATTTTAGTACATGTATTTGGATCTATGGGATTTACACGGTAAGTAAAAAGAAACCAGTAATCCATTTAAAAATTATTATAATGGGTTTTGGAAGAAATTACAGTTATCTTAATTAATATAAAATATCTAACTGAATTTCAAAATGTTATGCAAGTGGCTTTAGTCTAGGTGTTTCCTCCACCTCTACACATATCAAACAACTTCAAATAGCATGTCCCCAAGGTGACTAAGCCCTCAACTCATCAGCCGATACAAAAACCCAGTTTTAGCCCTTCACTAGGCCTACTTCCCTAGTAGGCTTATAATGTGAGCTTGATTTAAGTGTTTTATTGTGTACCTTTTAATGTTTTTAATTTTTATGTGATGCTAATTATGGATGTGATTATGATTATGATGTGATTATGCTCACGATAATTGAATTACATTTGCAGGAAATTGAACCCCTTTCAGGAGCATCTCGCACAGTCTCATGGATCGACAGGTATAAGTCAATACTCCTTATAGACAGTCTATTTAATACACTTATCAATAGTAAGATTGATGTCTTCCAAGATCTCTCCCATTTGCAGGTACTAGCGAATAGGTATTTGTCAGAAGTGTCTTCCTCGAGTGAGGGAAATATAGGAATAGAAGAGGAAAGTGAGACATGTAGTTTATCTAGAACAGGGAGATTAACTAGAGGTCAAAGGACTAGAAGGAAATTCAATAAACACATGAAATTTTTCCTTTCTCAAGGGGGGTCATGTTCTTATGATGATGAGATGGAAGGCAACATCGAGGTGCCCTTGAGGTACCAACATCTACAGAAACATTGGGTACCCAAGGAACTTCCTCCAATAAACACTGATTTTTGTGTTAACGAGAGGATATATCGCATAGCACCATCATCACTACATGGTTTGGGCCTATTTTCTATGGACGGCATAAAGGTGTATTACAATAAAGTTTCTGAATTGATGGAGTATGTTGGACCATGTTACGATTACAAAAGTTGGATGCATATTGTCAAATATAAAAAAAGTATGTGTAGGTATGCACTCTCGGCAAATTATATACAATAGCAAGACAATAATCAAAGTAAAAGTGTGGCTATATACATTGATGGAAGGCCAAAAGCAACAGGGAATATTGCGGGTTTTATAAATAGTACACAACCTGGGTCAACTATAAAGCAACCCAATTGCATATTTGAGGCGCACGAGGGAAATTGTGTATTCATCTGTGCGATAAAATCAATACATTCAGGAGAAGAGCTTCTTATTGATTACAATTTGAACCGCATAGATACAAATGAGGCTACTATCATGGGGGTGGTACATACTATTAAACCAACTTCTAATCAATGACTCCAACATACCATTTAGTCAATAAATTTTTGGCTAACATTTTTATACTTCATCTTTGACACAGGGGCACAATATGGAGCAACCGCTCGAAGGGGATGCTGACGATGCTCCCAGCTCATCTACACATGAGTAGGTAAAACTCATTTTTAATTGTGCAAACTAGATAGAAGCAAAATGTTATTTTTTTAATGTTGTTTTCTTGATTGTTTTGGAGTAATTTTGATAATACTAATACTATTGTTGTCACAGAGGGCTAGTGGTTGGAGGGAGGGAAAGGAACCTGCAGTCCCTCAGCAGGCCCCCCCTGAGGAGGACCCTTTCTATATCGATTTAGCAAAGACCGATGACCCGATCGATTCGATTAAAATTAATTTAAATAAAATTAGCAAAGAAATTCTACGTTTGGCAACCATAAAGCCTATGACTCAACAAATAAAAGATAGGGCATCTGAATTGTTGCACACCTCTGAGTCCTTAAAAGTAAGTATTAATGAAATTTTAAATTATAACAAGAGTTCAATAATAGTTTTTATGTTATTCTCTTTTATGGCATTAATTAAAATATGGATGCGTTGTCTTTACAGAGTTTTTTGCTTGATTTCGAGCCACATTCCCATGATGAGGGTGTTGCAGGTGGTTCAGGTAGATTGCATGTTCCATTCCCCACTTCTATTTTCCACTGAATATATATAGGAATGATCATAATCATTGACAATACATGCTTGAACAATCCTTTTTTTTAATGCTCTAACAATCTTGTCCATGCTAGTCCACGCGTTCTATATTTATGCATGCTCTAACAATTTTATTCTTCAGCTTCACATCAATTGAATCCTACGATGATGCCGCCTCTATCCAGGACAACCACAAATCTCTTTCTGACTGCTGAGTCAACAACACACAGCTTACATGCATCGACTATTGCACCATCTGCTGGTACACAAATCCCTCTTTTTCTCTCTTATGACAGCAACAAACAGTTTCTTTTTTACAATTTTATAACATCAATTATCATTTGTTCTTTTATACTTTGATTGTGACAAAGACTTATGAAACTTATGAAACTTTTTGCAATAGGACCTGCAACATCATTTCTTGGATGTTCCTATGTTCCTAGTACGGGAACAGTGAAGGATGTCACATTGATCATCAGCGACGATGAAGGCATTCCATTAAAAGTAGCCAAAGTTCCAGGTACTTTAAAGTTATTATTATTCTATAGTGATATAATAGTAATTTAGTTTTTTATCACTCTTCATCGACTAATGATCCCATGATTGTTTTGTAGGGAATGATCTTTTATGGAGAAAACTTGGTGATGAGTGTTTGCGAATATTTGGGCCCACCCTGCGTACCTGGTGGAACATCATATCCTAACTAAAACCCCAAACCACTATTTTGATTTCATATCATTGCTATAATATTTTTCCTTTTCGTCCATTTCTTGAACTATATTAAAGGTAGCTTCACTTCATTTATGAGTCTAACATGTTTTTTTTTACTTAAAACGTGGAATCACCAACGCAAATCGTTGAAGGATGATCTTATAGAGAGCATGACCCAACTCTTTGGACCTCATGCATTCGAGAGAAACAAGCTCCTTGAAAAAGTTGGTTTATGTTTGAAGTATATTAGGGACCAGTATAGAAAAAATTTATGGGATAACGCCAGGTACAAGCGTCCACCTTATGTTCCTAAGGCTGAGTGGCAGGCTCTGATTTTGGATGGAAAGTATAAAGCTGACAAGAAAAATAATATTACACCAGTGGAGAGTACAACAAGGTATGTGATACTGTTGAGAATCTAATTATGTACTAATTAACCTCCATATTTATACTATATAACATATTTCAAAATTTTCATAGATTGCCTGACACATCAAAGGCAACAAAGGCAAGACTAGAAAAGCACGAGACACACAAGCTCGACTTTGGTGGTTTTTTGAAAATTCAAGCAAGAGTTGTAAGTATTAGTAAATGAAAAATTGTATCAAATTTTATATATAATGTGAAGGGAAATGCTAGGACTCCCTTATTTAGCTCATCAATTATAAATAGGTCAATAGAATATAATAACAGTAGTGGATTTTCATATTCAATATAAACAATTCAACAATTGAAGTCAAGACTCTGCAATCTAGATTAGTGAAGAAAACTTGTGATTCACTAATATGACATTATTTAAAATCTCACCCTTGACTGAATTTTCCTCCAATAGTTGAGAATAAAGGCAGTGATTGAAAGAATGAGGGAATGCAGCAGCACTTGTAGCCATTTTTATTTCCAAAGAGCTGAACTAACTCTTACCCAACTTAAGAATTTGGATAAAATATGTTGGTACAAGCAAAGCATACGAACACACAACATTTATATAGTAGATTGCTCCATCAAAATTGCTCAATTTTTCTCCTATTATATTGTGATGGATATAGATGATTTGATGTTGATATTTTAACTACTCTCCATTGGTTGATGAAACAATGCAAGTAAAATTCACCATACCACGCAAAAATTCAGGGCTTAGAGTTCAAGAGATGCCTCATAGAAGATGATAAGAGAATTGGCTTCCAACAAGGCTATAGAGTCGTGGCTGAATGGCTACGAGCTGAAATTAGTGTGGAAGGTTCTAATATTGATGCATCTGAGCCACAGGTAAATAAGCTAAATGAAATTTATTTCAAATTGAATACTTTACCAATTAGTCTATTTGATGTTAAGTTCCAATATAAAGTGAGTATATTTGTTTTAAGCAAGCAATGATAACAATGCGTAGGATGTTGGAATGCAGCCTGACAATCCTTCTACACAATCTGTAGATGTCGAAGGTTCGCATGATGTGCATCCCAGTGGTGGACGTATACATTTGCTATTAAATTTTTTATATGTAATTGCAATTGGTGTTTGGATTAACGTAACATTTTATATCGCAGCTGTAGAGGATCGAGGGGTCGATGTTCATGACCGTGTTGACGTTGAGTCCAAACAAAATGATGTGGTCAGATCAGGTAAAGAGACACAGTTATGTTATTTGAAATAATTAAATACTTGTAATAATTATAATAAATTATTTTTGATTTAACTCTATTATTTGTTATTGCAGAGGACCCCCCTTTGCAACAACATAGGAATTTGAGATCATCAAGAATAGAGAACAGAACAACTGATGAGGGGGGAATTGATGATGACACTGATGCTCCTCTTAGAGCTTACATAGAAAAAAGAAATAGAAAGAAAAAAAAGAAATCATTGTCACTACATACCTTAATTAATAATGACTGTATTTTATGTCTCAATGAATTTAATTATGTGCTAATGAATGTTCATGAATTATGTGTTAATGCAAAATATTGATGAATGTTGCATGTTAACGAATCTAATGTGTTAATGAATGTTATCATGTGATATTGATTAAATGTTACATTTTATTAATGGTTGAAAGAATGAATGAATGTTAGATGTTAATGGGGAATGTAGAGTGATGTTAGGGGGAGGGGGGTGGGGCCAAATGAGCTTCCGCCTTCACGTGGTTGGCCCTATTTAGTAGAGAATATTAAACTATTCTCGAAACAAAGTGAAGCTCAATAAGATACTTGTTATTACCTTTTTTTAAAAACATTGTGTGCTTTAGCTTTGATTATTGAGCATGACATTAACCTTTAAAAAACTCCATGGTTAAGAACATTTGGGTTGGAGTGGTGCTTGGGTGGGTAACATCTCGAGAAAGCCCAACGCTTCACCTCCGTGAGCAAACCTAGATGCAATGAGTATTTAGTGTTCTATTCATTCTAATGAGAAAGAAGTTATTGTGAAACACTACTCATAAACATAGATCAATGAGTTTGACCAAAAACTACACAATTGAATCCTGATAGCAACATCACAACATTAAAAAAACTTATAACTTGTTAATGCACAAGAAAATTTTGTGTCAATAACAATAGTTTTTGGCTCGTTGAAAGTAATACTTATCTAAGTTGTTTGTACTTCCTCATGTAAGACATTTGATATTTACTTTATTGATACTAGAAGAAAATATAATGAACTCCTCCTTAGACCGTTGAAGATAATAATGCAACAAAACCAAATCTATAAAAATTAAGAAGAGTGTTGACATAAGAGAAAACAAGAGGAGAAAAGAAACATAAGATATATACTCAAATAACCACCCTACCCCAAAACACACGAATGTGTGTTAATTCTCCATATAGGTTTTGAGACACTCATAAAATCCAACGCTTCATAAGAGATCACCACTCTAATTTCTTATGAGTTCAAATACCATTTCCTTAAAAAAGCCAAATAAAATTGTCCATTCAATCTTCATCCAAGCCTTCAATATGTAGGCCAAAGAACCTACATTGATTTTCCAAAGCCATAAGCCAATACTTGGTTGAGATAGCTCAATTTACTTATGTGATCCAATGCTTCATAAGGGATCTATGTTTGATAAGTATGGTGTTTCATAGCATACGCCTGGTATTATGCTAGGAACACTGGTGCATGATGATGCAGTGGACTAAATTTTATGTTACAAAATTTGTTGTAGCTTAAGAGGGGAGACAACCAAATTTTAAGTTGAAGCTTCTGCAATTGTCAATTTTGAGATGAAAAAATCTATTATAGGGAATTTAATGTTATTATGGTGAATAAAGCAAAGAGGATGTTATTTTTCAAGAGTGGTTTTGAAAGATTTGATTAGAATATGATTGAAAGAATACAAATGGAAGTGCATGTATTTCCATTACTCATTTGTTTGAGGATCTAATAAATTTTCCTAAATCGCTAGATAAGAGAAACATCCCCAAGATACTCATGGAAAACTATCCTCGTCCTTCAAAGAATGTTATCACAATGTTGAACCGGCATATTCTTACAAAAGAGGTTCAAACTTCCATTACATTCATAGGAAGTTGAGGGGTAGTGCTACTATCATGAAATCATTCTAGAATGTCATTGGATGACTTAAGAAAAATTTCAGAGCTATTCTTTTGAATGCATTAATTTAGTGATTGCATGATGAGATAATTCCTATGTCATTAACTTCATCAACCCTAGAAGAGGAATGTTGGAAATGTTATTAATGATTGTCAAAGAATGAAAAAAAAATATTGTTCCCATGTTGTAGTGTTTTTTTGAGTGGTTGTCAATTGGAGCATTATGACATATAGGAGATCAAACAAGTCCTCAAGTTTATAAGCGGCACACTTATACTTCCCCTGCAGGCCATTCAAAACATTTGGTGATTCCTTCCAGCTTGAACCTCCACTTCCTCACAGTTTGACATGTTACTTGGATGGTCTGGCCTTTTAATCAAGCTTCAAATTATTGCAAAAATTGTGTTATGGTAAGCCCTAGGCTCATAGCATTGTCTCTATCCATACCTTAATCAATCTGCAAGCTCAATTTAGGATGCAATTTTCTAAAGTCTGCCCAACTAAACTTCCCAAGAAGACCACCCCACCGAAAGGGATGAGACTCTTCTAAAAAATGTGTGTACTATATGCCTAAGGTGGAATAAGGTTTTACCAATGGAAGCCCTCTCGACACATACAACAATATTCTGCTCGTCCCCACCAATCACAACAGTGAATGGATCCATTCTTGTGGTCTAAGATCTATAAGCCAGGGTGTAATTTATTTTTGGCTGGTATGCCCACATTCTTTGGCAGCTGCTCAAATTAAACAACAATTATTTTCAACATCATCAATGGCTACTTCCACGTCATTTTGGTCCCATCTCCTGGCAATAAGAACTATTTCATCAAAACCCCAAATCTTACATGGAAATTGTATTTTTATTCTGCCATCTTTTGTGCAGCTTAATCCCTGATTCCTTCACTTGCCACACAAATTGTGCTAATAAGGGCTTGGTTTTCTTTGGCTGTTTCTACATTGATATTGGTTGGTTTCTGTGACATGTCAGCATAAATGTGGGCAACCAATACGCTATTGATTTTGGGAGGATGTAAGATGCTACATGCCTATCAACCCCAAATACTACAAAATACATTTAATTTATAAATAACAATGTGCATGGTTGGGGTTAACGAGTAGTTCATCCATGTGCTTGGTTCTGATTTGATGAAAACTAAATCTCGTAATAACCTGCCTCAAAAAAAAATTTGGCAATTGAGATTGGATATTAAAAACCACATATCTCGCTGTTTGGATGGTTTGCTTGTAACTATGTAATTAATGCATTGGATTCCAGTTGGATCAGAATTTTGCTAATACCCATTTTGTCTGAATTGTTAAGGTAGCTCTTCCAAAAGAACTTTTTTTTGCTTTAGATAACTTGCATTTCATTGCAGGTTTCTGCAGTGTATTGATTGGAAAGTAATAGTGGCTCATTTCAAAAAATTATCAAATTTGTGGGATACTCAGCTTCAGAACCTACACATACATACTCATGTTAAATATTTTTATGAATCTATCCAAAGAGTTCTCTTAGAGATTGCAAGTTCTTGCAATCCATACTACTAAATGGAATTGCTTCTGCGAAGATTGTGCAACACGTGGATTTAAAGAACTAATAAAATTTAGAATAGATAAGTGTGATTGCTGTTGTTTGGAAAGAATGCATGTTTTCTGCTTCTCAATAACTTTTCTTACATCATTCTTTGTTACCTCTTATAGGAATTGGGATGACGGTAGGAGAGGTGGACAACAGTTTTTGGAGTTCTCTTCAGTGATTTAGGTAAAATGCCATTATGCGATTCCATGCTCTATGGTGTTCTGATTTGGTTTGATAGCTTCTTCTGTTGTGAAATTTGGATTTTTACCCTTCGTCCCTATTTAATACTGGTGTACAAATTTGTTATAGATTTGGAGTCTCGATTTTACTATTGATTTTGTGTTCCTTATCTCTTCTGTGCTCTTTAACCTTGAGCAGTCAAATGATGAAAACATTGACAATATCTAGTTAGGGCTGTGTAATATTGTTCCATGCCTTCACTGGCCTAAATTTAGTTATTGTAGGTATTGGTCTCTTGGATTTTTTAGTTCTACCAATCCACCCTTCTACATCATTATTCTACAGGGTCCTTGAGGTTGTCAGCCTCTGAAAACTTATACCAAAACCATTCTACCCTGAAATCCTCACGTTGTTGCTTGTGATGGCTGGGAAATTTAGTTTGCCTATCTTTACTGGTGGCTGTGTCAGATTGCGTGACCTCCAAGAAAGCTATTGTTTCACACTGGAGTCTTTCTGATGGGATCCATTAAAGTTCGAATAAATTACATCTACATAGGTGGGTGTATGAGCCACTTCACTGAACTTCATATTTTGCATTGCAAAATTTGCTTTAGGTGTTTTGTAATTAATTAGCATCTCATCGTCTTATTCAAATTCCATTTTTATTCTTTAATTGTAACAAGCTCAATTTTACATATAATGATGTGTGTGTTCTATTCTTCTATTTAAGATAGTATGGTCCTATAATTCACTAACTTCAATGTCTGATTCCTATTACTATGATTTAATTTGACACTTGGTTATTGATATAAATTAAAGCAAGCTTGTATATATCTCTATTAGCACAACCCATGGAGCTTCATCCTCATACCAGTGATTCTTTAGCAAGCTACACCTTATGAGAATTACAATGTTATAGTAATAAGTATAAATTCTAGAAGCATGGGTAGCAAAAAGGTAAGAATATATATTTCATTTAGCCGCGTAATGGAGTCAGAAGATCAAGAGGATGTCGTTACCATCTCCAACACCAGCCGAGGGAGCAACAACAGGGCACCGGCAAACAATATGTGTACAATGAACCTCCATGATAAGAAGAGAAAATGGAATGGAAGTTTCTCGGCGCACCATCCAATTACTTGATATGACTCGTAGGCCCATTGATCTAACACTTTGGGGCTCAGTAGCCGAGCAAGTGGGCAATGAATTGCAACAAAGCTACTACTTGCAAGACACTACAGTTCTAGTGGTTAAGGGAGGCCGTGTTACTAAGTTCAATGGAAGAGTACTCAACACCACAAGTAATACACAACTGATGATCAATCTCCAAATTCCAGAGACAACGGAGTTAAAGTCATGGTTCGATGACAATGTTAAGGACAACGGTGAGCCATCGATTAGCTACACCCCACAACCTCCTACAATATTGAGAATGACAATTCATGATATACATGATCAAACTGTGTGTTCTACTTGTGCTATAAAGTGCATCGTGAAAGCAACCATTATAGAGGTCAACACAGACAAGCTATCCTACCTGGCTTGCCCCAACCAAGTGGCAGGAAAGCAATGCAAGAAAAAGTTGTCTGAAAATGCAAATGAAGAATGGTACAGTAAAAAATGTGACAAGAAATTTACAGATTGCAATTATAGCTACATGGTCCGCCTATAATTGCAAGACCACACTGGGGAGCTATGGGCAACTGCATTTGATGAAGGAGCAATACAACTGCTCGACATGACTGCGAACACATTGCTAGAGCTAGCAGCTGAAGATGATGCTTGTGGCGGGGCTGCTGTGGCGACGACGGCAGTTGGTGTCATCACCACAGTGGCCCCGCCATATTTCTAACCACCAACGTCGCAATTGCAACGTCTGCACACGCATTGCGACGAAATAAGTGTCACGTGCATAGCAACACCATTGCAATTGATGATTTTGCGTCGCAATTGCGACACATTTGCAAACATTGCGACGGCCAACAGCGTCGACAGCAGTGCTACCGTGCTGCTAGCACTGTCATAAGTTTCCATGGACATCGCAAGTGCGACGCCCATGATAGAACTATAAAGGCTCTCACCTCAGCGAACCCGTAGGCAGATGCCGACGCCACCCCGTCGCAATGCGTGGTGAAGACATCGAAATTGTGAAGGGAACCACATCCATTGCGACGGGAGCAATGATGGGATAGAATGTTGAGCTTGCGATGGATAGGCGTCAAAATTGCGACGTCGAAGAATGGACTTCGTAATTTGTGACTAAAAAAAAATGACGTCTTCTACCGTCGTAGTGGCGACACATTTGCGTCGCAATTCCGACACTTGGCCATCACAAATCGATGCCGAATGTATTAGTGTTCTAATTCCGACTATGCATGGATTTTCCCTTTTTCTTTCTAGATGGACTTATTAATCCTCCAATTTGATAATAATTCCTATGATATCATCTTTAATGTTTGAAATTCTATATATATATTTGGTATTACATAGAGACATGTCTATTCATAATATAATAATTATATTAAGAATTATAATTATATCAATTATATAATAATATTATATATTAGTTTTATAAGTTTAATAACATATATTATATTGATCATTATTAATAGTATTACTTGTTATAAATATTAGTTATTCATTAATTTATATATCATAGTACATATATAGGTATATATATTATTTAAATATCTAATATATATGTACATATATTATATGTGTATGATAATATATATATATATATATATTTAATTTATATTAATCATTTTAATTATTTATGATTACTTAATATAGATATAATTTCCATATACTATAGTACATAAAATACCTAATATATATGTATATATATTAATTATTTATAGAATGACAATTAAATATCTAATTATACATATAGATAATAATATTCATATATATAATTAATATTTATAATTTATTCTATATAAATTATCGATTACTAATATTATACTTTTTTATGTATAACTAATTTATATACTAAAATGGGGATATCACACCTGATGACAGTATCACCTCGTGGAATGACTTGGAGAAATTATTCAAGGAGCAATATGGAGACAACACTAATGCAGGATTCATGTTAAATGAATTCAACAACATCAAGAAGAATCCAAATGAGTTCACATTTGATTTCAATGTAAGATTCTAGAAAGGTATGTATAGATTATTTGAAGTTATGAGGTTGAATGAAGATGTCTGTCTCACAACATATTTCAATGCTTTTGATAGCAAAATGGCTTATCAATTGAGGGATAAGGATCCCCAAGACTTTAAGGGATGCCTGTAGAATTGAAGTAAATATAGAGAATAATAGGAAAGCATCTGGCAAACTGGGTAGGAGGGATGCTCCAAAGCTTTTCAATCCTAAGAACAATAATAAAAGGGAGGCTGATAAAACCCCTATAGGAAAGAAGCCAGAAGAACCCACTATAAGCCAGGTTTTGGAATTTTTTAAGAAGATGAATCCCACTAATTTTAATAAGCCAAATATTACTGAGAGAACTCCTATGAATAACAACAATTTCAATAGGCAGCCTAGAATGCAAAATTACCCTTACACCACTTAGTGGAAAGATGGTAAGCCAGTTCCCAATCAGACCCAAAATGTGAAGGATAAGGGTACTCCAGATCCCTTGCAAAGGAACACTGTAAATATGAATGATGATGTACCATGGTGCATTATATGTCAGTCACCTCATTGTAGTGATTATTGTGTTGTTGCTCAGTCATTTGCCCAAGGTCAAGGTGTGCAACCTGAAGAAGAAAGTGAAGAGAAAAGCCATGATGATATAAGTTGTAATATGGTAAGCATGTGTGATGATTTGATAGATTCTGATTTAGAAGAACCTGAAAATGACATTATCAATCAGAGAATTTCTTATCATTTACATCATCAACAAGTTCTTTTAGATGATGAAGGGTATGATATAGATAAGGTGTGCATTACATCTTCTAATGTAGGTCTCACACGCTTAAGAATGCCCTCCAAAGAAGAGATTGATAGAATTATAGAAAAAATGATTTCACAAGTCCATAGTAACTACAATTTGAGAAGTGGAACAGTAAATAATGATGCAGGAAAGCCATCTAGTGTATTCATCAAAGATATCACCCATAAGATGAATGATCAAAATAGGAGAGTCAATGAAGATGTGCCCAAGATCAAGGACAATAAGGGTAAGAAATGGGAACCAAAAAAGAAGGTTCAGTTTTAGACAAATGAAATAGCAAAAGCAGTTGTGCAACCAAAGAAATCAGAACCTGATACTATCAAGCAAATAGTGGTGCCTGCTGCTCAAAAGATTCCAACTCCAGGTACTCTTGTAAAACCCACTATTATTGAACCTATTGATATGATATCTATGTTGTCCCAAATTATAGTAAAAGTGCCCTTGTCTAAACTTCTTAGAATTGAAGAGCATAAGAAAAAGGCTTTATCAAGGTTGGGTGGAATAGGACAAAATAATACTGTTGGAGATCAAACTATTTCCCAACAAACCCCATTAGTAATAGAGGATAGTGGTATCATATCCCAGACTCCTCAAATGTTTTTAGATGATTCCTTAGTGGCATTTATAGAAGATATTGATCCTTTTTTCTCAATCTAATCATAAAAGGGAAGACCCTAAAAAACTGTATGATAGACTCAGGAGCTTCCAACACTATAATGCCTTTCAAAGTAATGGAAGCCTTAGGATAGAAAGTGAATACCAAGAAGGGTAGATGCAGAGGAATGGATGCTAGGGAAGTCCCAGTCATAGGTACCATAAACACTTTATCATTCAAACTAGCTGCATATCCTGACGTAGAGTTAACCATGTCTATCTTGGTGGTGAATATACCTCCACACTATGGAATGTTAGTATCTAGAAAATGGAGTGTTTCCATGGGGGGAAGCCTGCAGTGTGACTTAACCTATGCTACTTTCCACATTGGGGATAAAGTTGTCAGGGTAAATAGAGAACCAAGGGTTAATCACATTTTAGGGGAAGAAATTGACAAAGATGCCACTTGTTTCTTACATACTGGGGTCAATGCTTTCAGAGCCAAGTTGATTATTCAAGAAGTTGAGAATTTACTTGCTATAATTGAACATGAAGTTGAATGTTGTATGAACTCATCAAAATTATGGACAATGTTCTTTGATGGGGCTAGTCCTAAAGAGGGTGTAGGGGCAGGTGCAGTCTTTGTCTCCCCTGAGAATAATACCTTCAGATATTCATTTACACTGAAGTTTTCCTACACAAATAATATTGCAGAATATGAGGTATTATTGCTAGGATTGAAAGTTTCCACACATCATGGGATCAAAAAGTTACATGTTATAGGGGATTCTGAGTTAGTCATCTCCCAGATAAAAGAAATGTATGCATCCAAGAATAGGAGACTAAAATAGTATAGAAATGCAGTTTGGGATCAGATAGAATACTTTGATACATTTGGTATCTCATGGAGAGATAGGACTCAAAATAAGATGGTTGATTTGTTAGAAAATGTAGCAATCAAGCCTAAGGAAATATCATTTACAAGAATATCTCAGATTGAGGTACAAAATAGGCCTTCTATACCTAATAACATTGAAAACTAGCAAGTCTTTGAAGATGACAAAGACATTACAATTTTTTTGCTAAATGAAGATAAGTACCATGGTCAGGAAATGGATTGCAGTGAACTAGTTGAAACCATAGATGGTAAGGAAACCATTTTTGGCCAAGAGATTATGCAATTGAAAACCAATAAAGTGCCTAAGGGGCTAATGGTCTTGGAAAACATTTTTGATAACTAGGATAGAGCAGAACCTGGAGTTAAGGATCTTAAACCTCAGGAGTTACAAGAGATAAACCTAGGCACTGATGAAGCCCCCAAAAACATTTATATTGGCCAAAATTTGCCTGTTAAAATAAGAAAAACATTGATTGACCTGCTTAGAAAGTATAGACATGTTTTTGCATGGTCATATGATGACCTTAACACTTATAGGGAAGATCTGTTCCAGCATGTCATACCCTTAAAAGATAATGTAAAACCTTTCAGACAGAAACAAAGACCAGTAAACCCTACCCTAGCTCCCAAAATGCAAGAAGAGTTGATGAAACTAAGGGATGGGGGAATATTTAAACCAATTAGGCATTCTACCTGGGTTTCAAATTTGGTCCCTGTCAGAAAGAAGAATGGGGATATAAGATTGTGTGTCAATTTTAGGAACTTAAACATTGCATCTTGAAAAGACAATTATGGATTGCCTAATATGGAAGCCATGTTGCAACAAGTGACTGGTTCTAAGTTAATGCCAATGATGGATGGTTTCTCTGGATATAATCAAGTTCTAGTAAGGGAAAGTGAACAATTCAAGACAACCTTCAAAACCCCATGGGGAACATATGTATATGTAAGGATGCCATTTGGCCTAATTAATGCAGGAGCTACTTTCCAAAGAGCCATGGATGTGGCATTTCATGATTATATTGACAAATTTAAGGTTGTATACCAGGATGACCTTACAACATATTCTAAGAAGGTTGAGGAGCATTGCAGACACTTGGAGAAAATCTTTATCAAAGCTCTGGAATATGGAGTGTCCTTGAACCCAAAGAAATGCACATTTGGGGTGACAGAAGGCAAATTACTATGACATATTGTGTCTAAGGATGGGGTGAAAATAGACCTTGAATGAGTAGCTACTATTGATAAAGTCCCCAAGCAAAAAAATATAAAAGGAATTCAATCCTTCTTTGGTCAAGTCAATTTTCTTAGGAGATTTGTTACTAATTTTGCTAAGATCAGTAGACCTATCTCAATGATGCTCAAGAAGGGAGCCACTATAGATTGGAATGGTGAATCTTCACAAGCATTTCAAGATATTAAAGCTGCAATAAAAAATACTCTAGTACCGAGAACCCCAAATTACAAAAATCCTATGCATATCTTTTCTTTTGCATCTTTTCACACTATAGCTGCAATTTTATTGTAGAAAAATCAAGAAGGATATGAGCAGCCCATTGCCTTTTTCAGTAAGTCACTACAGCCGGCTGAATTAAAATATGAGATAAATGAAAAGTAGGCATATACTTTAGTAAAGGTTGTAAAAGATTTTAGATGCTACCTAGTAGGTTCTACTATCATTGCCTTTGTACCTAGTGCTGTAGTGAAAGATATATTTTCTCAGCAGGAAGTATCAGGCAGAAGGTGTAGATAAATCAACAAGATCCAAGAATTCAATATTGACATATAGATAACTAAGTTGGTAAGAGGTCAAGGTTTGGCCAAACTCATGGCTGAAACTAATCTAGAGGCAAATCAGATAAATTTGGTAAGTGATGATCTTAGAGCTGACTTATGTGACATGGATTAGTGTGATTGGTACACCAATGTTATATATTATCTACAACACATGGAAGCTCCCCCTCATTTTCCTAAAAATGAAAAGAGGAGTACTAAATTGCAAGCCATCAGGTATATAATTGTCCAAGGCAACCTATGGTGGAGAAATTTTGAGGGAGTATTGTTGAAATGTGTTGATCAAGAAAAGGCAAAAGAGGTCTTGAAGGAAATGCATGCTGGAGTGTGCGGGGGATAGTATATGGCCAAAACTACTGCACATAAAGTAAAGAGGGTTGGATTTTTGTGGCCTTTCCCTTTCAAGGTTGCTCAAACTATGGTTAGAAAATGTGACCTTTGTCAAGTATTTGCTGGAAAATTGAAGTTCTCAAGTAATACTCCATTGAAGCCAGTAGAGGTTCAAGCACCCTTTCAACAATGGGGTCTGGATTTCATAGGAGAAATATTCCCCAAGTCTAGCACTAGCTACTCTTGGATTCTAGTGGCTACTGATTACTTTACAAAGTGGGTAGACACTATCCCCACAAGAAATGCAACAAGTAGAGTTTTCAATAATTTCCTACTGAATAATATTTTCTCTAGATTTGGTTGTCCTCAAAAAATTATAATAGATAATACTATGTGCTTCATGTTTGAGGAATTTATTAAATTTTGTGATAAATATGGAATAACAAGGTCATCATCTTCACCTTATCATCCACAAGGGAATGGACAAGCTAAATCCACAAATAAGAGCTTGTTGAAGGTTATTAAGAGAACTTTGGATGATAACAAAAAGGCATGGGATTCCAAGTTACAATTAGCAATATGGGCTGATAGGGTAACTGTGAAAAAGGCCATTGGTGTAGCTCCATTTGATATGGTATATGGAATTCAAGCCAAAATGCCTCAGAACAACTTGATGGGACTCTTCAATTACATTCAGTTGTATGATGAAGATACTACAAATGAAATGTAAGAAAAGATGGATGAATTGGTAGGACTGATAGAAACCAGCAGAGAAGCATTTCTTAAGAACCAGAAGTTGCAACTGCAAGTTAAGACACTCTATGATAAAAGAACGGTAAGTAGGAAGTTTGAAGATGGAGATCTAGTCTTAATGTGGAATGCCAAAATTGAAGAAAAGGAGAAACATGGAAAATTTGATCCTATCTGGTTAGGCCCTTATTTGATTGAAACTACTTGGGGTGAGGATTCCTATATACTCAAAGATTTATTGGACAATATTCTTGAACTTCCAGTTCATGGATAGTTCTTGAAGAGGTATTTTTCTTGAATGATACTTATTTTCTCCACGAACAGTACTGTTAGGGTTTCCTGGTGTTTTGTACATTATGTATATTCTGTAAATCCTTGTAAATATCCCTGTGCAGTCTGGTTTTTTCTTTCTATTTGTTGCTCTATGCTCTCTGAAGAAGTTGTCATTTTACACCAAGTATGTGGTCTTCTCTCCCATAGATTATGAATTCTTGCATAGACTCACGTATTCTATCATCCCCAGACAGAGCCACTATTGGCTTGATTTTTCACTATGTAGAGGTTAAAAGAAAATCTTGTGAAAAATCATTTAAATCTTGAAATTTTGAAAATTAGGGTTTTATTCCTTGTGTTTTTTCAAAGTCATCAGATTGCCCTAGCTTTAGAATACCCTCAAAATTGTTTTCAAAAAAAATGTTTTCAATGACATTTTTCCCCAAGGGAGGGCTTGCATAAGCATGAGGTCATTATATTTTTGTTTGATCTTACGTGACTGCACCTAGGATACAAATTAATTAATTATTCTATTAGCCATTACCTCTGATGATGCAAAGTCTTTTTAATCGTTGATCTTGTTTAGATCAATGAGTATCGCATACCCACAATTTCAAGATGCAAGGCCTTTAAGTAAAGCGGGCATGCAACTTGGTGACACATTGCCTTTACATTCCTAAATTTTGGTGAATCATAAATTGTCAGGAACTTTTGTAGGTTTGTCAGTACTTTTGCGCACGACCTAATTTTTTTTGCGATGCCATTGGAGGATTCGCCTATAGAGATATATCATTTATCACCAAGAAGCATCAGCCATTGATTTCATCTCAATCAAGGGCTAGCACTTTCTCGCAAGAAGAATATGCTCAACAGATAAATAATACGGGGAAGCAAAAGTTGGACAAGTGGAACGGTCTGAAGAGATGTGCCCGTTGTTAAAAGAATAAAGGTGAGATGTCCTCTATGATGTATGTCAAATGAGTTGGAATAGGTGGAGGAACATCATTCATCACTATTAGCCAATATGCTACTCAAAAGGTGAAGTTTATGTAACTATTGATCTATCAGAGATCAAAGGGCAACGTATGCCTTCACTTTGAAACTGCATAGGAAATAAGTAATGCGGACAAGCAGATTTGTGACATGTGGCAAGGTGGGGTCAGGTATTTGCAAAGTAGTATGCCACACTGTAAATGATTGATGACATGTACTGCCAGATGTACCACATGGAGGAGTTTTGACTTTTGGATGGAAATGAAATCTTATACTCTGTAGATCTTTCAAAGATCTACGGTTAGTGCAATCCCGCATTATGAAGCTATAAATTAGATAAGAAAAGTGGGAATGTGCCTTTGCGACACATGTTATAGTGGGACTAGACCATGAAAAATGCAGGAGTCATGCCATAGGCTCCGCCAAAGGTTCTTAGCTGGAGATATTTATGACCTGGGCCAGAAAGGTGTCAAAAATAAACAAAATAGTTAGAACATGTGGGTTAAAAATTTTCATGTCATTGGCCCAAGTGGATAATGCTAGCATGAAGTGAAGAGTTGTTTCTGAAGGATGATCTTTATCCTGATCAACAAAAGGCGCTTTCCCGCATTTTGAATTTGAGCAATGTTTAAACAAAGCGAGAATGTGCCCTGCAGACACATATACTAAATGATACCAAGTACTTTCTCACCCAAAAGATGATGTGGGATCTGTTGGCATGGAATGTGGTTAGACGAAATGAGCTCATATGGTAGTTTCTTATTGGTCAGTATAGCTAACTAGTTTTTATTAGAAAGTGGATAAGTCAGATCGTCAATCTTGTCTTGATCGACGAATGGTGCTTCCCCGCAATTCTAAGATGAAGGGATTTTAAATAATGTGGGGAAGTGAAATTTTGACACGTACCATTGTTTTAAAAGTCGTAATGTTTGTTAATTTTTAAATTAGGACCATCTAATCTAGTGAAAATCTATGGATGGGATTCAAACTTGGATGCAAATTGCAGGTAACAGTTACTGAGAGTAAATATGATCTAGACCTTATATGTGCAATTTTATTGCATGATAAGAGCCCATGATTTCACAATTAATGAACCACTAAAGCATAGAGAGAATATCAGGGCATACAAAATTTTCAGAGCTAGGGCACAAAAAGTTTTGGTTAAAAATCTAGTAGAATTGCAAAAGTTTTCTCATAGTGCAGAAGTGTGAATTTTGGTAGGTAAGTACTCTATGGTTTTCTAAGTAAATTTGAACTATCTGCTGTTGTAGAATTTTCTAGGGTTCATTCAAAATGCCTCCTCGAAAAGAGTTTATTAGGCAAACCGATTATTTGAAACGTTTTATGCATGATTACTTTCTTAAACAATTCCCCTTATCAATGCATGAAATAACTAAGGGGAGGGAACTCATCCTAAAATATCCTAGAATAGGTGTAGCAGAGGGTTTTTACGAAAAAGCTAATTGGGTAAGAGATGCTCAGGTTTCCATGGGAGGTCTAGAGTTATTCAAGAAATGGTTTTCAGAGTGAAAACTGGATACTCCTATGAGTAATGTTTGGGAGTTTGATATTGGTAAACTAGTAGTCCCCACTATTTTCTTTGATAGTGATTTATTGATGGACCTAGCAAAGAAATATGATCCTATTACAGGATGGGTAAAAAATCATTCTGGAATCAATCTTTTTAGGGTTTTCCCTGAGCCATTCAGTGAGGTTTTCAACCTTAACCCTAACCACGCAATGCATGAAATCATTGATATGGATGATCTACAAGCCAAATATGATGCACAAAAAATTTATCTAAGAAAAAGGTCACTATAGGAGCATGCTGCCAAGGTTGGTAATTTGCCTATGATTACAGCTAGTACCCCAGAGCCATTGTTGAGAAGACATTTCAACCTGAGAGCTCAAGCACTGTATTTTTCTCTTTGCAAGATTTTGGGGATAGATGAAGCTGATCAAATTCTAGGTTCTATTGTCCTTATAATGGCTCAAACCCTTCAATTTGGAATGAGTACCATTCTAGATTTTGCCACTTTTCTATCAAAAGAGATTCACAATGGTTTGGTTGGAATAGCAAGGGGAAAAGTAAACAAATCATTCTGTTGGTATTCATTGTTGATACATGTATGCTTATACAAGGGACATACTTTCTTCTCCAAGGGTATGGAGTTGGAAACAACAAAGGATGGAGAAAGGAATCCAGTGTAGTTATGGAGTGTGGATATGACTTCAGAAGCCATAGATGCTAGTTATGTAAGGTTTGATAGATTTTTCGCATCTACGCTAAGATTGCTTTTGAGAGGGGAGAGCCCTAGAATTCCACAAGCATTGTTGGAATTGATTAGACCTAAAAATCATGCACAAGGGCTTTTGGTTAATCAAAATTCGGGGGATAATCCCTTATAATGTTTCAACTGTGATAAGGGTATATGGTTTTATGGGAAAGCCACATGTGTTGCATTTTCATGTGACTTTGAAGATTCAGATTACTGAGCTCTTATGGCAGATAGGCACTATAGATGAGAGGAAATTGATTAAGAAGGGCACTTTCTTTCCAATTTTCACTTTAGTGCATGATTTTGTCTTTGTCAGAAAAGGGTGGAAGCACCTAAATTTGTTTTTGGATAGATATAACATGGCAGAGTCTCATGCCAAATTCAGTGACCCTGAAGGATTCTATGACCTTTTAAAACAAAGGGTAAGAGCTTCCCATATGGTACATTAGGTTTATTGTCCAGAAGATATAATCAGAAATATCTTCACATTGCAAGAACAAGAATTGAGAAAAGAGAAATGGATAGTTTTCAGTAAGACCCTGGAATTTATTAATGCTTTTGACCCCCAGTATGACCCATTGAAAGATAAGAAATACTAGGGAGCTACAATACAAGCATTAATGAATAATTCTGCCATAATAATTCAAACCATGAATGAAAAGAAAGCTATCTATGTTGAAACACATCCAAACAAGGCTATAGAAGTACAAAGAAGAATAAGCAGTAGAAATGTGGTAGCTCCTAGCCAATATACATTGCAGAAGAGGCCAGGTTATGTTATGATTCAAAATGTGCAACAAGCACCCTCTCATCAGAAGCAAAGGTCAAGAAGCCCATCTGCAGCCCGCTCTCCAAAAAGGAAAAAATTAGAGCAGGGGTCTTCTTCTTCTCAAAAGGAACAATACTCCCCAAGCCAATCCCCAATTCATATAGATGATGAAGCATCTCTAAGGGAACAACTTAGACAAATGGGTGGAGAAGGGAATGTGATTGTCACTTCTACAGACTTGGATGTTGGATAGCCACAAGAACCTCCTACACTTTCCTTGGACCTAACCATTTCTGATTACGAAGGTAAGGAAATTGACCCAATAGTTGCATAGGCTTCTAAAAGATTTATTAATAATGAAAATTTTGTAAGATCTAGGGCTTTTGCTCATTTTTTGTGGAGATTAAATATGGGAAATTTTGAGAAAGCCTGTGAGAAAATCAAAGCTGAGCAACTAGATAAACCTGACTCAGTTATTAAGGGAGAGGTGAAGTCAAAAATTTTGAATGATTTTGCCCAGTTTACTCCTAAAGTTGGGAGGCAAATAGTTAGATTGTCAGGAGTCCTTCTTTTGCCAAAATGGGATATAGAAAATGCAATTGTTTTTTATTCAGTAAGGAAGCAGAAAGATGTTCAACTAACAACTGCTGAAGAAATATTATAGGCTCATAGAGGAGTTAAATTTAGTGATGACCACCAAGCCCTTGTTATATGGTCTATGGAAAAGAGGGAAAATACCAGGCTCCATGATTTTCCCACTGCAGAGCATACTGGTACATTGACAGTATATAGGGCTAGTGAAGTAAGTAGTAAGAAAATAATGGGAATGGCCTCAGAAGTGCTAAAATTGGGTGGTTTTGTATCTGGCCAGGAAGAAGATAAGTTTACCAAACTCAATGCTAGGTTTGAAGAAGTTTTAAAAGCATATGAGGAAAGGGGTATACAGATACAGTCACTGGAAAATAAAGTGTCTCAAATGGAGAAGATACTTGGAAAAAGAAAGGTGGGAGAATCCAGTGCACCTAGAATTGCATACCCTCCACAATCACTTGATAGAACAACCCCTATTGTTGAAATACCAGACACCCCTGAAAGGCCCCAATTCTATACTACAGAGGACTTTGAAGAAGAAAAAACCAAATTACATGAGTTGCAGGTAGAATTAAGAAATCAATATGAAGGAAAATTAAAGCAGGGTGTGATGTATTTAAGGGATAAAATACAATGGTCAGCCTTCTTTGATCAGTTGACAAGAATTTCAACTCTCATGGATGAGTTGAATAGAGATAAGGATAAATTGACTCCCCTTGCACAAAAGTGGAGGGAGAGGAATAATAATATCACAATTATGTGTATATCTGCCATCCAAATGCCTTATCATCAAGTAGAGAAATTTTTTGATTTGTTAAATAAACTAGAGATTTTGATGATAAAAGGGATTCTTTGCAGAAGAGATTAACACTTTGTTTTTCCTAGGATATTGCTGAAAAATTCACTTTATTTCCTTGTGCTTTAGAATCTGTTGATATAATAAAGGAAAAGGAAAAGTGGAAAAAGGAGTTGGATGAATTATTTTATGAAAGGATCAAGAACATCATGAGTGAAACTGGCCACTAGTTTTGGGCAAGGACAAACGAAGAGTTGGTAAAGATACAGTTATTTTATAATGCCATGAGAAAAGAGTTTGATGATTTAGAGGAAATAGAAAATTCTTTAGTGATTATACAAAGAGAGGCTCTAAATTTTAATTGGCCAGATGATGATGCTTATAATAAATGGAAAAATTAGTTTGTAGAGCAAATGTCAGAAGGTGATGAGGAGGGAGATGCAAAAGTAAAAGTTACCCTCATAGTTAGTAATGAAGACATGGAAAATCCCCAGACTAAAGTAAGTTTGTATTTATTTGAAGATGACACTTCACTTTTTAACCTCATGGCCACTTACTCTAAGGATGAACAATAAATGAAGAATCAAATCATATTTTCTTGTCTCAACAATTGAGAAGCATAACAGAAAGGGACCCACCAAGGAATGTTCGTTGTTATAGCTTTTCTGTTATTGGCTTTTGTCTTTTATGATAGACATTTGTCAGTATCTTTTAGAAGACACATGTCACTTTCTTTTAGCCTAAAGCTTGTTGCATCTCACACTATTTTAAGTGAGATTCCAAGGCTAAAGAAGGGTCTGAATTCTAATTTTCTAAGTGATATACTTAGTCTATCTTTGGTCCAAATTTTTGAAAGCAAGTTTATGATACATTTTCTTTGTCAATTGTCTAAGAATACATGAATATAGAATGAGCTATGTTTCTTTCTAAAGGTCATTCTGAGTCTATTGTAAATGATATACAATTTTCAAAGAAAATGAATACAAATTGTGAACTGTCCCCATATCAGCTCTTTCTGAATCTTTTCTCCTTCTAATTACTTGGTTGTCTTGATATTCTATAAGTAAAAGCTTGTGCAATTGAATGCAATCTAGTTAGGTTGTATATCTATTTATCACTATTGTTAATTCAATGGATTAAATAAAATCTTTGATGAATGTGATAAGGTTTCTTTAGTAATGGAAAGGGTTTTGAATGATAAATTCTAATAAGAATTGCTAATAAAATTTGTTGTAAGGCAACAAGTTAGATCTAAGAATTTTCTGTAGACTCTAAACCCCAATGGATTAGGCACTGATCAAATTGATCTAGCTGAAGGAGAAGTATGTCACAAATGGTTGTCTAAAATGCAGAATTAAATCAATTTCACTTTCTTTTCCTATAGATCTTCAAAGCTGGCTAGCACTTGTCTACATGGAATGTTTTAGCTTCAGTTAGCCACTATTGTTAAGAACATTTGTAGATCTATAGAAGAAATTTTGGCCATATCTGTTATATGGGATGTGTTTATCAAGTTATTAAGAATTATGTATGTGTTTGAGGATTTTGAAATGAGAATCAGAATGAAACTAAAAATAATCCTCATACAATTTTCCTAGTCTTGAATCATCCCTGGTTATACCCACCCTGGTTTTGTAGAGCCAAAAGAGTAGAAAACCACCTTTGGTTTTGTTGGAGTTGGGTCCAAATGCTTTACACATGCAATTGTTAACAAGAATTGGCTAACGTTTAGATTGTATGAGTATTATCATCTTGGTATTAAGCATTTTCTTGCTTAGTAGTTTTAGTCCTTTTAAAAACCCCAACAAAACCAATGTCATACACACACTAGAGAGGTCTAGGCACACACAAAGTCTTTTTAGGGATCTTGGTAGAAAGTGTGCTAACCTATTTGCCCTAATGAGCAATGCATAACGATAACTTGAAATTGACATAAATGTACTAGAGTACAAAAAATAGATCATATCGCACATGATGTGTGTAGTTAGTTGGAACCATTCAAGTGATACCAAGATATGGAAGATCAAGGCACACTATCAAAGTCCACTACTAATACACAAAGATGAAATCAACCAAAAGAGACCTCATGACCAAGTAGTCATTCATCCCACAGTTCTTGGTACGAATGCTAGTCCAAAAGTGAAGGTTGTAGTGCCTTGTATAGGAAGGAATCATCCTATGAATTTTTTTTTTTCTGACTTGTTGTTGCAAGTGTTTTTTGGTAATAACTATGAAAATAATAAGCTTCTCAAATCGTGAAGTCTGAAATGGTTATTTGTTTAAATTTTTCTGCAAACATTGTCATGATAAAAAATCTCAATGTAATGGTAGTCAGACAAACATTCGATGGGAAGTACCTCATGAACTAGAGGTCTTTTGAGAGATGAAAGTGAATGGATGCCTTATAGTCAAGAGGTATTTTATTGGATGCATGAAAAGTGCAAGTCATATAGGACTTTTGTACAAAGATGGGATGAAATGGGGGAAATGTGGTGAAGCGAGATTAGCCTTATAGATAATGGACCAACAAACCTTTTTTAGGAAACTTTTTCTCTTTTAGTGTTTTCTTTAGGAACATTTTAAAAATATTTATGGAGTTTTTTTATTTTTTGATTTTTTTGGATTTTTTTTTGAAACTTTAACAATGCTATATAAGAGTTGCAGAACTCAAGCATAGAACCTCTTGAGATGCTAGATATTTATAGGCTCAAGGAGTGTATCTCCCTCTAAAGTGGCAATCTCATATGCCCTAGGACCATATTTGGCTATAATGATAAATGGACCAAGTCAATTAGCTTCAAATTTTCCTTTCTTTTCATAGTTCTAGAGATTCCTCATGTTATGTTGCAATACTAGGTCACCCACCTCAAATTCCTGAGGTTTGGCCTTTTTTTGAAACTAGAGTTGAAGGAGACTTTGATACATGTGGAGGTGTTTTAGGGCATTGAGGCATCTCTCATTGAGGAGTTTTAGCTCTTGCAAGTGAGTAACTTAGTATTCTTCTTTGGACATCAAATTCTTGAGAGAGATTCTGAGAGAAGGGAGCTCAATTTTGATGGGTAAAACAACTTCAAAACCATAAACAAGGGAAAATGGAGTGGCTCCTGTGGGGGTATAGATGGAGGTGCGATAGGCCCAAAGGGAAAGAGAAATTTTGAGGTGCTAGTCATGGCCATCTACATCAATGGTTTTCTTTAGGATTTTTAAAATGGTTTTATTAGTGGCTTCAACTTAACCATTTCCTTTGCAAAAGTATTTGGTGGAGAAATGTTGGGTGATTCCAAATTTCCTACACAATTTGGCAACTTCCTACTTTTTGAAAGGAGTTCCATTATTAGTCATGATGTCTTGAGGGATACTAAAATGACACATAATGTAGTTCAAGATGAACTTCAAAACTTTTTTTCCAGTAGTGTGGGTTAAAGGGATAGCCTCAACCCACTTTGTGAAGTACTCAGTGGTGGTAATAATATATTTGTGGCCACTTGTAGAATTTGAATATATTTGACCAAAAAGATTGAAACCCTAGTGGAAAAAGGGCCATGGTGTGATGGTGGGTTGAAGGTCTTGTGTGGGATCATGTATCAAATCTCCATGTAGTAAACAAGGAACACATCATTTCACAAAATGATAGGCGTCAACTTCCATAGTAGGCCAATAGTAACCCATTCTGATGATCTTTTTTGCTAACATAAGGCCACTAGAATGGTGACCAAAAATTCCTTGGTGAACCTCTTCTAACATTTTTCTAGCTTCATCTGAATGGAGACATCAAAGGAGGGTTCCATTGAAGTGTTTTCATAAAAGTGTGTCACCTAGGATAGTATATTGGATAGTACAATAGATGAAGGTTTTTCTTTGGTTTGTGGAAAGGGCTATGGGAATTATTTTGTGATGAAGGTAGGCAAAATTTTTGGAGTACCATGGAGACTCGGGATTGATAATCTCATACACAAATCTGATTTAGGTTGCTTGTAAGTAGGAAGAAAATAATTCTCAACAAGAAACTCACACTTAGGACTGTATTCAGGAATGGAAATCATGGAGGTGATGGTGGACATAGCATATGTTTCTTTGTTATTAGTCCTTGGTATCTTTTGAAAGATTATCTTAGTGAAGTGTTGTTTAAGATCTTTAACTATCCAACGATATGGCAAGAACTTTTCATCCTTTTTTTGCTATTCATTTGTGACTTTCCTAATGACCAATTGGGAGTCTCCAAAGACAAGTGGGCTCTTAATATTCCATCAGATAGCTTGATGGAGTCCTATTACTATTCCTTAATACTAAGCTATGTTGTTTGTTGAAGGGAATGAAATTTTATAAGACTTAGGGATAAGGTTTCCTTGTGGTGTAACAAACAAAATTCCTACCCTCAATCCCTTTTGTGTGAAGGAACCATCAAAATAAAGATTCTATTGTGTACTTGGGGTAACAATCATGTAATTGTGTCATTTGGAAAATCTACTATGATAGGATGATTTTCTTGAAGAGGAGCTTCTACAAGTTGGTCTGCAATGAATTGTCCCTTAATGGCCTTATGATGTTTACAGACAATGCCAAATTCACTTAAAATAAAGACCCATTTTGCAACTTGGCCAGTGATGGAATATTTTGATAGAAAATACTTGAGGGGGTCTTTCTTAGCAATAAGGTGTGTAGTATAATTAAGCATGTAATAATGTAGTTTCTCTATGTAAAAGACTATAGCCAAACAAGCTCACTCTATTGGAGTGTAGTTCAACTCATAGCCAACCAATGTCCAATTGAGATAGTAGATAGCTTTCTCATTACAATTATTAGTTAGCTATGCTAAAAGAGCACCTAGGGAAACTAAAGTGGCAGAAATATAGAGAATCAATGGTCATCCTACAAGTGGAGGGACAAGTATCAGAAAATTAGGCAAGTAGATTTTAACTTGCTCAAATGTTTTCTAACATAGTTAATCCCATTGAAACTTGGTATCTTTTCCAAGAAAATGTTGGAGGGGATGAACTTTATCTACTAATTGTGACATAAACCATATGATGGACTATAAACATCCTTGAAAACTATGGAGTTGGTTCAATGTAGTAGGTGGAGGAATTTACATGATGGCTTTCACTTTTGTGGGGTCTACCTCAATACCTATTCTTGATACTATGTACCCTAACAACTTTCCATATTGGACCCCAAAAGCACACTTCTTAGGATTAAGGAAAACTTTGTATTTCTCCAAACTTTCAAATATGGTGGTAACAACAACAATGTGGGACTCACACGTCTTATATTTTCCTAGAATGTCATCAACATAGTCCTCCATTATTACATGTAGAAGATCATGGAAGAATGTGGTTATTGTATGTTGATAGGTGGTGCTGACATTTGTTAAGCCAAAAGGCATAGGGTAGTAAATATCATTTTGTGTTGATCTTCTTCTACAATTTTAATCTATTTGTAACTAGAGAAGCCATCCATTAATGACAAAATTTCATGTCTAATAGTCAAATCTACTATAATGTCTATTTTAGGAAGTGGAAAGCCATCCTTAGGAAATGCGAGATTTAAATCTCAAAAATTTGAACAAATGTAGATGCCCCAAAAGACTTTACCTATAGGAACAATGTTGGAAACCCAATAAGGATAATCAATAGGTCAGATGAATTTTTCCTCTAATATTTTCTATAGTTCTACTTTGACCAAAAATTATACCTTAGGATGCATCTTGCATAACTTTTCCTTCATAGGTTTAATCTTTGGATCCACTGCTAAGTGATTCACAACTAAGTCTATGTCTAAACCAAGCATGTTTTTGTATGTCCATGTAAAATTAATTTTTCCTTTATGTAGGAAATGAGTCATCATTTTTTGTTCTTCTCAACTTAAGTTAGCAGAAAGGTAGGTGATTTGTGGATTATCTACCATACCCAAGTTAATTGGAATTATGTCATCATTCCATAAAGATGACTTTTTTGGTGGTATAGTTCTAAATGACAAGTCAATGATCTCTCCCTCTTTTGATGCCTCTAGGAGGTTTTCACCAAAAGATGTGTCCTTTATTTTGTCTTTTTCTTCATCCAAGAGTGCTCTGAAAGAGTTTTCACTAGAGGATGTTTCTTCTATTTTTTAATTTTTGTTTTCTTTTTCACTTTTGTGACTAAGAGAGTTGAGTTGGCTACTAAAGTAGGTTTCCTCATTGTATTGGATCTCATGTTCATAATCTTGGAGATTCTTAAGGCCAAAGAGTTCCATCACTACTTTGTTAGAGTTATAGATATTGAGAGTTGGTCATGTGTCTTGAAGGTCTATGCCTATCATGTTAGGGTTGGTGAGGGGTAGGTTCATGGATGATAGGTGAGCTATGGTAATGGTATGCACGTGGTTATCTAGGTCATCCTAAATTTATTGGAATGGTACTTCAAAGAATTCCTCCTCCTCCTCAGTCTTAGAATCAGGTTCAACCGTACAATAGTTTTCAACAAAGGACACCTTGGGTTTAATGGATCCCAAATCATGTCCTTTAGGATAGCTATTAGCCTCAAGGGATTGGGCGATTCCATATTCTTTAGGTCCAAGGCTACTACCATGATATCCTATGTTCTCAATTATGGGAGGTGCTTTGACATACTTATCTTTATGGAACTCCACAAGATCATCTTTTTCCATCATAATATAGCTAATCTAAGATATTAGACTCAATATGTTCATCACTAAGTGAACCCCAATGTTCAAAGGTTATTTTATTGACATGCATTTTATCCTTATTTGTAGAAGGAGATATTTTGGAAGGTTTACCAAAGGATCAGGGGGAGAGTGGTAGTTGTCCAACACACAAGCCATTTTCAAACTTATACTCTCCCATTCCTTGATCAAAAAAAGTAAGCTTCTTTATTGTAGCATTGACCTTGATATCTACTACCTTCTCTTTTCCTTTACATGAACTGGAATCAATATTGGATAACTCTGGTATTACTTTGGAAGGTGTTTCCATTATGGTGAGAGATCTAGGTATAACCTTAGCAAATTCATTGACTAGAAAAAAATTCATTGGCACACTTCCAATCTCTTACAAAAAGAAAAATGAAAAGGATCACCTGGAATTGTGACCTCTCTTCCCTAGTGGGGAAATTTCAAGAGCTAATGATAAGTAGATGGAACCACCTTTGGTGTAAGTCCAAATCTAGGACATGGCATTCAGTATTGATTATAGTTGGCCCAACCTTTAGTGGTAGCATCATAACCCCTTACGATTCTCTTTCTCTTTCATGATATGATTTAATTGTTATCATTTCATTGACATCTAGGAGGTCTTCTAGAAGTCCCAAGAAATAGATCATCTTCAATGTACAAAGGTTCAAACCAAATCCATTATCTATAAGGACTCATTTTATTTTGTGTTGTTGTATAAGGACTTCAATGTGGAGTGAAAAATTGTGATGGTGATCAGGACCTTGGAAATCTTTTTCTGCGAAAACAAGGTGTTTTTGTGGGGCAAGATTTCCAATCATGGCAATGAATTGTGATGCATTAATGTTTTTAGGAACATGAGACTCTAAAAGAGTACTCTCAAGAATTTCTTTGTGGTTAGGTGAGGTGGTGAGAAGCTCTAGAATGGATATTTGTACGAGAGCCTTCCCTAATTGAGATAGAACATCACAGCAAGAAGTAGGTCTTTGTGAAGTGGATGGTGCAATAGGTGCATGTGAAAGTGATGGATTAGTGGGATTGGGGGTGGCAGCTTATAAAGTAATTCTTCCCTACCCAATAGTTGCACCATAATCAGCTGCTTATAGGATAAGGGTATTTACATGAGTGTCTACTTCTTCAATGTGGCCACACATAGAGTCAAAACCATATATATCATTTGTTTCTATTCTACCAGACAAGGAGTCAAAACTCGATATGTGGTTAGTAAAATAGTAAAAAATGCTAGCGTGTTAGATGTGGAGGCTTGGTTTACATTGCTTGTATTGTTGTTTCTATTGCTATTATCATTGTTGTGTTCAGGGAATGACTTTTGAAATATCTTCAATTTAGCATTTTTAGAGGGTGGTCCTCCTTCAACCTCAATTTCCCCATCATCGACAAGATTTAGGATCAAGATTTTGAGTTTGATAGACTTATTAGAGTCATGTTATTTGATGTGGTGGTACTTGAAATACTCATTTTCCCTATACCACTTGGATTTGGGTTGATTTTCATCAAAAGGCCATGTTGGGAAAAACCATCAAATGGTGATCCACTAGCTTCTAGAATATGACATCTAAGGGTTCATGAAAGGTAGTGAACTTTCTATTTTGGTCATAATCATGATTGTAGTTATTGTTGTTGTTATTGCAAGGAAATAATTATGTTTGATTATGAGATTTTTTATTGTTGTTTTGATTCTGATTCTGATTGTCATAGTTTGATTTTTTGTTGTTTTGGTTGCGATAATTGTTGTTATTGTTATTGTTTCCAACTTGAAGGTTTTGTATACTTTTAACATCAGTGACACCATCATGGGTAACAACCTTGTTTTTGGACCAAAATTTTGGTTCTCTATTGTTGTTTGTGTCATTGTTTGAGGATGAAGAGTTATAATGTTTAATGGAACCTTTGTCTAAAAGTCCATTTTAAATGTTCTTGCCTTTCTCTACTAATTTGGTAAAGTCTTCAAGACTAGCCATCTTCTTTTGGAATGACATCTCTAGGATCACTTAATAAATATGTCTACAAGGTGGGAATCCTTAATCTTGTAGGGCATGTGGTTAGCAAGGTGCCACCACCACTGTAGAAAATTAGAAAATGTTTCACTGGTTCATTGTTTAATGTTACATAAATAACTTAATGAGGCATGATGTTCAATGTTATAAGAATATTGTGCCATGAATTTTCCCATCAAGTCATTGAAGGAGGTGATGGAGCCTTTAGGTAAATTCATTAGCCACTCAAGTGTGGGGCCTCCAAGGCTTCTAGTGAAGAGCCTCTTAAGGTAATCCTCATGGTAGGAAACTTCTTGACATAAGACAAAGAAACTCTTTGAGATGTGTGATGGAGCATGTCTCTCCCATGTATTTGTCAAATTAAGGAATCTGAAAGCTTGGAAAAAATGGTATCATGTTGATAGATTTTTCAAATGGAAAGGGACGATTTTTTCTCAAAAGAGAAATCTTTCACCCCTTTGTTGCTCATATTGTGGACCAAACTTTAGAGTTCATGTAATTGTTGGGATAGATCTTGGTTTTGTTGCATCTATGATGGTTCAAAAATGATGAACCCACTTCCAAAGTTGTATGGATTCCCAAACATGTTATAGGGTGGTGGAGCTGGTAGTGTGCCACTTTGCCCAATTTACTAATATGCAATCATTGAGATTGGCATAGATGTTTTCATCATATTTGTTGGCATTTTTAAATAGGAGGAGTACATTAGTTTTATCAAGATTGACATTTTTTGTATAGGTTCTTGCTAATGTTTAAGCATCCTACAACTAGACTTGTCAATGTTGACTATAGAATACTAGCATGTGTAGTTGTGTTGGGCATAGTAGTAATGATTTGTTGAATGTGTTCCATGTTTAATTGGAATCTGGGTTGCATTTAAGAACTTGATTTAGGTACAAAACTAGTTTTCACTAAAGGTTCTTTTCCCTTGCCAGATGTTTGGGCTATGTTTGGAGTTCGAAACATGGGAACACCATCCTTGGTAATTTCTCTAAACAAAGTGCTCTCATCAAAACTCATAGGGACACTAACATCATCCTTGATAATGCTTAGGAAGATCTCAGTTTTGTTTGCCCTAATAGATTTTTCCAACATTTCCAAGTTGTATGGGTCTACAAGAAATGTTTGGGCATAACTAGGGATGACATTATGTCAATGGGGTCTTCATCTTGATAAAATTCTTTCTCATAATGTGTATTACTCCCTAGAGTGGTTGTTTCAAAAAGGATTCTTTATTTCTTATGTGGATGTTTAGCTAGGGATACCAAAGTTCATACTAGGGGGAAATGTATTCCCCAATGAGGCTGATCAAGGAGAAAAAGGATTCTCCATCTCTTTTTGTCTTAGTAATTCCAATAAATGTTTCATAGGATTAAATGTGAGTCTTTTAGATCATATTTGTACCATACAATTGTGACCAAATCAATGGGTGGAAGTTTTTGAAACAAAGAGATGTGAGAGAGAAAATTGAACATTATATTGATAAAAAGGAAAACAACCTAAATGTGAACAAAAGACCTTGTTCATTTGGAAAACCAAGTGTGATATAGGATAAAAAATATCTTTCTCTTAACAAATAGGGACAAGTGACATTTAGGCAAGATAGGACACTGAATAGAGGACTCAACATTTGGAGATAGACTTGTGATCCCAAATGAGTGAGTACAGCTGTGATAAACATTTTCTTATGGATAAAGGTCTAGTGTTTTAATCTTAGAAGTTTTGTAACTAATATTTTCTTAGGCCAAAGGATTAAAGTTCAAATGATCAAGCACTCTAGAGGAAATTTTGCAAATGGAAGACTAGAAATTTCAAAAATGGATTGATGTGGAAAATGAGGGTGATATGGTCACTATGTGGATAGCTTAATCCTCGCTCACTAGAAATAGAAATCTCAATTTACTCTAGGGAAAATAGATAATTTAAAAGTTTATCATTATAAAAGATTTGGTCATAACGATCTTGTTTAGCCTGTTCCTTTTTTACGTCTTTGATAGTGTATCAAATTTTTTTATCACTATGTGCTAGGCTTTTTCTTTCCTTGTAGGAAAATAGTTTGGATAGTTTCACATTCTTAAGTTTGACTTTTTCAAACATGGCATGAACAGAATAACCCCAATTATAAGACCAAGCACAAGAATCTTACAAAAAAATATTGTGAATAACAAGACCCAATGAATCTCAAACGCTAGAATAGGTACAAGGACTTATGAAAATAACCATAAGTTACAAGGATCCAATTAAAACTATTTTTCTCACTAAATGTTTAGCTCACCATTTCACTCATTTTAGACTTGTTTGATGTTTGGTGTCAATTTTTGGATGTTAAAAAACCCAAGCACATTGAACACATCAATAATCATAATAAGGCTGCAACTAGGATGTAAAAATATCAACTACAGGGCATCCCCAATATGTACAAGGTACATGAGGCCCAAGTCTATAGATGAAAGAAAATAGTGCCACATTGCTGGGAGGATATGATAATCCAAGTCTCCACCTTCACTTTCCAAAGGTATAAAGTTCTTTTGGGATTGACCAAGAGTGACAAAATTTTACTTCCAAGAGAGGTGTCTTTTGATTCACCTCTCAATATTTATACTTTGCTAGAACACTAGAGTTGATGTCATCCCAAGAGGTGATGAACTCCCCAAGTAGGTTTGCTAAAAATAAAAATGAGACCACTTATTTCTTGTGCGCTCAAGATCACCATAAGGCACAAGAGGAGAGAATACATAAGTGGCCTCAAGGTTTAAAATACACTTGTTCTTTTCCAATGAAGCTTTATATTTTCTATCTACTCTAGAAGACACTCACGTTTAAGCATACATTATTCTTCCTAACTTGATACTTTCTTCAACATAGTAAAAGCGAGGATTCATCAACAAAAGTAAATCGATCATCATCAACATAAGAAAATTGATTAAAGTAGAACAAATTCCCTTAAGTCATTCAAGGTTGAGTGTATTCATTTTAAGTACCAATTCCAAATATTTCATAGCAAGCTTCTTTGTCCCTTAAGAATTCAAGATTATATGAGCATGTTTTAAACCCAAATCAAAATATTTTTCTTGTTTGATCCTTAAGCATTCAAGAGTATATTTTCTATCTAACCATTCATTCTAATGAAAATCATGTGAGTTTCTTAAGACACTCAAGATTGTATTTTGTTACTCTACACATCCATTCCAATGAAAATCTTATTCATTCCTTAAGGAATTCAAGAGCATGTTTGAACAAAATTCATTTCACTGAAATGCATGTAAATTCCCTTAAAACATTCAAGTGTGTATGTGTAATATTACCTTTAAATGCATTTAAGAGTTTGTTTAGATTTTGGTATTAGTTGCAACATACATTCCAAGGACAAGTAATTAATTCATACAAGCTCATTTGTCATCTAAATCCTACAAGTGATTAAAATCACTAAAAATACTCCAAGGTTCATTTCCTACAATAAAAATCTGATTAGTGATCCCTGTATGTCAAGTACTTAGTGAGTTAGGCATCAAAAACATAACTCAATCTACAAATAATCAAAGACAATAGACTATAGGCAGAGACGACAAACAACAAAGACAAAAAAACTTGAAGACAATAGAACACAAACTAGTACGATATATATTTTACTTACACCATGCAGTCATAGATAATAGATTAGTATTGAAGATGCCAAAAATCAAAGATGCTAGAATATCATAGATGACAAAATAGTAATAGTGGACATGATAGTTTAATGAAATGGCAAGATTAAGTCTTCCCAAAATGTAGACAAAAATTTACTGGTAAACTTTAGAGATGATAGTTTAAGATTCTACAAATATTAGGCTCCCCAAAATAGAGATGATAGACCAGGTCAAACAATTTAGACAATAGTCAAAACTACAGCGATGTCAACATAAAATGGAGATGATAGAATAGGTTTGGTTTGCGATATGAAACAATTTTGAAAAGATGTTGCAGGTAGAGATGCCAGACAATAGAGATGTTGATCTATAGAGATGTTGATATGTGCAGTTAATGAAGTGTCTTCATAGATGATACTGCATCCTAATAGAGATGAGAGTGCACAGTTTTTTTATAGTGAAATATGAGTTTTGACTCAATTTTAGAAGTGGAAGAGGGATGTGGGTCCCAATGGCCATGCAAAAAATGTATGCAAGAAAACCTAACCTATTAGAAGCATGCATAAAAAAGAAAAAATTAGTTAAACATGTGCATATTAAAGATCCAAAACAAATCAAAATACAAATTATGTTATACTTGAGTTTTAAAAGTATGCAACCAAAAAAATATAATCCTCATGCAATCTCAAAGAAGCTCAACAAGGGCACCTGTAAGAGGTCCTATTAGTGTGCTCAAGAATAAGGGATGTGGATGTGCTCTCCCCAAACAAAACTATGATGAATCCCAAAGTGATTCAAATGAAAATACAATGTGAAATATGAATGTAAACTAAGATGAGTGTAGAATACCTTCAAGAAATGGCTATGAGTAAGCCGACCTCAAAGGATTCTAAAGATGTGAATATGGAAATGAAGTAAACTAGCAATAATAAACTATCATGAAATATGCAAGTATAAATGTAAGAAATATAACATCTGCCAAAGGGTTAGTAATAAGCATGCAAATCTCTAAGAAAGCTCTAACACTATACTAGCATGATAACAATGCAAATGAGGGAGATCAAAAATGCTTGAGACAAGGGCTTTATTTATAGGCTTGAGAGAGGCCTTGACAAGGTGGCATCCACATAGGTGCCACAAGGGAGACACATGGGCTAAAGAGACAAGCCATGAAAAGGTCAACATGAGTCTTTTTGGTGAAAGTGATGACTCAAGATTTACTCACACATGTGTGAGAAACCTTGGAGAAAGGAAAGGGGGACAAGTGTGTAAGAGTTGTAAGAGGATTTGAATAAAATAATAAAATGGAAGCTTTCTTGGATTTTGAGTTGCTCACATGTGTGAGCAAACACTAAGGGACTAAAATGTGTTTAGAAAGGCATTTAGGATTAATTAAGTGGGATTAACCAATGAATAGGCTTAGAAGGATTAGAGTGATGGGTGTAGACTAGGTTTTAGGATGAGATTAGGATTAAATTAAATAAAATTTAACTTAATCATGAGATTAAAGAATTTAATAAAGTGGAGGGAATTAAATAAATTGAGATTTATTTAAAAGATGATTTATGGAGCACTATGCATTAAATAAATTTAATACATTATAGGGGATGCATTTAAATTCAATTTAAATATGTTAGGGGAAGTGAATTATAATGTCAAAGGAAATATTAAATAGATTAATATAGTATTTGGGATGATTTTAAGCATCTACACCTACAAACACTAGGTTGTCATTAACTTACTCATCCAATGCCAATTTGTTCGACCAATACATCAACTTGGTCATTGTAGGTTCTCATTATATACTATAATGCTTGGTTAATATAGACTATATTACTGATGCTTAGTACTTCATGTTGCAAATAATTCTCTTTCACTTTTCACTCTATAAATTTGTTCTGTATGCATCCTTTCTTATGTAGATATGGACTTTTGGCACATTTAGGTTAGGAACTAATGCAAGATATATAATTTAATATTCAATTCCTACATACCTTCTTGACTTAGTTAGTTGTGATGTGATCACTTGATCCATTGGATTGGGTGATCTAAGCTTTGTCTGATCCACCTAATCCAACTTCCATTATTTCTTTCCATGTTTTCTTTACCTCAACATTTTCTTTATCTTTTTCATTCCCATTGTTTGGTGTTGGTGCTCTAGTTCTGTAGTTTCTATTGACATGTCCAACTTTGAGACTATTGAAACAAACTACTTCTCCATTCAACCATTTCTTGAAATTTCCTCTAAAATGTTTCTTAATTTAATTCTATGGAATTAGCTTATAATCTCCACAATAATGATAATTATACCATGTATTGTAATTGCATGGTGAGTGCTACCTTGATTAGATACATGTGTTTGTTTCTTAGATGTCTAGTTAGATTTTGTCTTGGATCTGCTCTCATGAGCTCTATTCCATATTACTAACAATTACAGAAATGTACTTCAAATCTAGATGTAGTGGGTGAATCACTTTTCTTTGATCTTCATTCATGTGCTTAGTGACCTACCTTCTTGCAATTAAAGCAATTACCAATGAACTTAGGTTTTGATGTTTGCATAGCAGTCTAGCTTTTGCAGATGTTGGTTGTGTGTCCAAGTTTTCCACAATGATGACATGTAGCCTTACCTTTCGATTTGGCATTTCTTTGTTCTCAACTCTTTGATGATTATCCTTCTTCAATAGATAAAATGTGCTTATTGTATCCTAGTCTAGAAGTATCTCTTGTTGATCTTCATGATCTCATTAGTTCTTTAAAGTATTTGATAGCTTTACTTGGTTTGTTCATTCTTTCCAAAAGTTACTTTTCAATCCTCAACTCATTTTGTAGCTTCTCATTCTATGACCTTGAACTTGCAATCTCCATGTCTGTCATGTTTTCTTCCTAGGTAGAAATTATCAACTGATTCATCATATCCAACTAATTTTTTGTGAGATTCTATACTTGAAATGATCATTCTTCAAGTTTGGTTTCCATATGTATTTTCTTCTTCTTTTGATTTCTTCTTTTTCTCTATCACTTCACATAATCTTACTGATTGGATTTCTTGTTCTCTCTTGAATCATTTTACCTCTTTTCTCAGAATGTTGTTCTTCTCCAATAGTTATGTTGTTGTTGCATTACTATCAATAGTTTTTCCACTATCAAATAGTCCTTTTGTATCAACTTCCTTATATAATGTGTCATTTTTCTAGATTGACATATCTTTCCTTTTCTTCAAGTATTTTCTTAACTCTTCTCTTGCTCCTTCAAGTTGTTGCAATATAATCTAGATTTCAATCATTTGGTTCTCAATGACTTTTCCCATCAAGTATTCCTCTATCTCCAAGATATGATCCTCTCAAGTTGTTAGACTTCTTCCAAGAGAACTTATCTCTAATACCAATTGTTGGAAGGTTTTAATGGGAAACAAGATACTAAGAGTGGGGGCAGGGGCAGGGGGGGTGGGGGTGGTTGAATCAGAATGTTAAACTTTTTCTTGTAGAAAAAAATTACTAATTTTATACCTAATTCATGTAATCTCTTAGATCTAACATCAAAATGATAATGCTAATAAGAAATTAAAACATCCATGAAAAGTTTCAACACATAACACAAATGATTTAGTTTCCCAAAAATACTTCAATGTGAAGGTAAAACTGGGGTGGGGATGAAACCCACAAGTCTTCATTGTTGCAATAATAAAGTTAACTTGTTAGGGTTACAATATTATTCATAATAAATTATCTACCCTATGAAGGGTCTGCGTTGTTAAAAGCTTTGAGACTATTAGGTCTTGCCCTATTAATGGATTTTATACTTACAATCAAGTAAGGACTTTGTTAGGAGATTGTAAATATATTTTTTAGGAACACTCTATTAAGAGATTTTCCTTGACTCAATCTGTTAAAACCAATTCAGTACTTGACCCTCAGTTTGCTATAAAAGTTGATTTTAGATCTCCTCTATTCTATGTCTCAATATGATCTCTTAATCTAATATCTCTATTATTTCCTTCACTACTTTGATTGCTCTGTCTAATCTTATCCACTCCTTTTCTTGCACATTCACCCATTTATTAATGATTGCTCAATCTCAATTCCTTCTCTCACTACATACAATCATCTCACTCATATTGATCTTAGGGTTAAAGCCTCATTAAATAGATAATCTTCAAAAGTTTAGGATCATAATCAACAGTTCACAATTCAACCCTTTTTTTGTTTCCCTTCTAATTTTCTAATTGTTTGATCCTGTTTTCCTTAGTATCATTGCCTTATGTAAAGATGCATAAAATCCATCTTAATTGTCTCTACAATCATTAAATGTTGTATAGAAGTTAACCAAAAATAATTTACGTGAGTATCTGTGTGATTACAAACTCATATGAAAAAACTAGTTTACTTCACATCTAAGTATTCTCACCCTTAGTCATAACTAACATTCATGTTGGCACTCAACTTCTACATAGTTGATATTATTCACAAGTACATTTGCACTCAAATTTCAACCAAGATTTTTGACCAAACCCTAAATGGGCTTCTTCAATACTTTTTTTTTTTTTTTCCTAAGTTGGTCAAAATTTTGACCAAATTGGACCCATAATTAAAAAAAAGATATGTGAAATTATTTTCTTAGTTGGGCATTGTATGTTTTTGGCGATGGTTTACAGCAGTGTGGGAGCCATTTTCAGGTTACTAAAAGATAATTACTTATAAGAAAGGCTTGATCCATCCATTTTTCTTGTTCAAAATTCTTTTTTAATTCTCTAACTTTGAAACTTCACTTTTCCTACACATTCATATTTGTTAAAACATTGTCGTTCAAGACTAGTCATGTAAATTCTCTGGCATTGACCAATCACTAGAGGAAAGTTCCCATTGAGATACTCAATTAAAATAAGAATAGATGGAGGAATAGAGTGGAGTGACAAATCTTCTCATATCAATGCACATCATGATCATGCAATCCATGTGTATCATTGGATGCATCCCCAATACATATCCAATGAAGGCTCAGAACATACCAAACATATCCTATTTTTACTGTCCCCACTCATTCCTTCACTTTCTCCTTTTCTTTAAAAAAAACTCAATTGAATCTAGATTTTAAAAATCTATGGCTTGCTTAGTGAAGATGTGCCACCCTAAAATGTTAACCTGAGCTCTTATATATAAATTGAGCACCATCATGGCCCACAAGGCACATGTAGTCCTTGTAAAACTTAGGATTTTGAACCTTTCCTATAACTAAAGCTTCTCCTTAGAACTATGATGAATATCAAAACTTTCCAAACCAAATGCTAGGGAAGTTGAATCTAACATGTTTTGGATATTTTTGAAATGTTCTTGCAACTAGTATTTAGCAAGCCTGTCTACTTCATGTTGAGCTTAATCTTCCCTTCCCAATGCCAACATCCTCTTCATCCAATATCTTCAACACTATTCTTTAAGAATCTTCCCTACTATTGGTCTGAACCATGCACACACAGGTTCCAAATAAACAATGTTGCTTCTAGATTTCAAAGTGGAAGGCTTCCCAAATCCTTGAGTTATAGTGTTATGAGATTGATTTACAAATCTACTTGAATTGCAATTTCTCAATAGTTCATAAAACAAAAATTCAAGACTACCATAAATGTTAAGTAAGAAAAACCTCTACTCACACTTGCATTCATGTATTTAAGTTATTAGTTAAACAAATGCCCTTGAATGTTGAACTTTAGATTAAAATAGATAACAACGTACAAAATTTAGGTATGTTTTGTCTAGTTTCTATGAAATAGCAACATCTTACAACCATGAATTACAAAGAATGAACTACGCATGTATCAAATATCATAAGCAAGTCCAATATTTTTCATATATACCATTTTAAGAAAATAGAGAACAAAGGTCAAAATTCCTATATATTACAATTCTATAGAAATATAGCATATATTGATATAACCACTTACTAAAATTTTAGAATACAAAATCTTAGCATATAACAACATCAAAAGTAACAAGATAGTAGGTAAAAAATGAATAGCTAGACCTATTAGAGTATAACCAAATGCAACATGTAAATAAAACATAATATCTCTAGGTAAACAAATAACTTGATAACAAACTTCAATTTGATCAAGCATAGGCATGTGATTAAAGTGCATACAACATACTTGTTATAAAGTCTAGATGCATAAATTTTGTCAAAACTTCAGACAAAAAAGAATAGAGAAATGCCCACCTAAAGGTCTAAACATTGCTCCCATTCTAAGGGAAATGGAGATTTAATCAAGTTCTCCACATCAATACTAGAATTAACACAATTGAATTTCTATATTTTATGCTCCCATTCAAAACCCATTTTCCTCTTCTTATAATTATTGTCTTCTTGAAAATTGGCACCCCTGTATTGGACCTTGAATCTCCTCTTCTCTTCTTTATATAGACACTAGATTTTGAAGGAGAGGATGAAGATGATAGTGAGGAAGGACAAGCAAGAAATAGATGTGCATCCATCAATGAGCTTATCTTGTTACAATACTTTTGATACAACAACCCTCTTATTATTGACATCACAACTTAACATTAACTACCAATCAATCCTTGTAATAATAAGTAATTGTAGCCTTGAATAACATGACTCCTATTAAATTTCAATCCAATTATCCTCTACCAAACATGTAAGATTAGAGTTTCCTCTCTGCTCCAATTGCCTCAATTGCCACACAAGAATAATTCAAGAATAGAGGTGAACATTACTAAACATCTACACCATTCTCTATATCACCCTTCTATTGACCCTCCCTCTCCTATAACACTACATTAATGTCACTAGAAGAAGATTTGTATCAATCAATTAAAAATAGATTGTTCCTAAAAAGATTAAATCAGTTGTGACTAGAGTTTGCCCTATAGATTTTAGCATTGATTGTTGAAGGGTCGGCAAGATGGATTTTTTTGTTTGCAAGTAGGAATTTTTTAGGGATTTTATTATTGATTTTCTCATTTGCAAGATGGATTTTCTCTTGCATTAGAAAAATTTTCCGTAGGAGTGGGTCATCTTTTCAACATTCATCTTCGAGGAGCTTACCCATTCTTGAAGTAACTATTACATAATCAACTCTTACAAAACTATCCCTTCTAGAATTACCAATAAACCATATGGGTTTGGGTCACTGAGTATGGGAGTTGAAAAGATGATGATTTGATCATAACTTTAACAAGGTGGAAGTGACCGCAATGGGAGGCAGTGGTGAAACAACTTTGGTGGCTACTCTTTATAGAGATCACCATGTCAAGGAATATTTTGGAAACAAGATAATATTTTAAAAAGTTTTAGAGTCTCTAGATATTCAAAATATTCTTAAGAGCATATCATTGGAAGAAGACAATGGTTAAAGTTGATATCTATTATGTTTCTAGTATGGAGATATATGATTGCAAAGAGTAAAAGGTCTAACATTAAGGATAGTAAAATTTTAGTAGCACAAGAGCAATGGAAATTTAAAGTGGTGTGTGTAGGGAAGGGAAGAAATGATGAATAGTCATAAATCATCACTCCAAATACACCACACAAGGAGATGCTAGAAATAACTTCATTTGAGAGGAGATTCATTGTGATGGATTTATAAAACTTCAAATGTAGATTGCAAATATCACAGCTCCAAACACCTTATTGTTATAGAAGAACATACACAATATTAAAAATAAGGAAAATAATAAGTAAATTTACAATACTAGTAGGTTCATCTATAATTGGGAGGGAACATAATTCCATTGATTAAATAAGCACAATCTAAACAAAGAGGAAATCTAATTTTTGGCTCTTTGGGCATAGAATTGCAAAGCCCCACCATGTCATTAAATATCATTATTGTGTGACCTTTTAAAAACTGATCCCCTACCATAATATCCATAATAATTTCTATAGAATTTTGTAGCCTAACAATTGACCTTCAATTTTGATTTCGACAAAGCCTACCTTGCTAAGACTCGTTACTTACTTGAAATTGCCACCTGCTACTAGGCTAACAAAATGATTATATATATTATTGTAATTGGAAACCTAGATTTTGTAGTGTGTCTTGGAGATGTTATCACAAAAAACAATATTCTCATCAAGAATGCAACAAAATACTGGGAGCAACCCATTTTTCCTACATTTAAACATTTGAATGCAACCAAATACTCCCAAAGAGCAAGCCCCAAAAGTGTTTTCTTCTATCAAATGTTGCAATGGAAGTAAACATCTTCATGACTACCTCTTTCTTCAAATATTTCATGCCTCTTCTAAATCTCAATCCCCTCTTCTCTATCTTGCATGTATAGCTATAAATGATCCAAGAATGGCAACATAATCTAGCATTAATCTTGACACAACATAGATCCATATATTGGGTTCAACACTAAAGTTTGAAACCTTACAAAAAAACACATACACAAACATTAGAGAAACCTTTAAAAAAAATGGGAAAAAAGGTAGTAATTAAATTTGTAAAAATGAATGCCATATACTGTGCTAATCTATGCTTGCTAGGTGTGAAAGAAATTCACCCATCCTTTTCTAACTTTTTCTAAACTTTTGCAATTCTTTCATCATGGCATTTGACTGCTTCCTCACAATAGTCATGTTGTTTAACTAAAGTTCCAAACTATAGCTGAAACTTACACAATAGGTTGGCAGAAAAATCATCCTTAAAATAAACTAACATGCAATTGCAAGTACTAAGGTGTAAAAACTAATACCACACATGCCACCACTAAGCATAATCATTCTTCAGTGACTCCCAACACATAATAATTATTAGAAGGCTAAGGTGAAAGATTTCTTGAGCTTTTTCATAATAGCAAATGTAATTGTTTGAACAATGATTGGAATCATAGGTTGTTGGTCTATCTTTGTCTATCTTGTACATCTTTGTTCTTTTGTATGCTTGGGATATTTTATAGGAACAAGGATAGTGACTTTACATGTTGAAGAACTGAAATATATACTTAAATTTAAAATTTATATCAAATGAAAAGAATTGTGTACAAAGCTATATAAGAAGAATAAGTCTATTGTGATTTCATTCATAAAAATTAAGATAAGACCCTAAGAAATCTCACAAGAGAATGTCACATAGCCAAAGTTTAGAGGGCCTAAAGCTATATAAGAAAGCACCTTGGAAAAGTGGAGATGAATCTATGCATCCATAATCAAGAATCATCTTGGGGATATCAAGTCTTATCAATGTGAAAATATAACCAAGATTCTACAAAAGTCACTTGGGAGTGTTAGTCTTGTTAATAATTTGAAGAAATAGTGATATGCTATTGTAATGCCAAAATACTTCCTAGAATGTATAACTTGGGTAGAAGATTAAAGGGAGATGATATGGATGATTTTAACCATGATGATCCTCTATAAGTTGTTATATATTTAGTAAAGTATGAATACATTATGAAGAAACTTGATGATATTCTTCATTCCATGTTATGAGCATCTTGTCTATATTATGTTAGTTATTGGGATTTGTTGATTGGTTTCTTGCATGCTCAAACTAGTTTGGTTGAATTCTTTACATTTTGACACCTTTCTTCCCCAATAAATTATGTCTCTCTCTACTAACACACATAACAAAGGTACCCTCCATGGACACTCTTACATCTCAAGTGAGCTACTAGATCCTATCGGTTTAGGTGATAAGCTAGAGTAGAAAATATTTATTGTTAGAAAGTAATGATCTACATAGGACCTGAAGGTGCCAAGAAACTAGTCCCAAGGATAAAATTCCTACCAAAAGATCTATTGAATTCCATATGTAAGAATCTATCCATTGGAAGCTAGTTATACCAGTATCTTATGGAATCTAGATATTTGCAAGTGTATATCAATAAAAATATCTTTTTTCTGTCCAAAATGTATGTATCCATGCAAAAAATACATATCCTATGCTCTAGGATATTGAAATTAATCCTCATAAGATCTATTGTAAGTAGAACTCCAATGCATACCTTTGGTGTGACAACTTGTCTATTAGTTGGATTGTAGTTTCTTGCCTTCTCCAAGGCTAATTTTTTCTTTTGATGTGTAAGTGGGAAGATCATTGCTCATATAATACTATTCTTAATCATCTTCTTGATTTCTTTTGATTTCTTTCGATTTGAGGACACCATACATTCCATCCCTGGTGCAAGGGCTATAGGTCCTAATTAAGGTAGTCAAACACTAAGGAGAAGAGTGTGAAGGTCAATAAGTGTCCAAATTGATACAAGTTAGTTTAGATTTTATTTTTGTGTATTTTTGACATTTGGATTGCATGATTACTAAGGTTACAAGTAAAGTCAAAGGGTCATCAACAAGTGATCAAACATGGGAGTTGACCAAAAAATTCATCAATATTATGTTGTATAATCCTTATTCATATTTTGGTATAATTAGGAGACCTTGGTGAAATTCTTATGTTTTTTTTTTGGAAAAAAATGTAAAATTTGTAAAAGTTGTCATGCAACTTTTCTTGCAAAATGTGGAAGCACAACATTAGTTTTATTTTGGTTTGATTTAGGTAGTTGAATTTGTAAGGTAAAGATAGGGGAAATATATATTGTTTTATCTTCCTCTTTGTAACCATAAAAGATACCATGTACGGATTGGGAATGAATAAACAAACTTATCTTTGATAACAAATTTATGCATAGTCAAAAAATTTCCCCTTATTTGACCACTTTAGTGAGAATAAGTGTTCAAGTTATATTGAAAAGTTTTTATTTTTATTTTTTAAATTAAAGGAGGAATGGATTGATTTGAACCTAATAAAGGAATTGTTAATTATGATTTTTTCATTGCTTATTGTTTACCCTAGATTATGATAGGGTTTGAATGCTAAATATTATACTTCTCTCAACTCTCATGGTGAGAACTTCTAGTGTTTGGTGGAAAGAAAGGTTTTGATACTTGGAAAACTCCTATAGTACTAGTTTTGGTGGTTTTTTATTGTGTTGGGACCAGCATCAACTTTTGGTGTATGTATTCCCTATTGTTACGTGTTGATAGATTGTGAAATTGAGTTTGGAGATCACATTTTAGGTGCTGGAAGATTGGGATTTGGTGGAAAGTGAATTATAATGTTTCCAATAGATAATGTAAAGGAAAAAAAAATGGTGTTATGAGCGAAGCAACCAAAATGACCAAACAATCCTATTAAGAAAGAAAAGCCTGGAAAATAGGGCTCAATAGGATAGGGATATAAACTTGTGATCTTAACACAATATTGGAGATTTAGATTTTTTTTTATACATGCTAAGAGTTTTTGTATTTATTTTTGGTTGTTGTGGGGATGTTTATGAAGTTTAGTGTAAAGTTGGCAAAATGAGGCTGCTAGGAATGAGCCCCTTTTAGGCCTCCTAGTGCAACTTTTGAATTTGGGATATTGGGAAGTGCTAGACATATTAATTGGCCAATAAACCTTGTAGAAGGTTGGAGAATGATATATTAGGGTATATGGCAGATCAAGACCCTAGAAGATCCAAGTGAAGAGAGGTGTAAGGGTGATTTTTATTGGGTGTATGTTCTAGACCACTTGGAAGATAGGGTGAGTTGAGGTTATGAAGTTGGTGAGGGGAACAAAGGACCATTTCACATCTACCCTAAGCTTGAGTAGATCTTAGAAAGGATAGTTGGTTATCCTTTAGGGGATTGTGATTAATCTTACTTGCATCAGTCCCTTATTGGATTCATGTCAAATAGGACAATATTGGTATTGCCAATGTGCTCCCATTTGGAGGTGAAGGTGGATTCAAGAGTCATATCTTGTTTATCAGATTTTAGTTATGCCAACCTTTGTGCTTTAGAAATTTCAACTTTTTTGGCTACTTAATCCTTTCTTTGTTTGCTCATTTCCTTCCTTCTCCCTTGCTAATGGGCCTTTCTTTTACTTGGCTGTGGCTTTGGATTTTCACCACCTGTTTCTAGGATTTCTCTTTTTTTTATCAGACTTATATTAAATTATAAAGTTAATAGTTACTAGAGTTCTAAAATCAAACTTTAAAACTTTAACAACAGACTTTGAAATTAGCAAATGCAGTACTTGAATGACATGAAAAACTTAGAAGTTTGATCATTTGCAAATCCTAGACCTCATACCACTTATCTCTATTCAATTTTACTATGTTGCTAGCAAAATGTTTGAGTGAGCTCTAAGAAACAGAGGTCATTGTGGAACTATATTATTCCAAAAATGGTTGTAGATCTCTATCCATTATACCAACATTTTTGTGAGAAGAACAAAATTTGAAGAATGGGACTAGTTTAATTAAACTCAGGCCTTATATATGTCTAAGATGAATGAAATCATACCCTAATTTTCTAGTAAATACTTGTAATCATAGTCCTTTTGCTAGTAAATTTTTATAGGGATTGAAATCGGAGTCTAATTTACTGATAAGTGGTTAAAATTAGAACCAATTCTTGGTGAATGTTCAAGATTTGTCAAACTTTAGCATGAAGTCTTGGGGAAAATACTGTGTAGATTGAATTGCATCATATCCTTTATGCAGTTGTGTAATAAAATAGTCAATAAAATAAGAAATCTTTGCCCTGCTATTTTGAACTTTAGATGTACCTACAATAAACTTGAACAAACTTTTTTTGAAGTGTAAAAGTGGCCTTCTTTATATAAACATGGTGTCTTGGATCAATTTATTTCCTTGTGGAGCTACTAATTTTAATATTTTCCATCATATATTAAATGACAACCTCATTTCTATTGAACTTGTAGCCTCCTTATTAAAATTTTGCCTCTTTTCAAGTTCAAATCTTGGATTTTGAAGACCTCCGTATTAGATCAATTTTCTCCATGTAGGGATCCCCTCATTAAATTTGGGCCTCTAGTGGTTAAACTTGAGGCTATGGGGAAATGGCTTTGATGCTTTGTAACTTTACATTTAAAATTGTGAGGTATTGTATTAAATAAAAATCCACACACCTAATTTGGCCCATTTGTTGCAGCAGAGGCCAGATTTAGTGCCTCATGATTTTTTGTTCCCAAATTTAGGGCCCTTGTTTAGAGTTTTAAGGTCTATATCTTGATTTTGTGACCAGATTCACAACTAAGGAGTTTGATTTAAATTGAACTAGGTTGGGTGAATGGATGCAAGACCACATTCTACTTTGTAGGGATTGATTAAAGTCTTATTTATTTGAGTTTAAAGTCTGATTTGTAATTCAACATTACACGCCTCGTTATGGGGACATACTAAATTAAAAACTTTGCCCAAATTCTATTCTTCATTAAAAACAAGCCCACATGTTATGTATTTAGGTCTTTGTAATTGGCATTTAGGTCAAACTTAAAATTTCAAGGCCATATGTAGAATTTTGGGCTTGTGTTTGCCCAGATTTAGGGTCTTGCCATCAAACTTTGTGTTGAGCTTTAGGTCCCATTCCATGGGTCCTAGGTTTGTGGTTTGAATTTGAATTTAGGCTTGAACCTGCATTGATTTTAGTTCCATCAGATCTATATGTTTGATGATACAGAGCCTAGTGTATGTTTTTGGTTCCAAATGTTTGCCATTATAGATCTTATCTGATTCACATTTAGGTCGAATCTAACAAATTTGAGCCCACGATGCCTCATTTAGGGCCTAGCCTTTGGCACATATGCTCATATTTAGGGTTTCATTCATCAAGTGTAGGCCTATTGTATGAATTTAAGCCCATATGCTACCTTATCCAAGCTCATGAGTAGAGCTTTGAACAAAAAATGTTTGGATTTGAATGCTTGATATAGGCATTTTCTTCACACATTTAACTATGAAGGTTGCCTTGTTAATTTGAACTTGGATTTTGGAGCCTACATTTTATTTAGGACCTTCTTATGGATTAGGCTTAGACATTATCCATTTAGGCATTTACATTTAGGGTCCAAGGTTAGGCATTCTAGGTTAGGGGAGTAGATTTATGTCAAACTTAGTGTCTTATTTCATGGAATCTTTCCCTGAACTATATTAGATCATATCAACAAATAGGATTGTTATTGTACGACAAAAGGGAAATAACAATGTCAAGAGTCCATATTATGCCTTTAAAGAGAAATATAGGATGAAGAGTGTGATCCAAACAAAGACCCAAGAAGGGAATGCCACCATTGTAATATCAGTTACATCAATTTTACAACTGCATATTGCATCATTTATGTTTGAGCTAAATTTCAAGGGAATTAAATATGTAGTTAATCAATATTCTAAACTAGTGAAGCCATTTAATGGTTTCCCAAAATTTCTAGTGTTGGCCACATTAATACATTTTAAAATTATATAATAAAATGATTTCAACCATATTCATTGGACATATTTGGAGGTTCCCTAAATTATGATAAAGAATGTCTTACTGTTACATCACCATGAATAAAACAATGGTAGAATAAACAAGAAAAAATAAGAAGATAAATGCAACTCTGATTGTAGTCATATAAAGAAATTTACATAAAGGGATAAATGGAACACAGGGGACAAGCACAATGAGAACAGTAATGTCAAGATGATATCACAAACACACCCAATAGAAAACCAATGCATGTACCAAATATTGCTTCAACTCATTTTATCCATTTAGTTACACATAGTCAACTACTAGAGATCTCAGATGGACCCCTACTATTTTAGCATAGCTTGCTATTTTCTGATTCAAGTTTCTACATACACAGATGGATTTAGTCTACATTGAATTGATCATGATTCATTGTATCCTTACTACACAACCAACATTCCAAACAATCTCTAAATCTAATTCTACTCAACCACTTACGTTATCCTCTTTCATGAAATTATTAATGCATCATAATTTCAAGAAAACATGGTAAAGAAAAGGATACATGGGATCATAAAGTAATGCATTCTGTTGGTGTTTGAAAATGTTATCGATTTTCAATTACCCTGATGAGAACAAAACACATCTAGGGGCAGCTAACTCCCACTTTCAACATGCCCATTCAAACACCAAGCCAACTATAAGGCTTGACCCTTCTTCTTCTTCAGGCTCTGCAAAACCTAGGTGGGTAGACCTATAGATTGTTTATATGGTACCAGTTATCAAAGCATACATTGAATCTAATGAAGTAGGTAAAACCCTTATTTCTCCTGATAACTCATGAAATAACATCAATCTACAGTAGTTAAATGCATATCTAAGGAACCTCATAAGCTGAGTGAGGGCATTCTATTATAGCTCTTCAACATGAAAGGGGAAAAGCTTTTGATTATTGATGTTTATTTTCAACAAATTCTCAAATATGTAGCAATATGACAAGTGATCCTAAAACTAATCAGTGCCTAATCCATTGGGAAATTCCATGAATTCAAAACATACATCTGTGACATCAGGACATATTCTATATACCCAGACATCAGATCTATCTAATCACCTTGTGATTCAGACATCAATGTTCATTTAGATCTCATTCTTATGAAATATCCTTCTCAAGATAACCAGCAACCCTGTCAAACACATCAAGCATTTACTCGACACTTTGTTCCAACAGCAAGATATATCAGACATACAACCTAAAGGGTTAGCAAATGGATCTCAACTCTTTGTTCCAAGACCACATAAGACTATAAATTACTGAGACAGGAGACAAGAACTAGAATGAAACTAGTGAAATTACTATTCATATGTATTCATTTCCTTGAAATAATACAACCAAATGCATGAAATAAAAACATGAAATAACCTAACATCTCAGAACTATCTATATTATCTGCACTACTATTGTTCATACAAGAAGAAATTGCTGAAGAATGAAGGTGGAATCACAATTTTGGATCCAAAGAAATAGTCTCATAGAATGATTGTAAATTTCCTACCAACAATGGTTTCTCAGTAACAAAAAATTGGAACCCTTCAACATGAAAGGGGAAAGAATAATATAGAATAGATGAATTCTCGAATCTCACATGCAATTGCCAGGTGTCCACTTGCAATTCCATCTTGTGCAACTGAAAACCTCTTTCATCTTCTACCATTTGATCTGATTTGTTCTCATAATTGTTCTGTAACTGACTAGCAAAATATCTTCTGTTTTAATGATGAAATCCTTTTGCTGCACTAAAATATCTGATCTGAATGAAATGCTGATGAAATTGAAATTCAATTGATTTGAATGCGGTTAAAAATTGCCCCAAACTACATTCTCCTTATCTTTTGTTCACATTTAGGTCATTGTCATGTTGGAAAACAATTCTGAACTTCTTGGTCTGAATATAAATGCAATTCAGGTACCTGAGAAAAATCCCCCTATAACTCGAACACACTACAACCTATGCAAAAACTGATTCCAGAATCAAAAAATTTAGATTCTCACGATTGCAGTGATATATAACATCGCATATTTTGCCTTCCGAAAACCCCCTTAAAGTCAATTTGAAAACAACTCCTCTACTAGAAAACTTTGGTCTGCAACTTCAGATTTTGAATTTTTCAAAAATTTAAATAAATCTAAAGTTTAAACTTTAGAGAAAATGCCCCTTTTTAATTTAAAAGGTTGACGTGCATTTAAAATGATTAAAAATCATTTTGTAAACAAATCTTTAACAAAAATAATAATAAAATATTATTATTTTTAATTCCTCAATATTGCCCTAACCCTTTGAATCTGGGGTCAACCTCCAATTGACCAACTGCCACGTGGCAGTATTTGATTGGCTACCTATTCCTTCATCTGTCACATGACCATCTAATTTGGGCCCAGGGACATGTGGCTAAATTCCACTTTCTCGCATTATTTATCTTCCTTGCATCTTCTTTTTGCGAGAGTGCTGGCACCGTTGGATCTACCACGTAGCAATATCCTATGCCTCCATCTGCAACTGCTTGTTTGTGCCACCTCATCAATAGATGGGGCCTGTTGTCATGTGTCAGAATCTCCTTTTTTCGCTTTATTTAACTAGTGCACACTTTTTTTTGGCGAGGAAGTGGGCACCCATCGATTTGTACACTTGGCGAGGTCTCAAAGAACCCTTCCACATCAGTTTTTGTGTATCTTTGCTCAAAATTTGAGGTGAGTCAGCTCCAACTGGTGTCTACGAGCCCCATGCGTGCAACTATGGGCTTCCAAAAACCACATGTCTTAAAGACACTTAGCTGTTGAGTGTTTTGGTATCTAAATAGCTAAAATATCTTACCCACAAAGAATGTGGGATAAATGTTCAATTATTTTCCCCTATTGTTCTCTGCGTGAATGGTTAGTTTTTAAGCTCTGACCTGCGACTTTGTGCTCCTCACGCTAGTCTTCATTCTGCATTGTGGTGCCTTTCTTGCGATTTCCTTTCTTATATGGGTGATCTTCCTTTGCAAATTTGTGGACAGGCTACGAGTTCTTCTTTTGAATGAGAGAATGTGTGGGCTTACTTCCCAGGTGGCTCTTCCTTTTCTTTAATTTGTGAGGTCCCTCTACCTTCACTTATTAGCATAACTTCTCCTCTTTTATTTACCTACGCCTGACTTAGTCATTCCAGTTTGGTGGGCAATACGAAAAATCTTACATTTGAGGATTTAGCATTTCAAGCGTATATTTCCTAGCATCCTCAAGCATTTTTGCCTCTGTGTAACTCCCAATTCACTTTTGTGAAACATGAGGTCATCAAATTTTTTTGGAAGTAGCACTAACCTGTGTTGAGAGAGTTGCAATTTACGTTGCCCTTGTTCTTTCATTTTGGCACAGGGTCTATGTTCTCTATTGTGCATGGGCTACTTGAGCATGTTGCAGCTTGGTCTTTGACTATAGTGTAAAGATTTTTTATGAGCCACCTACTATATCTAATTAGTCGGCTCCTATCAAACTCCCCCACTGCATGCTCATGGATATCCTCCTATCCACAATAGGCTTTCTTGCCACATGCTTTCCCTCTATTCAACTTCCTGCTTGGCTCATTTGTTGAAACGTGAGCTTCTTTTTACATGCTCCTCTTATCTGGTGTGGACACATCTTAATATTGAAAGCATGATGCTAGACATTTTTTGTGTTGAGACTGCTCTGTCTTCTCTGCAAGACGCCTCCCTCAAGTTGTGTGTGAGCTTCTTCCTTGTATGCTACAGCTTTGACTGCATTTTTCTCTTTCATTTGTGCGTTGATGCTTTTAATGCATATGCTAGTCTGCTATTTTCTCTTACATGGATTGGCTTTTCATTTAACTTGAGCCCTTTCTAACACCTGCCTTTCTCTCCTTGTATTGCTCATGCGATGGTAACCACATAAATAACTCAAGTTCAAAGCCTTTTTTTTTCACATAATTTGCATTCAGATAATGAGCTGACCTCACAAAAAATCCTTCTGGTACAAATTATATCATATTAGCGTGTGCCACTTGCTAATAGATGCAAGCACAAGTTTGGCTTGGCAACTACTCACTATAGACCCGAATCACTAACTACAGGCAATTCCTTGCACAAAGTGAACATCTATATCTAACTTGAAATAGAGAGTTCAATGATCTTTGCATATCGATCTAGCTATATCCTCAATCTTGATTATTCAAAAGAACTCAAACTTTTCATAACCATCTGTGTTGCATATAGCATAAATTTGTAATGTGGAGCATTACACAGGCTTTTATTCCATAGCATCAATCATGTTATATCTTTTTCTCCCACTGAAAGGTATACTTCCCTTCCCTTAAAAAATATATATGAAAAACTTGCCCACCGCTTTCACATTCCCTGGCCATAAAAGGAGAAATATAATAGTATTGGGCAACTCACCTCTGCATTGCCTACTATGCATTCATTTGAGATGTTCAACACTTGGTATCTCGATCGACTCTGGAACTATATACCCAATTGTGACCTCAGGTGGAGGGATTTGATTGAATCAAATTTTGTATTCATTGCTAGAAATATAAGGCCATTTTGTTATCAAGGAAACACTCTTGAATTTAATTCCCTCCATGATAACCCTCACTTAACCTTATCAATTTGATGGAATCAGTTGGGCCCTAAGTGGGTCAAGCTAAAAAAAATTTGTTTTCAAACAACTGAGTCCTTAGACTGATCCACTAGTGACCTCATACAGATTCATGTCAAATATGACTAATGAACAATCAATTTGAAACTCATTTTACCACTTCCTGTCAAACTGTGAATTTGTGTTCGGAGGTCCTTGGACTACCTTTAAAAAATGACCTGAACAACTGACCAAGCTCTGAAACTCAAGATCTCTGTTCTTTCTAACATGTTTAACAAGCCTGCCAAATCTTGTTGCATGATGACATCAGGGTCAAAAGATATTGACCTCTGAAGTTGCCAACTTAAATTCACCTGAAGATAAACATGTTCGAAAACTAGAAAGTGTGTTTGGTTTGAGCTTCAAAGACTGGGCAAACAGGCACATGAGTTAATGAAAACTGGGGACCTGGTAGATTGTCATGAGGAGAGTATGATTATACAATTTGTGCTCATAACAAATCACATGGAAAATTTGGCGAGGGCACAAAGTTGGCTACTTGGATCTGTAGGACAAAGAACATCAGTAAAATATCATTTTTTGTGAATGGAATGACCCTGGTAAAGTGTGAAGATGGATTTGTCAAGTTCTAAAAACTGGCACACTTGTAGTATTTTCAGTGGACAATACAGGGTAACAAACCATTTAGTCCTACCAATCATGAATTAAGAGTTATAACACCACGAACAAGGGTACCAAACAATCTGCAAATGCTGACACCAGTAAAAGGATGGAAATTGTGTTTGGAATCTCGTTTGAAAACTGTGAAGACAGATTCATCAAGAGCTGAAAATTGAAACATAACAAGTCTCTGATGTCTATAATTCAATGCAAAAGGAATTTTAGAATTGTGAACAATTGGGTCAAAGTTATAGCACGTCAAACAGGGCTTTCCAGAATTATGTCCAAAGTGCATCAGCATGACATTGATAATTGACCAACTTTGGGGGATTCAAAACCTAGTCAAATAGACTCAAAACAACTCAAAATCTGAAACATAGGTTCTTGGGTATGGACACTAGACAATCCCAAAGTGGTGGGTCATGATACATTCTTGGGTAAAAGATATTCAAATGCAAACTGGGCCTCTGGTCGGTATTTGACACTTGGGCAGAATTGCGAATTTTGACACTAGCTCAAAATGGGACTTCGCAAAATGGTTTGAAATATTAGAATAACACTATGGATCACATGTATATGTAAAATGAAAGGTGTTAAGCCACTCAAACACCATCTAGGCCTTAAACCAACAACTAACCACATATGCATAAAAGGCACTTTAGGGCATGATTTTCTCAAAATTTTCTAAATGTGACATTAAATGGACCATGCAATTTTCAGTCCCAACACATTCAATTGATGTATACAAGTGTCACATTAGGTAATGAAGAAAGAAATTCCATAGGTAAGTCATGCAAGGGAAGTCTATTTAAAATCATTGATCATGCAAGGAAGTTTGAGGCAAACTAGATGACAAAACAAGTAAATACCAACAAGCTAATTTGAGGAAAGAAGTCACCTCATAATGTTCCCAAAATTGTAAAATACATGTGCAAGAAATCTTAAATGCATATTTTTTTTAAACATAAGAAGATTCACATTACTCTATAAGAAAGCAACCTTTTACACAATCATCTTATAAATATAAGATTCATTATTTAATTATCAATTAGTATTCTTAAATCCTATGAAAAGATGTTTCTTCCAAATAGTACATCCTCTTGCCATAGAAAATGTGTTCTATCCTTGGATATAGTTCTAGCTAATAATTTGGTTTTATAATGTGGGTAAGTACAAATTTTCAACAATACTTTATCCTTTGCTCTGTTCTAGGTTATACAAGATTAAGAAAAAACACCCTTAATTTATTTTTCACTCTCACTACTTATGATTTCTTTCTATTTCCATAGAATCCCTCTTTTTCCTTTAGGGCCTATTTTTCCTGGTTCATGTTGCATTGGATCTCTGTTGGGTAAGTACCTTTATCCTTTACTCTATTTTATTATTTAGGTTATGCAAGATAACAAAAATTATATTCAATTTAAGCATGAAGTTTGTGAGTTGGCACTTGTCATCATCCTTTGACTTTAGTTACATCATGGTGATTAATTTTGGATTTTGAAGCCTTGATGTTTCTTTTTGAAACTTAAATGGAGTATTTAAATTATGCTTAAATTTTCATCTAAGTTTCCAATTTGGGTTCCAATTTGGGTTCCAATTTTAGTACATGGGTTTAATAATTTTTTCCCCTTTGGTATAGGTTACTATAATTTTTATACCGATTCAAATCTCAAGGAATCAATTTGAGTACCTACTAATTTTTCTTGTATTATCTCCTATGACCAATTCCACAAATCCTTTCTTATCAAACTGTGAATCCTCTTTCAACAACAGTGTCCCCTTTGTAATTGATTAAAGTTTGAATGCTCTTTTATACATGAAATTAGAAGCAACTTCATGCCAGTGTTTTTATCCTTATGCACAATAACAATTCACTTTAAAATAAATGAAGAATAATAAATAACCCATGGCTATCGGTAATTCATGAAATATAATTGGTTTAAACTAAAATCATGTTTACCTCAAAATGTTTTTATTTTTTGTTTAAACTGACATACTTATTCCTAGACCAATAGTTTTCCATAGAAAATTTTGAATTCCCTTTCTAGACGATGCTATTGTTGAGCGCCCTTGTAGTAAAGCTAGTGATATGTTTCTATGCACCAAGTTTCATCAACTAGAACTTTCCCCACATATTATATTACTTTCTAATATATTTCTATTCTCTATAATATCTTGTCTAACATTCTCCCATCCTTTTGATAAGGATTTATAAAATTAGATCTAGAAAAAAATCATGAAAAAGGATCCAGTAATGAGGTCAAAAAAGTGTAAATCCTTCCATGAGGAACCTCTACTTGGGACTGCCCTACTAATTTTGTATCTAACCAAGACTTTTCAAGGTTCCGTTACTTGTAGTGCCTTGAATCAAATCTTCTTCTCAATCTTCTCTTCAATCAAATCCTTAATGCTTTTTAAATCAAGAAAAATGGAAAAGGGGATGCCAAACAACTGCCAAAATGAATTAATCATATCGAGCTACTGAAATAAATAGTCACATCTTTGATATGTGCATACTCTGCATTGAATACAAACTTTCCCTATTGAACAACCCCAACTCATGACAAACAAGGAGTAATGGAAAGGCTCAATGAAAGTTGTTAAATTTATGTCAATGAAAGTTGTTGATATTATAATATGGGTGAATTTTCATCCATTGCTAAATGTGGATTTCCTACTAGAGGAACATGGAGGTGTGAATATCCAAGTTGAGGATAACACTCCCATAGAAGAAGATGATAATGTGCTAGAGGACATGATTGAAGAAAATGGTATTGGTGCAAGTGATGAAGATGCTCATGATGATGGTACTAGTGCATCTAATAATGAAGATGAAGATGGTCTTGATATGACTATTCTTGAGAAGGCATACAAGCCCCTATACGAAGGCTCCCAAACAAGTCTTCTCTCTGCTATAGTGTTGTTGGTGAACTTGAAGGTTATGAATGGTTTATCCAATGTAATAATGTCACGTATGTTAAGGCATGTCATTTTTTTCATCTTCAATGTTAGTTTACCATTACTATTTATTATATTAACAATGCATATTTTTTTTCATAGGTTGATAGGTGAGTTTTTGTTACAACCATCAAACATTCTACCTCAGTCGTACCAAGAATTATCTACCATTATATATCAAATTGGAATGAAGTATCAGACAATAAATGCATGTTTCAATGATTACATTTATATCATGAACAACATGAATTCGCAATAGAATGCCCTAATTGTCATATTAGTAGATATCGGTTAGATCAAATAACAAAAAAGGTGCCTCATAAGGTTCTTTGGTACATTCCTATTATTCCACATCTACAACAATTATTCAAGTGTACTAGCTTGGCACAGTTTATGGATTACCATGCATGCAATAGAAGTCAAGATGACATTATGTGAATGCATGTGGATGGTTCTACATTTAAAGAGATAGATGGTCACACTTTAAGAATAACCTTGTAATCAAAAGCTTCCATTGGTAGTGGATGGTGTCAATCCATTTGGAGATATAAGATTTGTTTACTCATTGTGGCCTATTGTACTAGTTAATTTTTTATTTAATATTTTACTTAAATTAATTTATAAACAGTTCATGAAAATGGTCATAATAATTATGTAATGTTTCTATTCATTCAATTACTAGATAAGTACCAAGTTAAAGATATGAATATTTATATTTAGCCCCTAATTGATGAGTTGTTGAAGTTATGGAATGCAATCACTATGTGTGACATCTATAGACCAATAAGACAAAGACACTTTCAATTCCATGCAATGCAATTCTTATATGGACAATTCATGATGCCCCTAGGCTAACTCATTTTTGTGGTTTATTATATTGTTAAGATTACATATTTTTGGTTTGTTATAGTGTTTACACATTATTTTTGTATTCTTAAGTTGTGCATGATAACTATACATGATCCAATTGTACATGATCTTTTAGGTCTTCAGATAAAAGGAAAATTCGCATGTCTAGTTTGTGGGCCAAAAATGAAATCTTGTCATTTAAGAAGTTTAGGAAAGAAGGTGTTCAATGATTTTAGGCTCTTTCTCCACAATAATCATAAGTATTGAATTACTAAAAAATATCTTTTTAGTGGGAAAGAAGAGACAACATCAAGGCCATGAAGAATGACATCTCATCTATAGAAGTTGGAATATGATCGATTAAATCGTCAAGATAATTTCCAGTTTGTGATCCAAAGTTTGAAATTTATATTTTTATACTATCTTATATTTAGTAATGATGTAATTGATGCTCATGAAGGTCATCAAGGAATAACTAACAAACTTCCTAGAGGAATGAAAAGTTATCCTACTCAATTTAGTGGGTTACCATACTACAAGGATCTCCCAATCATGCATTTGTTTGATGCTATGCATATTCAAAATAATGTAATAGAGACATGATGCAAAATATTGGATGGAAGACATGATAGAGAAAATTTTCCAAAATTTGTACTAACATTCATGAATCCAATCATGCACTAAAAGATATCATTGAATCAAATAGCCATGGAGACTGCATAATTATGAGTTTCCTTCCTTGGTTATTAATAGAGCAACAAAGTGATGCATTAAAAGAAGTCATAAAAAAATAAAAATTCCCATAGGATTTGCTGCAAATATAAGCACTCTTATACCAAAGAAAGGTGATTTTTGGCCAGCATTGAAAATACATGATTGGCATACCTTCATCAAGGTAAGTCATGTTCTCTATTTACAATATATTTGTAAAATTGAATGTACTACTTATTGCATTATTTAATAATATATTGAAATGATCATTTTTAATGATTTTAGTATGTCGTACCTCTATCCCTCCCACACCAAATTTGCCAACATGCCTTCTTCCTATAACCAACTCTAAGAGAACCACATCAAAGTTGTATACATCACTCTTCTCATCTGCTTTCAATATGTACACATACTCTGAATAGAGCATACATGAATCAACAATTATAGACCAATTCTTAAAAAAGGTACATTATACATAATTGACTGAGACTTGACATATTAATAGTATTGTACATGAATACTTCATGAATCCAACTTTTAAAAGTGTTGGGTATTGAATCCTAGTTCATAAATCCTACGAGTATTAAAGATTGTGAAAGATAGACAAACACATTTGAAAAGAATATGTGAGGAAGTGTCATGTGAAACATTAAAAAAAAGTTACCTAGTGCAATGTAGCCATAGGAGCTTGCTACTACAGACATGCATTCAGATGCTCCAGAGTCTTGTAGAATCTAAGGTAAATAAAACTAAGCACATTGAAGCCATATGTGTTGACTCTATCATAGAAGAAAGTAAAAGTGGTGAATTTGGTGTAGTGTTGCATCAACCATAGCTAGAAAATTTTTATGTGCAACATAAGACATAGCTATGAGGGCCACTCCACCACTTTTACCTTTATATTTGAAAAATGGGAGGCATTCGGTTAATAGATTAATGACTCACTTCAGTGAAGATGATGTCTCCTTGGAAAAATAAGGCTCAATAAAATAATTTGAATATTTTATTATGGTAGTTTACAATGTAATATGCATGAGTTTAATGTAATCATGTTGTTTATAATGTGTTATAGATTGGAACACAAAATTTGACCATATTGTGCAACATAAAACATTTTTGACACTGAATGGAAAGTTTCCTGGCCCCACTATATATGTTCATGGAGGTGATAATCTTTTTGTTGATGTGAACAATGGGCCCTATAATGTGACTCTTCACTAGTAGTTATAAAATAATATGCTCCAAATTATACTACCCATGTCCTCATTATTTTTATTTTTATGAACATTAGATAGATCTTCTATTGAGATTTAATTATTTTTTATTATTGCAAGCATGGGGTGAAGTAGTTGATATCATGCTAGGCAGATGGACCTTTGTACATAACACAATTTCCCATTACACCAGGGAACAAGTTCACATACAACTTTACAATCACAGAACAAGAAGGGATGTTGTGGTGGCATGCACATATTATGTACTTGAGAGCAACAATACATGGAGCTTCGGTCATTAAACCTTAGCTTGGAAGGCTTACCCTTTTCCTAAACTGGCTACTGAGTTTCGCATTATTTTGGGTAGGTGTTTCTTCTCATATTGTCTATATAGAGATCAAAATATGTACAACCCTCTTTTATTATATTCTCATTTAGATAATGTATTTTCATTTAGTTAATGGATATAGAATAAGAAAATTTCATCTCTACATATGCATCCCCCTTTCTTCAATGTAAACCTCTTTTACATTTTATATTCTTTATCTAAAAACTTTACTTTGTTAAAAGTCATATATTTTTGTTATTCATTTTTTTTTCCAACATAATAAATGATATAAGAGATCTCATACCATATAATTGTCCCAATCATTTTAGATTGCAGCTTTCAACAAAGTCTCCTGTGAATATTGGCTTATGAAATAAATTTGGTTTATTGTTAATGTCCTTATCAATGTTGAATTATTAAGTAAAATTGGTTTATTGGAAAAGTCTCTTATTGAATGTTGAAGTATGAGCTAATTAAAATGGTTTATCTATGGTGTGTACAGGGGAATGGTTGAATTCAAATGTGGATTAATGGTACAAGACACAACAAGAAAACATTTTCAATGTTGATTAATGGTTATGTATAGTTAGATGATTTTGTAAATGCGTTTACTGTCTTTTAGGATATGTTGAGAGTAGGTTTTTAGCCTAATGTTATGACTTATAATATCACTATCAATGCATTTTGTAATCTTGGTAATCTAGACCATGTTATTAGAATTCTTGAATGAATGTACAAGGAAAGGCAAAATCCATCCACTTGAACATTTACCACCATAATTTATGGGTATGCAAAGTCTAGAGATAAGAAGATATCTTTAAAAATAGTTAAACATATGAAGGGATGTGGTTGCATTCCTATTGTACAAACATTTAATGTTCTCCTATATGGTTTAGTTCAAAAGAAGTAGGCAAGTTCCCACTCACCTTTGATTATTTGGGACACATCAGTGTTAAAGTGTAATATAGTCAACCCTCAATTCAAGGTTATAGAAAACAAGTACTAGATATTTACATCATTGAGCATTGATATATTCTCATGTAATGCAAGAGACAAATGAGTCATCTTATATTTAGGATTGCCACAACTTTCCTCTTTTGTTTCAAATAGGAAAGTAATTAGATTTTCTTTGGTAGATCATTGAAATTCTATTTCAAAGCAGATGGATAATGTTGTCAAGATTATTGTCAACATGTCATTGGCTAAGGTATCTCCAAATAAGCATACATACACCACTATAATGCAAGGTTATGCATCTATTGGTGAGATTGGTAGAGCTTTTGAGTATTTTACAAAAATGAAGAGTTAGGGTTTGAAGCTTGATGAAATATCATATGGAACCTTGCTTAAGGCATGTTGCAAGGTAGGAGGGATGCAGAGTGCTCTAGCAGTCACAAAGGAAATGAATGTGGTTAGAATTAAGAAAAATTCCTATATTTACAACATTCTGATTGATGGGTACTTAATCTTTATTCCTTGTAGTCCTTATTATTCTAAATTTGATTTTGTTAGGTTACTAGAAAGACAATGAAATTTAGTTCACATTGTTCTAGATAGCACTTTATAAACTTCTTAGAATATTATTATATTTTTTTATATATAATTTTGTGAGGAGGGTATTTTAATGTTAGTTGGGACTCGTTCTTTTGAATGAGTTTTTCTTGGTGAAAAAGCATTTGGACTGTCGTAGTATGGGAAAATAATAGATGTTGATAGTATTATTATTTTTTTACTGCAATTTTTGGATTTCATTGGTTGCATTCACTTGATATTAGTTGGGCATATCTAGTTTAGGAGAGTTTTATTTAGTCTTGTTCCAAGTTCTATTGATGTGATTCCATGTCAGTTATTTCCATGTTTTTCCAGTAGGAAAGAGTTAAGGTTCTTTTAGGGCCATTTTTAGTGCCTTAGAAAAATAATTAGAAAGCATCTATGAATAGGAAGAAAATGCTTTATTGTAAATCCTTTTAATAAACTTCTTAAATATTAGCATGATAAATTATTACCATTGTAATGCACCTTTGTCAACAACATGAGCTCTTATTATAATCAAGTGAAAGCCTACAACCTATGAGCACAATAGTCCCATGGAGAAACATGTCTTGTAGATATGTTAGCCCAATGGAGACACCTAACCTATGGATGTAGGGATCCAATGAGAGTTTGAATTTTGGCGATTGTCACAACAATGATTCCATTTATGTTGAAAAATTTCTATCATGGCAGATCTTCATGTGCATCCTCATCATGGTTGATTCTTTGAAGGGCCTCCCTGAGAATATCAAACTTGACATCCCTAATGGTTCATGGATTCACACTTTTCTCTTAACAATTCATCTATGGTTGTTAATTTTGTCAATAGCTCTGTTTCTTTCTAACCAGGCTTGCATAATAGAAGCTCCCCTACTCACTTGTAAAAACATCCCAAGTGCTAGACACAAGCTCTATCTTTAGCATCAATTTCTAGATCACTGTAATGACACATTGGAATGACAACCACTATCGAACCACGCTCCTAAATTTGTACCAATGGAGTGAGAAAGAAAAGCATCTTTACAAGGCCGCACATAGAAAATGGGTTACTACTTTATTCTACTCTTATAGATCTAATGTCATTGATTTCATTTGGAATCCAAGACTGCATTCATCCTTCTCTCACATAAGAAATGGCTCCATTTGATGGCCATGGGGAGCTTTTGATAACAAAATCTCCCTCATCACTCATGATAAGTAGCCCAATTGCTAAATGACAGCTCACCCTTCAAATTGCTTTCTAGGCAACCACAATGACATGTTAGAACAAACACTACTGTTAAACCATTCTGCAAATTGTGCCAATGAAGTTCCATAGAGATGACTTTGGGGAGCCCTCGCATAGCAATTAGGATGCTTCATGACCCTCCAATAAAAAGGATGCTAATGCCAATCTTCAAATTTTGAGAAATGTGTCTTTCTTGAAAATGAGTACTAATTCTATTGGAGGGTCACTAGGGGCTTTCGTTATCAAATCTCCCATTAGCCACGATAGGTTCATAATAAATTTCTATAGTGCCAAGAAGCCTCCTAATGCTAGATGAGGGCTCACTATTAGATCAACTTCAAAATCATTGAATAGACATGCTATAGAATGGTAATCATTGCCAAGCCTCTTCAAAAATTACACTAGTCAAGTGATTAAAGAAGATGATCTAAGAGAGAGTCTATAGGTAGGCATTCATTGGGGAATTCAAGAATCGTAGAAAATTTCTATAGTAGCTACATAGCATATTGATCATAATCAATATCACTACAACCTACTATATTTTTTTTTTTAAAATTAGTTTGGTTGAAATTTTGGCCAACTCTTCAAGATTTTCCACCAATAATTGGTCAAAATTTTGACCAACCCTTTGGTCATGACCATGGCATCTTGGTCATGGGATAGACTAGAATTGATCAAAATTTTGATCAATTTGTGAAAGTTTTCTACCAAGATTTGGTCAAAATTTTGACCAACCCTTTGGTCATGACCATGGCATCCTAGTTATGGGATGGACCAAAATTGGTTAAAATTTTGACCTATTCTTGAAAGTTCTCCACCAAGATTTGGTTAAAATTTTGACCAATAATTATAAATTAAGCTCAGAAGAAATATAATATTTTTGACCAAAGTGTTGGTCAAAATTTTGACCTACTTGAGGTTTGGTGAAAAATTTAATGAGAAAAATTGCGACGTATTGCTTGATTGCACTTTGGACCAACATGGGTCAAAATTTTAACCAAAATTCATCAAAAACTAGGTCAAAGTTTACTAGTGATTATGTTTACTCAAAAAAAGTTATTTTATAATTTACTCTATCTCAACTGTAGTGCTCGGCAATCTCTGACTTTCTCAGCATGTAATGCAAAATAAACAAGTCCTTATGTACTCTATTGGCCTAATTTTCCACTTGCCCAAAATCTTGTTAAACATATGTGAACATCATAAAAAGTTGTATTTTCCTTGCTTAGGGTTTCTAAAAAATTGTCAGCCTTCATGAATAAACCTAGATCGAATTCTTGTATTTTTTCTAATTAGTTGAGGCCTTTTCAAAATTTTTCATAGGTTCAAAGTAAGGGATATAAAAATTTTCTATATTTTCTTCATGTCCCTAAGGTTTATGATGGTTTTTGGTCTTTTATCTTCTAATCCTTTCATATACTTTAAGTCGCGATATTGTGAAACCTATATGATTGCAACATTGCACTAATTTTTTCACTAACTATTTCTAAGGGTGTGAAGGAGCAATAAAGGGAATGAGTGAATGGTTGTAGGTCCTTTTTTACTTAAGCTAATTTAAGTGATGACTATGCAAATAAGAAAGAAAATATAGGAAGGTACATCCTTGCAGTAGAGTTAAGACAACCTCAGGTTATTTGAGTGTGGCAATGAAAGCTTTTAGTCACATCTTTGTAAGGTTACATATTGGGTTAAGGTTTTAAGTCGCAATGGTGTGGAGCAAGGGAAAGTTGTTAGCATAAAGACTAACCATGTGATCGCATGTTTAAGTGTAAGGGATGGTTTTAGAGTTGCGAAGTTGGGAAAGATATATGACACTTAATATTTATGTCATTGTAGCATCGCTTGAGTTATTTTTTGACTCATGGTAAAGGCTACAAAGTGACAAATGTAGTGCATCACACTATCACAAGGTCAAACTTACCTAGTTAATGTTGTAAACAAGGAAAGAAACATTCAAAATGGTTAAGGTTAAAGACCATTGTATGTTCATAAGGGTTTGTGTAATAGTTGAAGTTTAAGTTGTGATGCTACAATAAAGAAATAATAGTTAAGTAAAATAGTGAGCACATCTTCACATATCAGAAATAAACATAGAGAAATAATATTGCAAAGCTAGGAACAAAGGAACAATTATAGTTAAAAGGTATATTTTGCACCCTTGCATAGTTCCATAAATGGTCTGGGCATTAAGTTGTGATGTTACAAGATAAGAAAAGTGTTAAAGGAAAATGATCAGCACAACATTTCACGGTTAGAATGAGCATCTTCTCTGACAGTCATGAAGGGGCAATAAGGTAAGAATATAAAGTATGATATTGCTATTAGGATTTAACTATGTGATTTTTGAGTCAAACTCATTGACCCATGTTTCATGAGTAGTGATTCAACATGAATCCATCTCTCATGAGAATATATGGAACACTTAGCACTCATTGGATATAGGTGATGCTCACAAGGGTGAAGCATCAGGACTTCCTAGGAGGTCACCCATCCCAGCACTACTCCAGCCTGAACGCACTTAACTATAGAGTTTCCTCCATGGTTAAACCCAAAGCTTGCAACCCCATTTGCAAAACCTTCACCAAGTGTTGTGCCTTATGAACCATTCATTAGAAAGCCCCTTAAGCTCATCAATTGATAAGTAGGAGATAATTTCCATAGCAAGTCAAATTATGATATTGCTATTAGGATTTAACTATAGGATTTGATAGGATTTAAAATATCATGTCATCACAAGGATAAAGGATGCTAGGGTATGAACAACAACAATGATGCAAAATGGTAAAAAATTCATTGCCAGATCATGACAGTTACGAAGTTAAAGTAAAATAAAGTTGCAAAGGAGTGCATAATGATCATTGCAACATTGCAAGCTAGATTCAACAATTAGAAAGATAAGATGTGAGAGTGTGAAATGTTAGAAAGCTAATCCTAGTCGCATGGTTGTAGCTAGAATCAAGAAGAACATAAAATCCATGGTGAAGGAGTGGTGAGTTGTTCTACACATCATCGCAATAGTTAGTTTTAAGGCATGAAAGTAGTTTTAAAAGTCACTTCTAAGGTGGATAAAAGGAACATGAGCTAGATGTATGAATATATGAAAAAGAATAACTTTTTCCACCTTTTTGAGAATTGATAGGTATTTCAAGTGTACTAAACATTAATTCCATGCTCCCATTGCAAAAAAAAAAAAAAAATTCTAAAAGATTGGGAAATTTAAATTACCATTTTCATAATTTCTTAAGTTTCCAGAGTGAATTTTGAGTTGTAGAGTGATTTTAGTGATCTTTTAGCATTCAATATACAAAATTGGCAGAATTACTTGTAGAAAATGGCTTAGAGAGAAGGAGAACTAATTACAAAGGCAATAGTTGAAGAATTAGTTGCACCACCAAAATCTCCCAACATATTTGTAGAAGAGTGGATACATATTTTTCCTAGTTTCACCAACACCCAAAATAAAAATGATCTTGCTTTCAAAGACCCATATGCATCATCTAGAGACACAGAGGTTCTTGATAAAATTGGGTATGTATTGTTCTAGTATTTCTACAAGAACATAACAACAAAGGTTCCAGTATTTAACCCTTAGGTGAGGAATGTGGGCAAATTTATTATGCTAGAAGTATTTGTAGATGTGGACTTGGTGAAAGCATTAATCAAATGCTAAAACCCTATTAATTAGTCATTCCATGAGAAATAGAAAAGCATTTTCCTATCTTTGAATAAGGAAACATTCATGGAGGTGTTTGACTTGGGTGGACCTATGTCACTGCCAATTGAGATAGAGAAATTGAATGAAAATTTCAAGAATCATAAGAGTTTCTACATGGGCAGAAATATGACTAGACATATTCCTTTGGTAAAGAAGAATTTGAAAGATATTCCAAAGAAGAAAGATACAAAAAATATTATGCCCTTGGAATTATTCCAAAGATACTTTCAAAATACTGTGTTCGGAATCAGCAATGCCCTAGATTCAAATGGAACCATGAATACTTTAGGAGCACATTATGTCATGGCTATGAATATTCAAGAACCAAATCATAATGTCGGATATGATTTTGTGGAATATAAAATTGAGAGCATCCATAAGGAGATCACTGCTACCCAATAAGGAGACTTGAAGGATTTCAAATTCCATCACTATTCTTTAATCATGCACATGATCTTGTTCAAGAATGTTGACATATTTGATCAAAGTTTCTTTGAATCTACACAAGAGTGGGTAGAAAGATTGCCAATACAAAGATGGAAAAAGTTATGGAAAATGTTCTACCCATATTCTAATGTCATTGCTTTTTATAATGATTTTTTTAATCTAGTTTTCAAAATGATAGGATTATTAATTGAAAGAATCCCTAGGAGTGTCAAAAATGTTGTTAAACCCAAAATGTGCTTTGATGCTGGAAAGAAATTAACACATGATTGGGGAAGTATTTTCTTGTTTGAGGAGTATATTATTATAGGAATCTATGGATGTCATCAGCCACCCCATATTTTTCCCAAGTATGTCCCTAAAAGGTTAGGTTTTGTAGAAGTCTTTTGGCAGTTGATTTCTTTAAATAGTAAATACTTGGGCAAGAGTGTCAAGAAGGGAACCTTTTTGTGTAGATGCACTAAGGTAGGAGACTTTGAAATTAGCCAAAATGTCATTGAGGAAATCAATGCTTTCTTAAAAAATTATAAACTACCAACTGGGCCAGGCAGAACTTATGACCCATTGAATGTAGTTAGACATGCCCTAAATAATATAAGGGGATACAATTTTCCTCCCACAAAGCCTATGTGGAAAGAAGATGTTATTGCTAACAGGATGAATGAGAATATTTGCAGGGAAAGGATGGTCAAATATAAAGATATTGTCAGTTTTGAATATGAAATGAAAAAGAAAAATCCATCATTCAAAGGGTTTTATCCTAATGAAAACTATTGGTCCAAATTGGACAAATGTGTGGAGAATTTTGATGAGTTGGTATCTTTGGTCCCTGAGGCAATTAGAAAAAGGATTGACCATGACTATTCAAATGATGAGATTATGGTATAGGTTTTGGATGAAGAGGACTAGCCTAGAGAAGACCAACCTAAAGAAGATATTCCTAAGAGTTTTGAGTGGGTAGAATAGAGAAATAAAAGGAAAAATGTGGTTGAATTGCTAGAGAAATCCCAACAAAAATTCCTCCAAATTCTGCCAAGGGGCATTAAGTATTTTGGTGATATAAGAAGCAGGTATTTGATATCTCAAGCATCATAAGATTAGCAAAGAGAAAAGCAATTACAACTGGAGGCTCAAATGGTTGATTATAGGATTATTGAAGCCTAGGAGTTTATGAGTGATGACAATTTCATCACTTCTAGTGAATTTTTAAAAAATTAAATTAAATAAGGCAAAATGAACTTGCTCTACAAATGAAGCTAGGTGATTCAGATGAAGTAGTTGCTTGACTTCTGGAAAAACTACAAGAATATGATCCTACAAGTGAAACCCTCACTATTGAAGAGGTCATAGACTTGATAGAAAGAAGTGGCATGATTGTTTTCCTAGGATGGGATATTAGCTCATCCTTTCTACTAGATCAAAAGAGGAGACAGGAGAGATCAATCTCATTTGAAAATGAAAATCAATATGGGAAGCTAAGAGGGTCAGGATATAACATAGATTCTCAAACAATGGCAATCTAGAGTTTAGCTCCAAAGCATGATAAGCCTATCCTCATGGAGATCAAAGAATCCCCTGGGGAAAATGTCATTTTTTGGGATGTGCAGTTTAATTCTAGTGACCAGATATATGGGATGCACACTATAGTAGCATTAATGGGAAAAAATAAGATGGATACTCTTCAAGATCAGCTAGAAAATATACGAAAGATTTATCAAGAGAAGAAGGGGATATGAAGAGGAAATGAGGAAAACATTTGTCTTACAGAAGAAAACTATCAAATTGGAAATCGAGGTAGAATCATTGAAGAGAGATGTTTGAACTGCCATAGAGGTCCATGAAAAAGTTGTACAAATAGAAGGCCAGGCACCTATGAAAGAGGAGGCATCAAGCCATGCAATGGAGATTGATGAAGGAAATTTAGAAGAAAGCAAGGATGTAGAGATCATAGCCATGAAGAACTTGCTAATTCATAAGATCAATGCATTGAAGAAAATTTCTCAAAATGTGCATAGTAGTTACTTGGCATTAGAAGGAGTAGAATATAGATGTTCACAGGCTATTTCTTTGTTATCTCAAATTTTTAGTACATGGGGCCCTTACATACAATTTTTTGATAGTCAAATTCCCTTGTTGCCTCATAAAAAGGACTTTCCAAAGGTAACCATTATGAATACTAAAAAATTTATCCATAAGGTGAAAGACTTGAATGGTTTCTTTAGTGGCAAGATGCAGCTAATCCAAAACAAGATGAAGACAATTATTGCAAATACACCTAATTTTGTAACTACAATCTTGGATAGTGAAGGAAAAATGAAAGACTAGGTAGAGTGGTCATCATCTTTTGAAAATATTCTTGATCATCCTAAGTTTTTGTCTTTTTGCAATAATGAAGCAAGTTTTACTATAGTTTATGAAATGGTTGATATGTTTTATAAGATAGAGGCAGAAATGTCCAAAGTAGTTGTTGAGGTTAAAGCCATAAGAGATGAAAAGTGAACCAAATGCTTAGATGAGTTGGAGGTAGTTAGGAATGCCAATTGGTTGGATGTGGACACATATATTACCATATTGGAACTAATTGTAGATATCAAAGCCTTGTCATCTGGTGACAGTGATTAGTGTAGCTAAAGAATGCAGTTAGGATTGTAGTTAAAGGTATAAAGAATAGAGAAAAGGCATGGATGGTGATAGGAATTGAACACAAATTGAATTTGATAAAGAGATATCTATTGAAAAATGTCATTTGCCAGTCTTATAACTACATCTTAGAATTTTGGCCAAGTACAAAGAGAGTTTTGTATTGTAACAGAATAGAAATATCTTTGTATTTACTTTTGAATAGTTTTTTGACAAGTGTCCTCCCATTTGAAGCTTGTTGCAATCTTTTTCTATAAAAGGATTTACAAGATGTGGAGTTGAGGTCTGAATTTGATGTAATTTTTAGTATTATGCTAGTCTTGCATTCGGTCCAAATATTCTTTAGGGAAAATTTTGTGGTGTATTCATCTGCAAGTCTAAGAATATAGGAACATATCGAATAAGAAGTTGTCATACCTTGAAGTATTTATGAGTCTACATTAGTGTTGTATAATTTTCAAGGAGAATTAATACAAGGGGAATGTTACACCATATCTATTTTCTCTAAATTCTATCTCCATTGTTATGTGTTGGTTATGTTGAGATTGTATGAGAAGGGTTTATGCAATTTAACGCAACTAGGATAGGTTGTATATCAATTTACAATTTCTTCTAATTCAAGGAATTAAGTAAATTCTTCATAAAATTGATATGATTTCTATTCATATAAGAAGGATATTCATAAGAATGGGGTTTAGGGATAATTGGTTATATAATTGATTGTAAGGCAATTAATTAGGTCAAAGTTGATGGGTAGAATATGAATGCTAATGGATAGGGAACTAATCATTTATTTAGTTGTATGTTGAAGAAATCATGGAGTTGCATGAAGTAAAACTTTAAAATCAAATCAAATTTTACTTTCATGTATGAGGAATTTAATTATTGGTCAGCACTTGTTTGCAATTAATCTTTGTCTATTATAGTTAGCTTTTGTAACCAAGAATTATTTGTAAATCTAAGAAGAATTGTGACCATTATCTATTGTAAGGGATAGAAGTGAAATAGAAAGATGATGTTAATAGGCATATGTTGAAATCAAGAACCATAAACCAGTTACATGTCCATGTATCCCTAAGGTGCACCCACCTTCATTTTGCATAACCAAAAGAGTAGAGAATCCTTGTGATTCTATTAAAGTTGGACCTAGATCTAAAGATTTATTAGTTGAATATAGGAGATAGCTAACCCTTAGACCAAGATTGATCCTCAAAATCCTAGTATCAAGTATCATTGTTGCTTGGTAGTTTCAAAACCCCAACATACTCAACCTTAACTAGATGACTCAGCTGTAGTGATGACCATCCAACCTTTCCTAGAAAATGACTAAGTGTCTGAACTCTAATAGGAAACTTAGGCATAGATATCAAAAATCATTGCTAGACATTGGACTAAGAAGTTATATAGAAGTAGTTCAGGTTTACCTATGAGCTTGAACAAGGACCATATGAAGCCTTATAGACATGATGTAATGGTGCTCCTATACATGATAAGAGGTTCTCCTAATCCCTATCTTTTTAAAGAATGGATGTATTTCTACATAGAAAACATACTAGAAGGTAAATAGTATATGGACTAAGGAGAATTAATTATGAGTTAATTAAGAGACAAATCAAAGTTGACCCAAATAATTAAAAAAATATTTCTTTATGTCTTCATATTTGATGAACTATTTGGCATGCACCCAATACCTTAAAACCATTTTGAATGAACCACGGGATGATGATATAATCATTTACAACTATTGTCCCTTGTTGCAAAAAGATTGAATCCTCAAAGACTATAAAAGGGTTAATGACATATTTATGTGTAAACTATGTTTTGAACTAGCCAACCTACTAAAATAGAGATTTTTTCTTGAAGCTCAATAATTGGTTCAAACATATGGCAATGTTTACATTCAATTCCCTAGGGGCCCATTTGGTTGCAAGCATAGGAATGGAAAGTAGGAATGGCTATTCCAATAACATCTATTTTTTGGAATGGGTATAAGCTCATTTTAGAGGTAAAATGAGAATATGTATTCTTGTTCCCTATTCCAATTGACGAACCAAACAGAAAATAGAAAATGTATTCCAAATTTTCTATTCCTATTCCATCAACCAAATGGGCCCTAAGTTCACTTCTATTAGGGAGGGAGGTTTTGAAGAAGACCCTGTGAGATTACTAAGGTTCATTATGTATTGCTTTATGTTAGCAAAAGTATGTAGATAATTTGCTATTGTGATCAAGAGATTCCTCCCTAAGGAGAAATAAGAGAGTGTCTGTCATGTTAAACTTGGTAAGTTTTCTAGTAGGACAATGGAGGATGCTACCAACATTGTTTGTGACTTGTGCAATTTTGATTTAAATTTTTACAAGGAAAGGAGTGGTTTTAATAAAAATAAATTTCCAAGAAAGGAATTATAACTAGAAGATCTAAGAAATATTACTTTGATGAAAGAAATGTTAGTAGAAAAGATTACTCTAGGCTACTATTGTCCTAGGTCACTTCTTTTTAGTTAAAGGTGGATACAGATAAAGTACACGATGATGGTTCAAACATTGTTGAACCAAATTATCTCAACCTAGATAAAATAGTTCTACCTACTATCAAGATTAGGCCCAAGATGAAGAGGATAGCATTACTCAAAGGACTAAAGATGGTATTGAATATACCAAATCTTGGTTATAACTAAAAAGAAAAGACAAAGCATCTATGACCAAGTTTGAAGGAATATAAAAGCTCATAGAATTCCCTTGTTTTTAATGTAGATATTTCCACTAGTCATGTAGGTAAGAAAAGAATTTTGAAAGAATTGGTTTCTAAGCCAATTGAAAATCAATCCATAGAATAAAGGACTAGATCTAGAACTAAATTTTAGAGTCAAATTAAAATGGAAACTCAAGTACCTATCAAGGTAGATTTGGACATGGATAAGGAACTGAGTGTTATGTCTATAGATAGTGAAGAATAGGTAGAAGGGTTGGTGGAAAATGTTTCTCATGTGATAGATACATTGGTAATCATAGTAAATGATGCAAGGAGAAAAGAAGCTTCATTGGCAGTGCCAAATTGGCTCACTAACTTAGTAAACAAGAAGCACACTATGGTACCCATGTCAGTACTAGTTTATGATATAGTAAGAAAATACAAAGTGAGGACCCCCAAGCCTAAAAGAGTGAAAAACTATAGCTAGAATTCTCATAGACTCAAAAATAGGAGAATTTGCAACATAGGTTACTCTCTATAAGCCTAAGAAAGGGAAGATTTGTATGTGAGTGACTTTGAGATGACCAAGTGTGACCTAGGGGTATTGAATAGAGAAACCAAGGAACATTGGTTAGAAGATTCAACATATCACATGCTTGTACAAACATAGAAGGATCGCAAGGAAAAGAAGGAGATCATTCAGTAAATAAATGCTATGACTAAATACATTGATTCTCTCGATGGTTTTGGGGCATTACCATCAAGATAAGCACCATAAAATTTTGATATGAACTCCTTAGACAACAAAAGGATTTTAAACCAATTACAAAGAAGTGTTTCTTTAGAAGCTACAACAAATAGTTGGATAGATGGTCTAATTAAAAATGGAATAAAATTTATTCAAGAACCCAGTGTGGTCTTTAATGATGTTGGAGCTCTAGTATGAGAGGTTTAAACTTAACTACCAGTTTGGGAAGTTGATTAAGCCAAATGTTTCATGATTGTCATCCACATCTTAGAGGTAGGGAAGTATGGTTTTTCTAATTTTTTCACTAAGAAACCCCCAAAAATAATAGATGCAAGTATGTTGTATATCACAAAGAAAAACATGAGTTGGAGGTGTATATTATAAAATTTGCAGTCTTAGTAGCTCAAGCCATTAAAAAAGAGATTAAAGAAATGTACAACAACATCATTAAGGATGCAAAGATCATCAACCTAGATTACATTTGAAAATATGAAGAAAGGAACTAGGACCTAGAAACGATGGTCAAGACCTTTGAACAAAATATAAAGATCACAAAAGAGGAGATGAATCCTATAAAAGTATACTTCACAAGAGTTTCTTAGGTGGAAGCTATGTTGTGCCTATCTAAGGATCACCTACCTAGTTACATAGAACAAATTGTACAAATGAAATGGAAAAAGGATGCTTGGAACATGAACTTGTTGAGTTTAAAGAATCCCAATTTAGATATTATGCAAGAATTTGTAGGTGCATACAGGAGCTAGAAATTGACATGTGATAAAATTTCTGAGAATGAAAAAAAGTAGAAGAGGAAAAGCATGGTACATCCACTTTATAAACTTTTATCTTTCTTGTTATAGTTTGAACTTTGGAGACAACTTTCCTATGAATAGTGTTTAATTAAAATAATTATTTTTGTTAACTATCAGGAGGTCTAGTTATTAAGGTGGCCTCCTAGTAATCTAAAAGAATATATGTGGAACTTTAAGTAGGTTATAGGTTAGAGAAATCTAAGGAAAATACATCATAGTATTTTAGCATAGAAAAAATTAGTGAAATTCAATTTTTGGTGACAACTGAACTAAATAAACATATATGCTTTAGAACTGATATATCTTGAACTTTTAATTCTGATAATACAAGTTGATATAGGGTTATTAGTCAAATGATTTATGTAGAAACTATATTTTTATACTCATGAATTATAGATTGGACATCCTTAAGTAGCATCCAAATACTCCATTAGACTCATTTAATTTATCAACCAAAGATATAGACTTGAAATGGTATTTGCAAAGCATATGCTCTAGACCCTCCAAGATTCCATTATTAATCTATAAGAATGGAAATGCTAAATTTAATGGAAATAGAAATACTAAATTTAAGTGAGGAATTGAGAAAGTAATCTAGAGTGTAGGAATTGAAATACAAATAAGATTCTACACTATTTTCCTTTGTTACAAGAATAACTAGTAGTTTTGTTACCAATGGTTGCAGGAGAAACACATTTCTATATATTCTAAAAAGAAATTAAATACTACTCTGACTAATGATATTCACTCACCAAGTGGGCCCCCTTGGATAAGAAAATGATTATGAACTCAAGTTAAAACTCTATAAAGAAATATTGTCATATTTATTGATATTAAACCATCAATAATAAAAACTAAAAATAATAGACTATATATTGAATATTGTTATAAATCACAATCACTTATGACCTAACTCTAGAGGTTTGTATCAACATCTTATTTATAAAATCAAAGGAAAAATAACTTCCCTAAATCAAGGATCCTTAAACAATAAGGATTTAGAACCAACATTAATTAGATACATCAATGTGGAACATTGTCTTCCTGATTAAACAAATCTTCATCAAATGTAGTGTGCCACAACTTTGGGTTTTCACATGAGTTGATGACAATTGCATTGACCCAATCTCTTGTTGATCCATTGGTATAGGTTCATTTCTTGAATATGTCATTACTTGCTTTGATCATGCTCCTTTTAGCTCTCTTTGACTTGTTCCTACAAGAGAGTTGTACACATGCCAAATATCAAAACATGTATTCATCTCAATAACTCATAGAAAGCATTATTTCATAGATAGACAAATTATTTCTCATGGAATATAGCTACAAGAAATCACCCCATAAAAGTTGGAAGGAAGAAAGTAATATAGCTACCAATACATACACAAACAATCTCATTTATTACATATAAGTTCTAACTATATCATGATATTTATAAAACCATATGATGTCTTTAGAACCATAACAAAGCATAGTAATTCTAGGTCTATATAGAGCATATAATAAAAAGTTTTTTGAACTTTAAAGGAAAAGACCCTTCAAATAACTAGTAAACCCATAAAACTATACTATTTCATAGCCCCATAATTCCCCCCATCTTAAGGTCTTGTTTGTTCTCTAAAAAGTACATAGTTCTTCACCTAGGCTCTCATTTTGAAGTCTTCTACAATTCTCTCTCCTACTCCTCCTTTATTCCAACTCCAATCATATCACTTAGAGTCTCTCTATTGATCCTATATCTATACTTCAATAGCCATATCATGTTTATTTTCACCTTCATGAACACCTAAGAGTGGATACATATGTATTGGGGGCTGAAATATGAGTGAATCCAAAAAATCCTCCTTTCCCTTCCCAATAATAAATACCATGGAGCCTATCTTCCTGTCATAACAAATTTTTGAGGAGAATGTGGCCCTCAAATTCATAAATCATGGGGAAGTCTTATCCACCTCTAAGCAATTGATCTTTCTACCTCCTATAGTTCTCTTTCCTATAAGTCTTTGAATTCTACATAAGTACTATTTCTAAGTGGATAAATATGTTTTTTCCCTAATTTACTAACTGCTATCTTTAGTCACTCATCATAATAAGTCCTTGGGTCCCTTTCTTTAAGCCTAAGATATAATGGTTTTGTCATTTCTTCTTCCCTATATGCCCTAGCTTGGTTTTCCCTGGTAATTTCATTTTAGATCCATGACATGAATGCTCTAAGATTAATGTCTCCTATATACATTAAGGGATTCCAATCCCTATCATCTAGAGCTACTAGATTATGCATGTATAATTCACACAACAAATTCTTAACTACTGCAAAAAATTGTTGGACTTCACTATTAAATTTTTGTGGTGTATTGAAACAATTATTGAGACCCTGAACAATTCTAATCATTTAATAATGCAATCTTTTCTCCTTAAGGAACATATTATACACATGTTCTAGAGGCCTACATTGACCTAGTTCAAGTATCAACGCAGTGATCGAATTGATCTTATCCTCAAGAACTATGATCTCATATTCTTTGTCTATCAATTCCCTCTACTAATTATTAATAATTTATTGTATTTTATTTTTCTCTTCCAACCACATAGCCTTTTCCATCAATTTTTTTTGGTATAAACTCAACCCTACTACCAATGGTGTAGAGAGATCTAGAGTAGGCATTAGACCTTGATTATCAATATCAATCCATCCAGGTCCATCCAGGTCATGTAGCATCTTGTGACTCATTGATTTTAGGCTCACCAACAACATTCTTATTCCATAAAACTAGTGCTCTCTTAGGCTTAATATTTACTGGTTGTTGTGGAGGATCTTCTACCTCTATTTGTTGGGTTTCTTATACCAAAGTATCTAATCCTTCATTAGCCATTTTCTCCATAACTTGATCAAAAATATTCACATCAAATGTAATATAGTCCTCACTAACATCTTTTGGATTATAATTTGTGGTTTTAGGTCCTCATTCTCATTCATTTCCATAAACAAAAATGGTTCCATTATTCAAAACTCCCTTTTCATCATCAATTTCATGCACAAAATGGGGATCCTTCCCTTTTGTACGAAACATGTAGCTATGAGGTATTGATTCATCATTATTACTATCATCTTCAATATGGAAAATATCCTCATCTTCATGAAAATGGCTTGAATTATGTTGATCATTATGTGAAACATATTCTTAACTCCCTCCTAGAATCTTAGTTTGTTTAACATATTCAACAGTTTCTTTTTTAGCTTCAAGAGAAACAAGATTCTCAACACGGGTATCAATTATGCTAAGGTTTCTAGCAATCTATTCACTCCTCCTTACATGTGTTTCAAACAAGGTTTTTGACACCATTTTCATCTTCGTTGAAGACTTTCCTTCAAATAACATTGTAGGAGTTTCTTTTTGGAATTTCTTCCTCTTAACATGAGGTGAGGATGTGATATTAATACATCCCACATCCCTTGATTCATTTGGTTTCTCTATAATTTCTCCTACTAGTTCTTGGACTACTTCTTTCCCAACTCTTCTTGTAGAAGACCTAGTTGTAACATTGGTTTGGGGTTGAGGAGTAGTAGGGTTTTATTCAAAAACAAAATTTTCCTTACTCTTCCCAAAGGCAGAAATAAATGGTGATTTTTCTACCATCTTATTTTGTTTAGCTAACCTATGGTTTTGAGAACAACCAAAGGGTGAGGGTTCAAACCATTCCACTATTTTCATAGTACATGTTTCTATAGAAACCCTTCTTCCTATTCCTTAACCTTTAGGCCCTACTAGTGTGGGTGCATATCCATTCATTAAGAGGAAATTATCCTATGAAAAAATAGAATTTTATCTCAAAACCTTTTCCATGAGTAATTTAATCAAACAATGATTGGACACAAAGTTGGGCTTACCATCCTAAACATAAATTTCTCCCTTCTTCAAAAGACTGAATAGAAAATGCAGAAGGTTTATTAGCCTATTGTCACAACAAAGGCTATTGAGAAGATTAGAATGTAAGCCATGAAACCATTGATGCCTACCCTCATAGGTAACATATTGCATGATGTAGAGGGAAAATTGACCCAAAGATATTCTTTTAGCTTACTTTCTATCAATCTCTAGCTACCAATCTATGTGTAGGATAAATTAAGCCCTAACAGATCTTAGGTCAGAATCTTCTTCAAAAATTTCCTTTTCTTGTGGAAAATTAGAGCCTCTGGCAATTATATATTTTCTACATTCTACTCAAACCCCTTTAACTATGAAAATTCCATTATATAAAGAATTGAAAATTAGAATGCTACTTCATCATCCCATGTTGTAAGTTTTAAGAAGTATTGCACCCACCCTCAACCTTAAAACAAAGGAAAACAAAAATTCTCTTGCATAAGAATTCCATAAATTGTAGGTTCATGACATATGAATTATCCTCCCATGACTACTATCCTTCAACTTCACCCAATTAAGCTAAAACCCAAAACAAGAAACAACAAAAATTGGCAACGAGGATGGTTTTGGAAATTTGCAAAGCATAAATTTTTGAATTTTTGTTTAAAAGTGACTCATGAAATAGAGAAAAGGGAATGGGTTCTTAAAAATGTAACCATCTTAGATCATATCATATCATCATTAAACATTAACTCACTCATGTCCTTCTATTTAATAAATTCATTCATTAGTACCTTTTCTCATATGAGTAAGTGTCACGTCATATTGATTTTATATCTCTTTAAAAATGTGACATGTCCTTTTAATTCTAATACCAAGATTAAATTAACATGTGAAAATTCAATAATATGTCCATAATTAATTAGAAATAATACACAATCCCTATCCCCCACAACTTAAATAAGAGCATAGGTCCCACCATGAAAATGTGAGAAAAGATGACTATGTGCAAAATATTAGTAAGCTATAAAATTAAAGAAAATAATGATATGTACAAAGGCATGATATTGACTTGAAAAAGTATTTGATGAAAAACATTTGTTGCATACCTTAGTGCTGAAGTAGGGATGAGGTAGAAAAGTGGAGAAGATAGAAGGTGGAATTTATTTACGATGAAGAAAGTGAGGTGACTATTATGTGTCTTTGAATGGACCCAAAGAGATGATGCAAACTAGGAAGAAGAGCTAGATGTTGTTGTTGTAGGAGGATTATTTTCCTCTTCAAATTCAAACTTCTATAGGAACTCCTCCCTACTTTGTTTCTTATGATAGATCTTAGCCTATTACCATTTAGCAACAATCTAAAATGAATAAGATCAACTATGCAAAGTTTTACTGCAACATTTTTAAATAGTAAGACTATTTCATATGGCCTTGACCATCATGTTTGAAAATTTCCTAAAGTATGTTGATAATGGGAATCATATAGTAGTGCCCAATCACCAATAGAAAATCATTTAGCCTTGATAAACTTATCATGCCACTTCTTCCTTTCTTGTTGGATAACTTCAGTATTGTGTAGGGTAAAGTTTCTATACTCATCTATACCATTGAGTTGTATATTTCTTTCTCTTTGTGCCTTAGTAAGATCAATATTGAATTCCAAGGTTGTCCTTATCATCTTATGCTCAAGTTGTATGTTCATGATACTTGTTTACTATAGACCAATTCAAAGGGATTGAAGTCATTTTTAGTCTTCCATGTTGTCCTATAAGCTCGAATTGCTTTAGGTAGACAATATGCCTAATCTTTTTTATGGATAGCTACTATTTTTATCAAAATGGATTCAATTTACCTATTGGTAATTTTTTCTCAGACATTGGCTTAAGGACTATAAGGGAAGATGTATTATGTCTAATGGCATATTCATTCACAAGGGCAGTGGTCAAATGGGAAGTAAATTATCAAAATGGATTCAATTTACCTATTGGTAATTTTCTCTCAAACATTGGCTTAAGGACTATAAGGGGAAGATTTATTATGTCTAATGGCATATTCATTCACAAGGGCAGTGGTCAAATGGGAAGTAAATTGTGCACCCTAATTAGATACTATTTCCCTAGAGACACTGAATCTAGTGAATATTGATTCATACAAAAACACTGCAACATTGTCATCCCTAATATTTAATAGGTTTAGCTTCTATGCATTTAGTAAAATAATCAGTACATAATAAAATGTATGATTTTCCATTTCATGAAAGTTGTATAGGTCCAACAAAATTAATTCCTCATTTGTCAAAAGGTGTAACAATTACTTGTGGCTATAGGGGCATTTTATTTGACTTGGTAGGCCTTGTCATTATTTGGAATCTATCACACTTTTTAGTATATCTTACTAAATCCTTATGTAGAGTGAGCTAGTAATATCTAGTTGTCATAATTTCAAATGTTATTCTTTTCGCTCGAAAGTTCCTCCACATGGCTAATCATGACATGCTCTAAAACTATCATATGTTTCATCTTCCATAATGCATATTCACATCACTTGATCAAATCTAGTATAAAACATACAACCAACAATCCGATAGAAACTAAAACTCTTCTCTGCTAACAATATGTGCTCCTTAGGAGAGAAATACATTTGGTTTCATTCCTGTAGTAATGTAATTTGAAATATTAACATAACATGGGTTTTTTGCTAATATAGAGAACATATGTTCATCTGGAAAGCTACCATCAATTATTATAGGATCCTCTAGAACATGTAAGTGTGAAATAAATTTAGTGACTATATTAGCTTTCCCCAGCTTGTCTATGATGGTCAAATCAAATTATTTCATGAGCAAAAACCAATGAGCCAATCTACTAGAAATAGAAGGATTGTTCATCAAATACTATATATTAGAGTGATCTGTATGCACAAGTATTTCATAACCAATTATCTGGTGTCTAAATTATTTAAGTGCATAGATCATTGCAAGTAGCTCCTTTTGAGTGACATCATAATTGAACTTTGTTCCTTAAAAATTCTTAATGATATATAATAGATTTCATTTTCAATAGTGCATTCTTTCTATCCCCAAAAAAATCCTATAGCATAATCAGAAGCATTTGTATGGATATGGAATGATATTCTCTAATTAGGACTACATAATATAGATGTTGTAGTAAAAACTTCCCTTTAACTGGTTAAATGATTTGTCATGCTCTGAAGTCCAATGAGAATCAACATCCTTTTTCAAAAGATTTCATAATGGAGTTGTAAGTTGACTGAAGTCTTTGATGAATCTCCTATAGTAACCATCATGCCCAAGGAAGCTTCTAACAATTTTTTTCTTTTTAGGAGCTAGAAGTGTACTTATTTACCTCAACTTTTAGCAAGATGAATTTGAATAACCAAAGAGTAAATATAGATTCCCAAAATAACTCCTACCTCCATCATCATGTAGCACTTTTCACTATTTAAAGAGAGATTATAAACTTGAGATATTTTGAGCACCTTTTCCAAGTTATCTTGTGCCTCCTCAAAGGTAGAACCATACAAATTAAATTCATCCATATATATTTCCATGAAACTAGTAGATATGTTACAAAATATACCGTTATAGCTCTCTAAAAAGTGGTAGGTGCATTAGATAGACCAAAAGGTAGAATTGAAAAAGCTCAAAGGTTCCCCAAGTATAAAGGTAGTATCTACCTATTGGAAATATAAGAGGATTAATTGAGATGGGAGGGGTTAATCAATTACTACAAGAATAAATCCCAAATCCCTTAGGTGTCAAAATAAACTTTACTAAAATTACTGATGCTTGGTAAACACATAGTCACTCAGTTTACACTAGCAAATGTTGTAACTCGACAAACATTGAAATAACTCCGCAACTGCTTAACATGAAAATCTTAAGATATTATCTATGGTTAATATTAATTAAATTATTTTCATACACATGAAATAAATAGCATGAATACAAGTGACACTAATATTTAATATGGAAACCTAATTTAAGAAAAACCACCAATTGAAACTAGTTACTGATTTTAACTCTTCTGAAGTTAGCCCTGTTAAGAGCCAACCCTATTAAAGGTTACAAAACACACTATTAGGTGTGAATCTAGTAGAGGATTTGATCACCCTATTAGGAGAGGCCTTATTAGAGGTTTTTAAACACTTCAATCTAGAAATGCAACCTTGTTAGAGGATTTACAAATAGTTGTTAAGCCAACTCTATTAAGATATTTAGATCACTGCTACAATGGTTAGAGAGTAATAATGAGATGACCTAATTTATTATGCAACTGAATTGCTGATTATAGATCTCAATTCTAGCTTGAATACAAGATCCTTTCTGATTGAATGTATCTTTGTAGCTCAACAAAGATATTTTTCTTATACTTCTAATTTGCTTCCTCTAAGCATCTTCAAATCTTCTATTATGTTCCATACTTTTTCAATTCTTGACCTTGACCTTATATTTATATCTTACACATTTTCAAGTTATCTTAGAATACTTAATATTCATCTCCATAGTTGACTAAAACCAATAAATAAATATATTTAACTCAATATGCCAAAATAAGAAAATCATTCATTAGTCAACCCAGCTTAGCAGTCACTAACTCACAAATGGTTTTTCTTTGTTAACCAAGTGAACTCAATTAACACTACATATTCATAGAGTTCCTTTGGTAACTAAGTGAGCTTGGTTAATACCGGTTCCATCCAACTCTTCCTTCATTAACTGAGTGAGCTTGGTTAACACTCAACTTCTATAAACTTCTCTATCATTCCTAAGAGAACTTGGTAGTCATTATCTTCTAGACTTGGAAAAGTTTGGAATCCTCAAAAAATATACGAAACTATCTTCATTTCCTAAGTGAGCTCAGCATACACTAACTAGCATTGATATGAATTTTTTTGTAGCATCAAATTCAATACACAATAAACCAATTATTTTTAAAAATCTCCCTCTTTGGCATTAATGGCAACACAACATGTCATAATACAATGAAATTTTAGAGAAATAATAAAAGAACATATCCTTAGTTTCATTCTTATTCTCATCCATGAGAACTCCCTCTATTAGTGTAAACTTCCCCTATCTTTAGTTTCTCCCTCTATCAACAAAACTCTATCTTCAAAATCTTCTTCTAATAGAAAATTCTCCTTCTTTGATATCGGGCCAAGTTCTCCCTCTTTGACATCTCATGCCAAAGGAAATATTTAGTGAATAAAAATTTACCTTATTTACTGATTCATATACAATGTGCCCTTTTCAATACTACATCAACTAATTGATCTTCAACATGCTCTAGTTGATGCATCACTAAACTTCATTTAGTGAGCTTTAGATAGGGGAATGACCCTTAACTTACCTCTTAGATACAAAAATACATCCTTAGGTAATGGCTTAGTGAATATATCTACAATTTTTTATTTAGTATTCACATATTCCAATCTTACCTCTTTATCTTGTACCAATTCTCTCAAAAAATAACATTTTATAGCAATGTGCTTGGTTTTGGTATGCATCACAAGATTTTTTGATATATTAATTGCACTAGTGTTATCACATACGATAACCACTAGATCCTTGATCTTTACCTTCATACCTACCAATAGTTGTTTGAACCAAACAACATTGGAACAATTAATTATTGTTGCCACATATTATGCCTCTATTGTGGACTAAGAAATACAATTCTTCTTTTTTCTTGTCTAAGTCTTTCTGTCATCAACACTTCCTACCTAATCAATATCTATGAATGCTTTCAAATCTAGATTGCCTCCTTTCTTGTACCATAATCCATAGTCTTCAGTACCCTTAAGATATCTCATGATTCTCCATATTTCCATCATGTGATTTTCTTTAGGATTTGTTGAGAATCTTGTCACCATACCAACTACTAATGCAACATCGAGCCTTGTGTGCACTACATATTGCAATTTTCTAATTATTGATCTACCTCTATCAAATCAAACTCTTTGGAAAGATTATATCCAATAGACATAGGTATTCAAACTAGTCTTGAATCTTTCATTCCAAAATTCCTTAGTATCTCCTTGATATATTTGAATTGAGTGATATAGATACCATCTATCTTCTGTTGGATCTATAGTCCAACAAAGAATTTTATATCTCCAAACATGGATATCCCAAATTCTTTACTCATATATTTTGAAAATGCCTTGCATAAGTCATCATTTCTTATAAATAAAGTGTCATCCAAAAATATTTCAACCAACACAATTTTCTTGTCTAGTCCTTCTTTGATAGACAGGTTGTTGTTATCATTTGTTCTTTGAAAACCAATCTTTATCAAGTAGATATGAAGTCTTTCATACCACACTCTAGGAGCTTGCTTGATACCATATAATGCTTTGTGTAATTTATAGACCATGTCCTTTTTGCTAGGATCCACAAAACCTTTAGGTTTTTCTATGTAAACTTATTCTTCAAGAATTCCATTCAAAAATGTAGATTTTATATCCATTTGATAAAATTTTGTGTTGCATAAAAATTTAACTAAGGAATAACACTAAGCAACTAATGCACATTCCTACATTATCATTCAAAACCTCAAAATATGAAAGAAAACAATGTAAAATAAAGATAACATGAACATCAAAATAGCACTATGCAAACCTCATGAAACCATCAAGTCTAGATGATTTCATTACTCATGAGATGTGGTTGTTCACAAGTTCAGCAGCATAACAATGAGGTAGATAGTGCTTCTTGAAAATGAGGAGAGGGCTCTCCATTTATAGGAAAATGGATGCAATGAATGGTTGAGATTGAATGCAAGATGGAGGGCTAAGATCTCTCAGGATCGATGAGGTATCAATGAGGTGGAGGCCAAGTAGACTCCACATGGATTAGGGTTTTGACCATTCAAAGGGGGCAATATTCTCATGCATTTGTGAGCAACCTTTGATGGTGATAGGATCAATGAGGTGTGAGAAGCATGGCTTCTCACACATGTGTGAGACAACTTGATTCTCATGCAAGAGTACAAGTGTGCAAGTGGTGTGAGAAGGCATGGCTTCTCACACATGTGTGAGACACCTTAACTCTCATGCAAGAGGACAAGTGTGCAAGAGACATGCAAGACATGAGGGATGAGAAAAGTGTGAACATCTCTCACACATGTGTGAGGATTCCTCACACATGTGTGAGAACACACTTAATATTAAGAGGTGATTAGCTAGGATAATTATGAAAAGCAAGCATGATTAGGAAGTGGGTTGGTTTAGCATGATGGGTTAGGTAGGCTAGTGAGGTTAGGTGAGGGTTAAATGTAGGAGCCATGTGCTCAAATAGGATTAAATGTAATATTTAATTCCTAGTGGCATTAGGAGGGAATTAATTAAGTAAATGACATACTTAATTAAAGGGAAGGGGTTAGGATTTAAATAAACCTTAGTTTATTTAAATCAAGGTAATGCAAAGGATTTAAATAAACCTTAGTTTATTTAAATTAGGGTAAGGAAAATGTAATTAAATAAATGCAAATTTATTTAATTAAGATAGGGGAATTAAATAAATGATGAATATTTATTTAATTGGTCATGAAATAGGTTTTGGACAAATTTAGGTGTCTACAACTTTAAATCCTTTATGTGCAACATAAGAAAGTATTAACACCTTCTAATTTAGCAATAGGAGAAAAAGTTTCACCATAATCAATACCTTCTTCTTAAGAATAACCTCTGCATATTAACCTTTCTTTGTTTTTGGAAACTCATCCATCTTTGTTCAACTTATTTTTGAAAATACACTTTGTGCCAATTATATTTTTATCTTTGGTTCCAGGAATAAGAGTCTAAGTCTTATTTCTCTCTATATTTTCTATTTCTTCATTCATAGCTTTAATCCAAGTTTCATTGTATAAGGCATCTTTAACTGATCTAGGTTCAAATTCAACAAGCAAACATTCACATCTATCTTGTCTCCAATAATTTGATTAGGTGCATGGTGCCTTTTGACATGTCTTGCTAACATAGGTACTTTTGATTTAGAAAATGTTCCACTAACCTCTTCATGATCTTCTATATCAATCTTTGGTCTTATTGTATGTGACTCGAGTATACCAGACTTAGTTTTCTCTAGTAATAGCTCGATAGCTTCTGACTATGATATGGGTCCTTCAAACTATGACTCGAGTTGCAATTCGATATCTTTTGGAGATTTTGGAGACTTGAGAGGTGAGGCTTCCTAACTTCTAGATAGATTTGGCAATGTATCAGGTTCATAGTAAACAAACCTTCTAATATCCTTAGGTTCTTTGTTGCTCTCTTCTTGACTCTTTTCTACAAACTCATCAATTCGCACATGTGCACTTTCTTTGATATTATTAGTCGATAAGTTTAAACATCTATATGCATTACTTCTAAAGGAGTATCCTAAGAATATGCCTTCATCACCTTTGACATCAAATTTACCATTCCTAGATTCCTTCAAGATATAACATTTTCTACCAAATACTTTCAAGTAAGTTACATTAGGTTTGTACTCATACGATAGTTTATATGGATTTAGATTTGAGTCTTTCTTTAATTGTACTCTATTTAAGGTATGCACTACAGTACTGATTTCTTCCTTCTAGTATTTGATTGCAACACTCTTTTCTATCATTAAAGTTCTTGCACAATCCATGATGGATCTATTCCTTCTTTCATCTATACCGTTCTACTAAGTTGTACTAGGGGTTGATACTTATCTCTCAATTCCTCTTTCAATGTATAATTCATTAAAATCATTAGAAATGAATTCACCACCTCTATCTAATCTCAAACACTTCAGCTTCTTTTGAGTTTCTTTCTCTACTCTTGCCAGATACCACTTAAATTTTTGAAATGCTTCAAACTTTTCTTTTAGATACATTATAGTCATCATTCTATTGTAATCATTTAAAAAAAGAATCAAATACTTATCTCCACTATATCTCTCTATTCCAATAGGTGCACATAAATCTATATGAACTAGCTACAAGACTTCTTTAGAATGATAGTCCTTGCTTTTGAAACTTGTCTTTCCCATCTTATCAATTTGACAATTTTTGCATAGACCTATATCAGGTTTCCTCAAACTAGGAATACCTCTTACTCTTTTCTTCTTGCTTATCTTGATTTGATTGTCAAAGTTCACATGGCATAACGTTTTACACCACAACTAGCTTTCTTCTACTTTAGCAATAAAACATGAACTTTCACTGAGATCTAGGTAGAATAGGTTACCTTTTATTTGTTTGCTAGACCCTTCCAGATTTCCTTTTTCATCCAGTAGCTTGGCCTTCTAATCATGAATTCTACCTTGAATCTAATGTTATTCAATTGTGCCATACTCAGTAGATTATTATTTAGCCCTTCAACCCAATAAGCATTATCACATCTAAGTTCATTGGTTAGTGAGATACAAACTTTTCCTTTTATGCAAGATGGGTCATTGTTTCCAAATCTCACACTTCCACCATCATAATTTTCATATGTTCAAACTTATTTTGTCACCAATCATATCATGTGAGAAGCCACTATCAATAATCCATGTATCATTCTTGCTAACATGGGAAATAAGTGTCATTTTATCTCCTTCATCATCAAATTCATCTCTTATTGCAATATATATCATTTCATCATCTTCACTACTATCTAAATCTTTAGCCATAAAACAAGATTTTTTACCTTTGTTCTTAAAGTCCTTAAAGTTCTTAAAATCCTTCTTTCCTTTTTACTTGTTGTGCTTCTTTTCATCTTTGTCTTCCTTTTTTGGACATCTTGTACCAATGTGTCCAACTTATTCATAAGAGAAACAGATTAAAGGAATCTTACCTTTATACTTTCCTTTTCTTTTTAGATACCTTCTTACAAGAAATGCTTCAAGATCACTATCAAAACTATCTTCCTCTTCATTTTTAGATTTTTTGCATTTAGATCTTTTAGCTTTCTTTTTTACTAATACCTTGGCTTCAAATGTAGACCCAAGATTGCTAGAACTGGGAGTATAATTATCATAGTTATCTAGTTCAAATATAGTCAATCTTCTAACTAGAGCATCCAAGGGTATCTCATTATTTGGATTACATCTCATCTCTTGAATAGAAGACACTCTAATTGCATAGATAGGAAGAAGGGTTCTGAGTACCTTACTTACCATTTTTACATCTTCAATCTTTCCTCCAGAGGCTTTGATGGCATTGACACTAGCTTTGATTCTCTCAGCATATTTCATAATGTTTTCATCTTCTCTCATCATCATCTAATTAAACTAACCTCTCAAGCTTTTTTCCTTGGCTCTTTTCACATTATCATCGTCTCCATAGATATTCTTCAATTTGATCCACATGTCATGAGTAGTAGCACATCCTTTAACGTCATCAAATTCAACATAGTTAAGAGTTGTTGCAATGTCAATCATTAGGATATTATGATTTTTCTTTTTAGCAATTTGTTCCATAGTTAATTTCCTAATAGGAGCCTTGTAAGAAATTTCTAAATATTTCAAACCTAAATCATTGATGGTTTCCAAATGTAACTTCATAAGTTCCTACCATGCTTCAAAGTTATCTCTATTCAGCATGAGAATCTCTCTATTGTAAGACATCTTGATCTTTAGCTTAGGTCATTGAAACATTTCTCTTCAAGCACTGAGAAGCTTTGATATCTACTGTTGGAAATATAAATGGAGTAATTGAGAGGAGAGGGGTGAATCATTTACCACAAAAATAAATCCTAGATCCCTTAGATGTCAAAATAAACTTTACTGATATTACTAATACTCAGTAAGCACATAGTCACTTAGTTTACACTAGCAAATAATGTAACTTAGAAAATACTAAAATAACTCAGCAACTACTTAACATGAAAATCTTAACATATTATATTTGATTAATCTAACTTAAATTATTTGCATCCACATGAAAGAAATAGCATGAACAAAAGTACCACCAAGATTTAATGTGGAAATCCAATTTGGGAAAAAACACCAATTGCAACTAGTTACTAATTCCCACTCTTCTGAAGTGAGCCCTGTTAGGATCCAACCCTATTAAAGGTTACAAAACATACTTTTAGGTGTGACACTATTAGAGGATTTGATCACCCTATCGGTAGTGGCCTTGTTAGAGTTCTTTAGACACTTCAATCTAGAAATGTCACCTTGTTAGAGGATTTACAAATAGCTGTTAAGCCAACTCTATTAAGAGATATAGATCACTATTACAATGGTTAGAGAGTAATAATAAGATGACCTAATTTATAATGCAATTGAATTGTTGATTATAGATCTCAATTCTAAGTTGAATTCTTGATCCTTTCTGATTGAATGTATCTTTGTAGCTTAACAAGGATATTTTGCTTATCCTTCTAATTCACTTCCTATAAGCATCTTCAAATCTTCTATCATGTCCACACTTTTCAATTCTCAACTTTACCTTATATTAATGTCTTATAGATTATCAAGTCTTCTTAGAATACTTATTATTTATCTCCATAGTTTTCTAGAACTAAAAAATAAATCTATTGAACTCAATATGCCAAAATAAGAAAATCCTTCATTAGTCAACTCATCTCAGTAGACACTAACTCAAAAATGATTTTCATGTGTTAACCAAGTGAACTCAGTTAACACTACATATTCAAAAAGTTCCTTTAGTAACCAAGTGAGATTGGTTAATAATGGTTTCATCCAACTCTTCCTTCATTAATTGAGTGAGCTTGATTAACACCCAAGTTCTGTGAACTTATCTTTGATGCCCATGTGAACTTGGTAGTCACTATCTTTTGAACTTGGAAAACTCTGGAATGCTCGACAGACACAGAAAGTTGTTTTCATCACCTAAGTGATCTCAACATACACTAATTGGCAATGATGTGACATTTTGTGTAGCGTCAAAGACAATACACAATTAACCAATTTTTTTCAACACTGCCATCAATAAAAGAAGCTAGATCTTGAAAGGTTGTAGCAGACATGGAAGATAGATGATGAATCCTACAAGTGAACTTGTTGAAGATCTTTGAAAGCACCTTGAATGTAAGAGATATCATCATCAATTGCTTGAACAAGGATCTCTTTGAATGTACTTGAAGATAGCTTAGATGATTGAACACTTGAATGCTTGAAAACTTGAGTGTTAGTGCATGTGAAATGATATTGTAAATGCTTCCTACAAAATGAGACAAATGGATGGGATTAAAAAGGGCTTAGAATAAACCTTCTCTCCCTAATTAAATAGACCTTGAATTTTGCACCTCAGATTAACCAAATCTTAGGGTGCAAAGTAGGTCCTAAGCTAGTATGCATTGTATCCATGATTGGGAAGGCAAGGACACACTACATCCCTGATTGGGAAAGAAGAGATGTATTGCATCCCTAGTTGGGAAAGAAGGGACACACTACATCCTTGTTTGAGAAAAGATGCACTACATCCTTGCTAACCTAGCCCAAAAACCCCTAGGATTTTCTTGGGATCATGAAATAGGTCCTAGTCTTCAGAAATCAAGTACATTTTTTTAGAAAAGTTAGTTTTGGTGTGAGAAATAGATTTTGTGATTGGAAGAAGAAAAAGGAGGACCCAAGTGGGTAGATCCAACCTTGAAATTTATGCCATGCAATAGGAATAGTAAGAAGGATCTACTAGGCCCTATCCTAATTCTATATAGGAGAAATGAGAAGAAAGGGGAGAAATATAAATAAATGATGGAACTATATTAAATGGGTTCTTAACCATCATTAAATTCAAGCGCTTCTAATTTAAGATGGTATAATATGTTGTGCAGGAATATCACAATTTAACAGAAACATCAATATCTATAATGAGTGTCTTTCTATGCAATTCAAAAGCTTATGCATGGACAAAGGGTTATGGTAGTGGAATTTTATTTGAAGTGAATGATGAGGTTATTTCACAAGTGATAGGGATACATACCATGTGCCAAAATGGAAAAAGACAAGGTGTTTTTCCAATTATAAAACACTCAACCAATTGTTTAGGGGGAATGAGTCAAGTTGTGTAGTGCTTTCAAAAGAGAGAAATTGTAGTCTCTACAAAATCAAGTATGTCTAATGATAATAAAATAGTTCACTCTAGATGAAAAGTTTAGAGTATTTATTTTCACATATATCCCTACTTAACCATTTTAGGACTCATAGTCCTATTTCATTTCTTCTATTCCTCAATTCCTTGGAATTTTTTGTGAAAGAAGTGGTTGATAATGATAATATTCATGGGAGAAAACCCATCTAGCTCTACCAAGGCCTTAATTAGCATTTCTACCATTTTTACCTTTCCTTTTACTCCTTGTGTAAACTATTATCCAAGAAGCGAAAAATCCAGTACTCCTACCTCAACCAACATTTTTTATACCCTTTGGGTCTATGAAGAAAAAGTGCATTTGGTATCCAATTCCTCCATAAGTTGTCTCTCAAGTTGGGACTCCTAAAAACCACAAGTTGTCTCTCATAAGTTGTCTCTCAAGTTGAAAGTGAGCCTAAGAAATTTAAATGCAAAAGAGCCTCACTTCATTTAAATATAAATAAAAAATGTAATAAAAACCTACCTTCTCTACTAAACAGATTTAATTCACTAGCTAGGTTAAATTATAAGTGAGGAGGATTGAAATGAAGTGATGTAAGAAAATAGTAAAAAATAAATTTAACCTAGTTGGTCACATAAGCTGGATACTTTCTCTGCTAAGAAATAAAAATTTAAAAACTAGTTGGACTACAATACATAGAAAGAGAAGGAAAAGGGTGAAAATGAGAAAGCCAACAAGGGGTGTGGGAGAAAGAGGAGGTAGTAGAAATCTCTCAAATTAAAGACAACTCAACCCACATTTTGAAGAATATAAAAATATATAATAAATGACATGACGTCAAAAGATGAGGAGATGAACAAACTTAAGCTAGAAGGGAATTCTAAAATAGTGTAGGATGAGACCTATTCAAGATGAAAAACTATTGCCAATGAGCAAGAAACATTAAAAGTATGGATTACTAAACTTGAAAGAAAACTTGGGAATGTTTCCTAGTTTAATTTGAGAAAAATTCATAGTTGCAGAGAAAAAATCATGTGAACTAAAGAGAAAGATGAAGGAAAATGTAAGGAATTATTTAAGTTGCTCATTGAGGATTGGTGCAATGTTCTACCCCAACTCCAAGCTAGTTACAAATTCAAGGATGTTTGCTAGGGATCAATTTCATACTATTTATGGCTCTAGATGGATCTATGTAAGACTTTTAATAATTTAGATTTTATTGCTTAGATTCTTTTTATAGTATAGATATTGTTAATGTTATGTATGACCCTAGGTGTCCTTATTCTAAGACTTTAATTAGTTTAGATATCTTGCTCAATAATGGTTTTAGAGGTAAAACTTTATTTTTGATAGTTAGTTTTGTATGATTATAGGTTGTTAATATGTTTCTATCGTTTGAGTTGTTAACTATATCCCTTGATCATTATTGAATTCCCATTTATTTTTGTGCATATATTTTAGGAAACAACTTGACAATTGACATAATATTCGATGAATTTATATTGTCAAGTGAGTATGCACAATGAAATTAGTTTTGTTTAAATATAATTTTAGTTATAGCTACTATTCAAAAGAACTATAATGAATGTATTTGCACAATTTAAAATATATTTGAAAAAAAATTGTTTTTATGGAATTATTATATGATGCATATAGGAGATGTCTACTATGTGAATAAAAAATAATAATCCTAGACCAAAATGTTTTCTACTATACCACATGAACTAAATTTATACACATATCTCACATTTGAAAAACTTGTCTTCTATAATAAATTATTCAAATAGACATGCATGTAAAACATGGAAGCATACAAAAGCAATGTGAACTCTTTGATAAATTTTCTCATGAAAAATGCAAATCTGGATAATCTCTCTATTATTGTTGTTCATCCTCAATAAAATTAAAAGTAAAAATAATGTGATTAATACAATCAAAAAGAAAACATATTGATCCTAAAACTTTGTTGGTGAGATTCTAAGGTTTACCATCACATATATACATAAACACAAGATGTTAACTATATTGTCTAAACAAGAATGTCAACTAACATGTAAACAACATAAAGTAGCACTGCATTTTCCAATAGTTTCTTTAGGATGACTTTTTGCTTTCTTTATGAAATGGGTGAATAAGCTCTAATACCTCAAGCTATTAATAACTCATTATATACTTAAATCGATAGTAAATAAATAACTTAAAATTAGGCTTGAAATAGAGGTGACGTTGCATAGACATGCATCACCATGTTATAAGAATTCCAACAAGTTTCTTAAAATCTTAATAATTTATTTTTTCCTTTAGTTTATATAAATAATTATTTAAAAAGTCTCCCAAAAATCACTATGAAAAATGACAAAAAAGAAATAAACCTTAGTAAATCTATAGAAATTAGAATATCATGCATTCACAAATACCAATCAAACTAATAGTAAAAAATATCACATAAGTTCCATGGTGAAAACCAAAATATAGAAACAAAAATTCTAGTGTATAATTGCTTCAAGCTAATAATTTATTGTTACTCAATAATGAATATCCTCAAAGTAGACTAACCTATTCAAGTTCACAACTATGACTTCATCTAGAAAATACACTCAAAATAATGAACGAGGAAGATAAATATCTTAACTTCCTAACTTGTCCATGAAAATATAGTTTGAAACTAATGTATAATAAAAGGAAACTCCACAAATAATTGTGAGCCTCTTATATGAGAGAAATAAATCATTGAATAATGTTTTTTCCCAAAGATAAATAAGATCCCAAGATCGTACACAAACCACTATGATTGTACCATGATGCTTGATAAGCACAAGGAATGTGTGAAGAATAAAGAATTATGACTAAAGCAAGTATGGAGACAAAAGTGCTTGACAAAATAATTTAGTGCGACCCATTAAATTAAACATCATATCAATAAATTATTAATGAACACACAAAAATAAAATGACAAACAAATTCACATGAAAAATGAAAATCCCAAGATACAACTATCATAATCTATTATAATTTTAAAATTTTCTCATTAAAAATACTAAATGAAAAAGGACTTCATCTTCAAAACATATGGTAATACAAGAGTTGTGGTGCACAACTAGAGTCCTTGCCTTTGCACAAAAATAGAAAAAAAAAAGTTCAATATTTAAACATAAAAGCTAAAAAATGAAAAAAAGGAGAAATTGTTCAATGTTTTAAAAAAAATTGAAAATTGAAAAAAAGAAACTATTAAATTTGAAATGATGTCAATGTAATCTCACAGAGAGAAAGCATTGGTATGTATTAAATATCAGTAGATGCCTATTCAATAATCCAATGAATACTTTTATTGATGACAATAAAATCAATAGGTTGTATAATACATTAATATTGTTTGAACACTTACCTTGAGCATTAAGGAGATGGGAAGAAAGGTGACACACACACACACACACACACAAATACATATCTACACATATACATACATACATATATATGTGTGTATATATATAGATATATGTATATATGTATTTATATATATATAAATACATATATACATAATGTATATATATACATGTATATATTCACATATATATATATATGTATATATATGTATATACATACATACATATATGTATATATACATAAATACATATCTATGCATATATACATATACATACGTATGTACATATATATACATGTATATATACATATATACATGTATATTTATGTATATATACATATATACATGTATATATATGTATATATGTATATATATATATACATAAATGCATATCTATGCATATATAGATATGTACATATGTATGTATTTATGTATATATGTGTATATATATATTTACATGTGTATATATACATATATATACAAATGTGTATATGTATATATACATATAAATATATGTATATATATACATATATATGCATCCATAGATATATATATACATATATATATATATGTATATATGTATGGATATATATATATATATCCATACATATATACATATATGTATATACATATGTATATATATGTATATACATATGTATATATATGTATATACATATGTATATATATGTATATACATATGTATATATATGTATATACATATGTATATATATGTATATACATATGTATATATATGTATATATATATATATATATATGTATATACATATGTATATATATGTATATATATATATATATATATATATATATATATATATATATATATATATATACCTCGAGCTATTAATAGTTCATTATATATTTAAATAGATAGTAAAAAATATCTTAAAATTAGGCTTGAAATAGAGGTGATGTTGCATAGACATGCATCAACATGTTGTAAGAATTCCAACTACTTTCTTAAAATTTTAATACTTTATTTTATTTTTTAGCTTATATAAATAAATATTTAAAAAGTCTCCCAAAAATCACTATGAAAAATGACCAAAAAATAAATAAAACTTAGTAAATCGATAGAAAATAGAATATCATGCATTCACAAATACCGATCAAACTAATAAAAAATATCACATAAGTTCGATGGTGAATACCAAAATATAGAAACAAAAATTCTAGTGTATAATTGCTTCAAGCCAATAATTTATTGTTACTCAATAATGAATATCTTCAAAGTAGACTAACCTATTCAAGTTCACAACTATGATTCCATCTAGAAAATACACTCAAAATAATGAATGAGGAAGATGAATATCTTAACTTCTTATCTCATCCATGAAAATATAGTTTGAAACTAATGTATAATAAAGGGAAACTCCAAAAATAATTGTGAGCCTCTTATATGAGAGAAATAAATCATTGAATAATGTTTTTTCACAAACATCAATAAGATCCCAAGATCGTACACAAACCACTATGATTGTACCATGATGCTTGATAAGCACAAGGAATGTGTGGAGAATAAAAAATTATGACTAAAGCAAGTATGGAGACAAAAGAACTTGACAAAATAATTTAGTGAGACCCATTAAATTAAACCTCATATCAATAAATTATTAATGAACACACAAAAAGAAAATGACAAACAAATTTACATGAAAAATGAAAATCCAAAGATACAACTATCATAATCTATTATAATTTTAAAATTTTCTCATTAAAAATACTAAATGAAAAAGGACTTCCTCTTCAAAAGGTATGGTAATACAAGAGTTGTGGTGCACAACTAGAGTCCTTTCCTTTGTGCAAAAATAGAAAAAAAAATGTTCAATATTTAAACATAAAAGCTAAAAAATGAAAAAAGGAGAAATTGTTCAATGTTTTTAAAAAAAATAAAAATTGAAGAAAGAAACTATTAAATTTGAAATGATGTCAATGTAATCTCACAGAGAGAAAGCATTAGTATGTATTAAATATCACCAGATGCCTATTCAATAATTCTATGTATACTTTTATTGATGACAATAAAATCAATAGGTTGTATAAGACATTAATATTGTTTGAACACTTACTTTGAGAATTAAAGAGATGGAGAGAAAGACTTTTTGTGTGTGTGTGTGTGTGTGTGTGTGTGTGTGTGTGTGTGTACATAGATATGTATATATCTATATTTATACATACATACATACATACATACATACATACAGATATATATATATATATATATATATATATATATATATATATATATATATATATATATATATATATATATATATATATATATATATACATATATATATGCATGTATGTATATACATATGTGTGTGTGTGTGTGTGCACGTAAGCTCCAATACCTTGAGCTATTAATAACTCATTATATATTTAAATAGATAGTAAAAAATATCTTAAAATTAGGCTTGAAATAGAGGTGATGTTGCATAGACATGCATCATCATGTTGTAAAAATTCCAATAACTTTCTTAAAATCTTAATAATTTATTTTTTCATTTAGTTTATATAAATAAATATTTTAAAAGTCTCCCAAAAATCACTATGTGAAATGACAAAAAATAAATAAAACTTAGTAAATCCATAGAAAATAGAATATCATGCATTCACAAATACCATTCAAACTAATAGTAAAAAATATCACATAAGTTCCATTGCGAAAAACCAAAATATAGAAATAAAAATTGTAGTGTATAATTGCTTCAAGCTAATAATTTATTGTTACTCAATAATGAATATCCTCAAAGTAGACTAACCTATTCAAGTTCACAACTATGACTCCATCCTGAAAATACACTAAAAATAATGAACGAGGAACATGAATATCTTAACTTCCTAACTCATCCATGAAAGTATAGTTTGAAACTAATGTATAATAAAGGGAAACTCCAAAAATAATTGTGAGCCTCTTATATGAGAGAAATAAATCATTGAATAATGTTTTTTCCCAAAGATCAATGAGATCCCAACATCATACACAAACCACTATGATTGTACCATGATGTTTGATAAGCACAAGGAATGTGTGGAGAATAAAGAATTATGACAAAAGCAAGTATGGAGACGAAAGAGCTTGACAAAATAATTTAGTGAGACCCATTAAATTAGGCCTCATATCAATAAATTATTAATGAACACACAAAAAGAAAATGACAAACAAATTTACATGAAAAATGCAAATCCAAAGATACAACTATCATAATCTAAATTTTCTCATTAAAAATACTAAATGAAAAAGGACTTCCTCTTCAAAAGGTATGGTAATACAAGAGTTGCGGTGCACAACTAGAGTCCTTGCCTTTGTGTAAAAATAGAAAAAAAAAATGTTCAATATTTAAACATAAAAGCTAAAAAATGAAAAAAAGTAGAAATTGTTCAATGTTTTAAAAAAATTTGAAAATTTAAGAAAGAAACTATTAAATTTGAAATGATGTCAATGTGATCTCATGGAAAGAAAGCATTGGTATGTATTAAATATCACTAGATGCCTATTCAATAATCCAATGAATACTTTTATTGATGAAAATAAAATCAAAAGATTGTATATGACATTAATATTGTTTGAACACTTACCTTGAGCATTAAGGAGAAGGGGAGAAAGGTTGTGTGTGTGTGTGTGTGTGTGTGTGGGTACATACACATATACACACACATATATACATATATATGTATGTACATATATATACATATATAGCTATGTATATATAGATATATATATATATATATGTATATATACATATAGATATATATATCTATATATACATATATATGTATATATAGATATATATATCTATATGTATATATAGATATATATATCTATATGTATATATAGATATATATCTATATGTATATATACATATAGATATATATATCTATATATACATATATATGTATGTATGTATGTATGTATGTATGTATGTATATATATATATATATATATATATATATATATATATATATATATATACACACACACACACACACATATATACATATCTCTCTATGTGTGTGTGTGTGTGTGTGTGCTATCATAATCAGTGACAACATTTTTTGCATGATAAATTTATGGACCTCATATTGATGAATCGTGTTAAAGATGTCTTATATTGTGCTCAAGGTAAATAGGGAATTAGAACTTTGAGTGGTCTCATTGATATGGATTAATTTTTTATGCAAATATGTAAATAAACTCTTGTGCTAATTGAATCAAGGAATGATTTTTGACTTAATCTACCACATCAAGTCACAATCTTGAAATGTTCCCTTGCTCCATTACAAAGTGTAGATTTTTAAATTTTCAAATTGGCTTAAAAAATAATTCATGACATTCTAGTGTTCTTTATTTATTTTTTAATACATGTCAGGAAATTGGCTTTACCATGTGAAATGAGGATATGATGAAGTGATTATCCTACATAGATGAAGCATTATGTAGTCCAACCATGTGACAAGAAAGAGAGTTTTGAGAGTCTAAAAAGTTCAAATTTAAGGATATAACATGGAAAATGAAAAAAAACCTATAGAGAATATCAGCATGGATATCAGACTAATTATCGAGAAGACATCTTATGGTAATGAAATGCTCAAACCTTAAACTCCTCATTAGAAAAATAAATTTCTTTTAAAAACTAAATCACACATGTAAACGTATTCAATTTAGATCCTCATATCAATTCCAACTATATAAACCCCATGAGCATGTCATTTCATTTGAATGTCCGTAATGTGGCTCCCATACAAGCAATGTGCCATCAATCTAAGAGACTCTGTGTTAGCACCCAAATGCTAGATCAGTCATAAATCAAGATGAATTATGAGAAAAAGGAACCACATGGGTTGATTTCCTTTTGAATTGGGCATTGGGAATGTATCAATCAAAGAAAAAAATACCCTAAGATTATCACAAATCCTAGTGGCAAAGGGCAAGGAAGTTGAGAAGAAATTAAACATGCCTGAGTTCTTTTTGAGAAGACTTGGCCTAACCAGTTTCTTAATAGTCGTTACCTTATTCTTATTCTCCTCCACATCCAATGTTGCAAATAAATTTTTCTTTTTCTTTTTCTTATTTTTTTTTTTAACATATGAGTATTTACTTATTATTCCCTTAATTTTCTATGGCATTTAACATTTTACTTTGTAAGATGACATATGTGATTTATTCTAAAGTGTTTACCCTTAAAAGTTTACTTACTATTATTTTTTCTATGTTAAAGAACCCTTAGAATTTTCAAAATAGGATAGAGGAGTGTTGATAAAGGTAGTGATCCAAGTTTAAACCTTTTTTTTTCAAGATTTTTTGTACAAGGGTGCAAAAAGCTTGGCCTAAGAAGTGTGGGAGACTTATAATTATAGAAAAAGGATATGAATAGAGTTATAATTTTTAAGAAAATAAGAGTATAAAGGTTTAAGATAAATCTAGGGATTTGAAGAGTTGGTTAAAGGACTTTAGTTTTGAATATTAGAGAAGAATATGATGGCTTAAAAGATTATATAAAAATAAGCATTAAAGTATTTAGAAGATAAGAAGGGACTTGAAGAGAAACAAAGGAAAAAAAAATTATAAAAAATTATGAGCTTCAAATGAAAACTGACATGAACCTCATATGAAAAGCAAGAAATTTAAATATTTTGAATCTATCTTGTAGTGCCTCTCTCATTTGATTTTTGTAAGTCATCTAGAAGGATGCAACTTTGATGTTATTTATTTGTGAGTGATTTTGTTAGGATACATGAGTTTTCTGCACCCTTGGGGTAATTTAATTATGTTATTGTGTTGATAGATTGATTATACTTATGCTAGATTTATGAGATTTTGATTTGTTAGATGGTTTTACTAGGGTTGTACCAGTGGTTACTTGGACTTATATGGCATCGCAGTGTTGTTTGACCAAGTTAACTTATATGGTTATATTGTCATTTATATTGTTAATTAATTGTTATTACTTCCATTATTAAATAAATAAAATAATTAGAAAATGAGTTATTCACATTGGATTTATGGAGTTATCTTCTACAAATATTTATCTTGTCTACTTTAGTAAATTTATAAAAATGGATTAATTAATGGTTATTTAAATGAGATTATTTAGATACTTTATTTAATATTTTGCATCTACACTTGATTGTGATCATTTACTATGTAGGACTTATATCCCCAACAGTGGCACATGGAGTTAGTGATTAGACCTTTCATGTTGAGCCAATATCACCCATGTATGGGTGATGTATCTTTAAATGATTATGTTAACACTCTGATAATTGATAAATTCATATTTATTATGCATGTGTCTAGACTCATCAATGTGTCTATGCATTTAGGAATCTACAGTGGTTGTAGAAAATATCCGTTAAATATTGAGTTAATGGGTTAGAGAGATTTTATTTAAATTATTTTATTGGTAGTTAATTTTACAATAGTTGAATTCCAAGCGATTGGAATTGCCTAATTTAATTTGGGGAAAGATCCAATAAGTTATTAAGTCATTTTAATAACCTAATTTATAAGTCACATTGGAAAAGTGCCTCTATTGGCAAAAAGAAACTTTATTGTTCACTTTTACTTGGTTATTTCATATTGCTTGGGGAGTTTTGAGTTATCATTTTGCACGATGCTAAATGGTAGGAATCCTTTTCAACTCCTCTCTTGAAAAGCTAATCTAAGATCAGCTCCAAGGTTCTAGGCAATCTTGGGACCTACTGAAATCCACTCACTTAAAGATAAATATGTTTGTTCACAAGGAGGCCTTTTCTATTTCTAACCAATTTTGGATAAGATGTTCAATCTGGTTTCAATTTAAAAATTAACCACAAAAAGAGATATGTTTTTTGGTATTTTCAATTTTTAAATGAATGTAATCTAACAATGCAATTATATGAATTCCTAATTTAACCAAGGCTTAGCAAAGAAAATAAAAAAGATAAGGTAATGAGAGATGAAAGAAAATAGCATGAAGGGGAGATTCCTAATGGACATAAACCATGGTAACAACACGTCTGAAAGTTAAATCATTGAAAAGATTAGGTAGGAAACTAATGGAAGTAGTAGTGCTTCCTCAAATCTACTGATATAATCATTGATGGCAATTTAGCAAAACTGAAAGATTTTTCACTTCTTATCAAAACACAAGGCCATGAAAAGAGCACTCATATGAGATGAGAAGCAATGTAGGAACAATATGGTGATCTCTTCTCCAAATCGGTATGTCAGTACAATTTGTCAACACATGAAAAATAACAGAACTAAAATATCGCACAATCAAATCAACACAACAAAGCTATTGGACCCATTATTATCATGAATAAGAATCTATAAAATTAACACACACTAGCAAGAAGAACTACACTTAGAATGAGAGCACCAAAATCATATATTATTGCATCAAAATAATGACCTAAAATAGATGTTACATTCCTGAATTTAAAAGAAATTATTTCTTCAATTTGTGTTGAGAGTGAGAGATCTCTTCATGTAAATATATGCTTAAAACTAATTAAAAAAATCTAATTATATACAAAATGACTCTCTAAATGTTGCTAAGTAGGACTCCACCCTTGTTTATATCAATTAATGGGTGCATGAGCCTTTACATATATTAAAACAAAGAAAGAATCAGTACATAAGAAGAAGGAAGTTGTAAAAGGATCTAGGAGTCATTGGAAACTCTAAAATGGAAGCTTAGCCTTCTTTGAATGTTTCTAGGAGTTAATCTACCATTAGAATGTGTTTCTGGTGCATGAAAAGCTCTAAATTTGGAACTAGAAATTAACTATCAACACACCTTTAACTTCTTCAAAAAAATTGGTGTACCTTTGGAGTATCGCACCTTTGGAGCAATGTGCCTTGTGCACTTTAAGGGAATTTGTGCAACGTGCTCAATTCATCAAAGAAGTAGAGTTCTGTATTTTGAAAATAGTTTCTATGGTTTTTTTAGACAAGGTCTGGGAGCACTATTGTGTACTTATTTTGTCCTTTTTGATGATTTATACCCTCTTTATAGCCCAACATTGTCATAGACTTGAATTCGTACTTCTTCTATCTAAACTCCCAAAGTACATGTGTTGAATCTTATCATTAATAGTTTCATAAGATGAGGAACTTGTTCTAGTTCATGTCTCCAACCTCTGTATCTTTGATCTTCAATGTAAATTCATGAGTCAAAACTTGTGTGTGACTCCTTTGAAGATGAAGGTTACCAGCTTAGGTGAGATCTCTATTACTATTGATAATGAACATGTTATGATGATCTGTGCACTTGTGTGTCATGCACCACACCTTCATGATATGTCCACTTTGTGCACTATGAAGTTTATTTCTTTATTTTTTGCTTCTCTCCAACTGCCCAATCCTTCCCAATCAGAGAACAGGTGATCTAGAATATCCAAAATGATCAAATGTTTGAAATTTTTTCATATATTTTTTAACAATATTGTCTAGGTATTTTTAATAATCCTTTTTAGAGGTCTTCTACTCAAAATTTTAAGTAGAAAATTTCCTCAGTCTTTAAAATTGGGAAGTTAATGACTCACTATTTTAGGGACTAAAACTTGATTTTTAGTTCTTCTTTCCAACGGTGTAAACGATTTTGAATTCCAAGCTCTAGGTCAAAAGTTATGACCCTGACAAGTTAAGGATGCCTTTTTATCTACATAAAGAAGAAAACATTAGTTATCTTATGTTGGAAAGCCTAAAACAAACTCAAACTATCAAAAAAACCTAGCCCAAAACACTCAAAAATAATCAGAACAATTTAGTCCCCCCTGTAAGCTTTGGAATGCAAACATAGTGCACCTTGCGCACCTTGATAGGTGCACTAACTCAGCTAAATAGCCTTAATCAAACTATTTTAATGTAGTTGCATACATGTGCACCTTAGTGAGGTGTGCACAATCATATGTGCACAACTGTGCACATGCAGTTGTGGCAAGTTCATTGAAGAGGGGAACATGGTGATTTTTTTAAGAAGGGTTTGCACATGCAAAGCTTGATGGGGTGCACATGTGCATGCCTTGGGGAGGTGTGAACATGCACACCTTTCATTAGGTATTTTAGTTTTGGACCTAGTGTGCACCCTTTGGAGGTGCACACCTGGACATGTGCATAGGTGAGCATATCCAAAGGGAGATAAGTGATGAAGGGTGCTCCCCTTAATACCATAAACACATAAAAGAAACAAAGAAACAATATTAAATGTGAGAACAAAATATGGACTTCATATTATTGCCATAAATATGAAATTAGAAATTTCACAAGTTCAACATGCTAACCAACATGGGCACCTTCATTACAATAATCTGCAAGACTAAGCTACGAACTACTACCAAGAGTTGTTTTAGATAATGTTTGGGCCTTTCTTAAATAGGAAACTTTACATCACCCAAGAAGGTTCTAGACATGGAAACCTAATACCTAGGGCTAACAGACTCTAACAATACATATAAAGTTGGCCAAATATATCTTTGATATTTATTTTAGGAATTTCAGGTAGCCCAACTTTAGCAGGTCATAACTCTCAAACCGTTGCTCCAATTGGCTATTATAACCACTTTTTAGAAATGTTAGCTCCTAATCTACAAGATCAAAACAATGAAAGCACTCTTTTGTCAAGTTTTGGGACCTCATCTGGGCACTCTAAGGCCTCTAATGGTGACCCTGAAGATTTCTATACAAATTTTTCCACCAAAAATCTGTAATAACTTCTCTAATACTTAAGTTGGAGCAATAATATTTTTATGGTAGGCTTATAATTCTAAAATGAACCTTCATGTAGAAAATGAGAACATTCCAAACTCGTATGACAAACTTACTAAAAATAGCAATTTCCCATAAATAGCAACCCCCTATCTACTAGTCCTTTTTAAAATAGAAAAGGTTGAAAACAAAAAAAAAAAAAACAAGAATTGAGTGGTGCAATATTACTCTTACACCCAAGATGCTCCTAAATCAATAAGTGGCACTTGCATATTTCGCACACCTATGCACCTTGGATAGGTGTGCATGTGTACTATTGCGCAAGTGCACATTTATGCACTAAAATAGTTAAAATCTTCCAATTTTTCTTAGTTCTAACACCATGTACTTGTCTAGTAAGAGACTAGTACTTGATCTAGATTCAAGAAGAGTTTCCAAGATGACCCAAGCCCTAGACAAGGGGTTTGGGAGACTAAAAATTTACAAGGGGATCTCATTTCTAGGACAAATATGGCATGTGTCATGAAACCACAACAAATAGCCCCAACAAAAGGGAAGAAATGACAAAGGCATTTCTTCATTAGTAAGCATTTTTTTAACATGTGTCAAATAACAACTGAATCCTAGGCTCTTCAAACAACTTTCAAGTTCCTTGATAGTCAAGACTTTAGAATCTCAAATCTTCAAGCTCAATGTATGCATAATGTATTCAGTTCCTTTGACATTTCAAAATTCAATCTATCATGAGTTTGTAGTAAGTTGGAAACAATATTCCACTCCACCATTCCATTCATTGGGAATCCTTGTAGATCATGTGTATCCATCATTGTCTAACCAAATGAGAGAATCTATTCAAAGGGCTCTTGATGGGTTATCATATTTGCATTTTAGGTCCTAAGCAATCTTTTGAATCTTGCATCACATAATTCACATGTTTCCATTCGATTCTTTCGTGAAGTGATTTGTAGAAGTAGTGGATAGCCATTTTGGAAGGCATGTCCCTATTGTCAAATTACCTTTCTTAGAAATTTTGGAATCTTTCATTCTTAATACCGTCTTTCCTTTTTTTGTTTTCTTTTTGTACCTTGACCACGCTCAAACTATATGGCCAAGGCATTGGTGTCATTTCTCAAATTATTTCCTTAGTTTGATAACATTTGCATTCCTCTTTTAAGAACTTTTGGAAACTCTCATGCTAAACAATGACTTAGCAATTCCTTGAAAAGACCTTTTGTCGAAACTGACAAGTTCCAAACTATCCCTTGTTGTCATCAACCTTGATTTGAAAACACCAAGATATTCAATCTTTAAATTTGCAAAATATTTTGAGCTATTGATCTACAATTTTGATTTTAAAACTATAAGTCCTCTATGACTAAAAGTAATATTCATTATGTAGTTGGTATAAGAAACAAAATCACCTGAATACTTTGACAATGAGATACCTCTCCCTAAAAGTCAAAACCATAGGGGTGATTTATGAAATGTGTCAAGAATGAGTCTTGATTGCACCTAACCCCCAGACTAACATGTCTAAAAAAGAAAAAAAGAAAAAAGAAAAAACCCAAACAAAACAAACTCAACTCAAAGAAAACTAACACCTAAGTAAAGAGACAAAATAAAATTTAAAAAAACATATATAGTGAAAACTTTGAATAAAAATAATGTGGAGTGATTGTCAATAGATTTCTCATTATGTATAGTAGTAATGAACCACCCCATATAGTTCTAAAACATGTTGACTTGTCTTTGTACTCAGAAAAATAAAATTTGGATAATCTTGGTTCAAACTCTAGGTACAAATCACACAAAATTAAAAGTTGTGGTAACTCTCCATGGCCATGGTTAATTCACAAACATTTTCTCTTGCCTTTAGTATCATATTCAAATTCAAAATCATCAAACTGAGAGGGATAATGGGAACATATCACCTAATATAGTGAGTCCCCCACCATAGGGATACACTCACACATTATAATTTATCTTCTAGTGGTCTTATCTCATGGTACACAACTCCATGCACACATGGAAACACTAGTGTTGATGATTTGATATAGCTATTAGAACAAGACCCAAAAGATAGAACATTATTTTTATGGTCCTTATTATCACCATCATTAACCTTAAAACATGAATTATCACCTTTAGGCTCCTTCAAACTAGAAGACTCAATCAAAAGCCTTCATTTTGAATTACAAGATTCATTAATTTCATTAATCAAGGTGTTTCCTCCCTCATGTCCCAAAAAAGCATGTCTCTCATTGCGATATCCCAAGCTAATAAGAAATTAGGACAACTTACTTCTGAATGGAACCTGAATGAATGGATTCTACATGACTCATTTATTGCATGGTCTAATTTATGCACAGAATACCCATAAATAGACATTTCCTTAGTCAAGCTTTATACCAAATTAAGCACTCTATCCATCTCTTCTAATGACATATCTTGTTTTGAGGGAGGTATCTCATCATTATTCAATGGGTAATCAATACCACAATAGAAAGCATTGGTATCTTTTTGTTGATGACTTCATGGATCAAAAATATCACCAACCTTAGGATCTTCAACATTTCCATCATTTTTTCCAACTTTGGGAACCTTTGCAACTCCATGGAATTTTAGAACTTCAAAATTTTCTACATCCTCAAAATTTCTTAGCATATTTTTACACCTATTGCAACATCAAAACTTGGAAGAATTTTAAGGTTTCCAATAATTTTAGCTGGTTGATCTGTCTACGCCAACACATTAGATAATTTATCTTGGCAACTAGCACATTCCAACTCTAAATGAATCCTTTGATGGAGGTGTAGATGCTCAAAAATGGTTTGCATCTATGATTTCATCAAAACGAAGCTCCATTTGACATATAGTGCAATTTTAGAAAGAAAAAGTCTTCTCTTTATTCTAACTAGTCCTCATCTCATCTCTTTGGTCTTATTTCATTCATATCTTCATTCACCACCATGATCATGTGTTTTGATACACCAACTCATCTCCATCTTGCATTCCTGCATTCCTACATCATCCTACACTATTTGTAAACCTTCTAGGGCTTTCCACCCAATCTAGCCTCAATCTAATCTTTGTTTGACCAATTTTAACCAAATATGACCATGTTTAACTAATTTTACTCATTTTCCAACCTCTTTCCACCATTTTGGACACTCGCACAAAGTTTTAGGTCATTCCGAGTCCAGTCGGGTTTTTTTGTCCCTTGGAGCCTTCTAGGGCACATTTTGTACTTTTGGAGCACATTTGGGCTTGCCAATTGTTCCATGGGTGCACTTAGTAATATCATAGCACACTTGGGCTTACCAAGTGTGCACTGGGTGCACTTGGGTGCATTTTGGGTGCACTTCGGGCAATAGGATGCCTAGAATTGCTCCCAAAACCCTTATGTTGCACTCTAAAGGCCATAACTTTTGCATTTCAACTCTAATTTTTGAACCATCAGTTGTATTAGATTCATATCTTATTTTTTAACAAATTGAGCTATCATTTTTATTATTTTTTCACTATCTTGAGTGGTAACCCTTGAAAATACTCTTGGGCCCCTGAATCGACATCACTTTCCATTCTAATTCATCCCATTTTCTCATTCCACTAGCTCTCATCTTTTGGCCAACCCAGTTGTATCTCAAGAATGTCTATCATCATTCATATCCTCTTCCACATAAATTTCACATCATTTTGGAACCATTTTAACATCATCAGAAACCATATCAGATCAACTCGTAATCATCTCAAACCAACTTAGAATCATATCATATCAACTTGAAATCATATCAATCAACTTGAAATCACCCCAAATCAACCTAAAATCACCTAAAATCGGTCCTAATCAGCCTAGAACATGTCAAACATCCAAAATCTATCATCATTTGTCTAATCTTAGGCATTTTTGTGGCTTTCAATGCCTTGGAAACCTATCAATCTATCAAATCTTATCAATTTGACCTTAGTACTATCATGGCTCTTAGTACTAGCTCAAACTATCATTCAAATCACCCGATCTTTGACATTGTCGAGTCTCTCAATGTTAGATCATGGCTTTATCAATAATTTAATAACATTGGCAATGTTCATCAATGTTATTATGATCAACCATATCAATCAATCTCAATCGTGTAGCATTTACGATATCGGTTAAGTGTTACATGTCCTTAATTCTTGTCATGTGTCCTTGGCATGTTATCAATTTTGATCAATCAATCAATTTGACCATGGATTTGGTCTACTTATCATCATCCTATTCAACCCATATCATCATCACATTTTCATCAAGGGATACTGTCACCCTTATTTAATCAATTAGCCAGTCACGTACTAATTTTCTCTATAGGATTAAATAACCCATAATTTAATCCTATTCCATTACTAATTATTATTCCTAATTAACTTTCTCAATTAATTGATAGTTTAGTAATTAATTGGTTCATCATCCACAAACCTTGGAAATTCTCAATTTCCTAAGTCATATTTCCACCATTAATTCCATTTTCACTAATTTCTATTTGTGTGGAATAAAGGATTTTTAATTTGATTATTCCACATAATATTGACATCATCATGACACATGGATGTGACACCTCATGGATTCTTCTTTGACATTTGGCTAAGATATGTCATAATCCAATATTCTTATTCTCTTATGCACATCCATATTTGGCTTTTTTTTCATAGATTCTTGGCTTTAAGTGGGCTTGAGGTGTCATATGATGCATCATAGATTATCAACCATATTTAGCCTTGTTTGACTTCCAAATGTCATAGAATCCTACACTTGGCATTTTGTGTCATATGTGTCATGGATTCTCAAAGGAATCTCTTGCCAAATCGCATATCCAAGGGTGAAAAATCCAATGCTCTGACCTTATGTGTTGATTATAAAATGAGCATTCTGTCTCTCATTTCCAATCCCTAGTTTTCTCATTCTTTCACTTTTTCTCTCACGTTAAAATCACAACTTCAAGTATTCTCATAGCACCATCATTATCATAGAATTTTTCTTCAATATTGTGTGCACTATAGGCAATTTGGAGCTACATCACATGGAGAAGAAAGAAGGACATAGGAGCTACAAATGAAAGAGGGAGTTTTAGATTTTCTTTCCTATTTCGATTCATTTGGCTTTCATGGTAGACTAGAGGGTGTTAACATATGTTTATTGGGTTTGTGATTTTCTCATAGTATGTTAGACATTAGCCCATTTTCTAGGTCCTAAAATTTGGTGAACCCGACATGAACATGCTTATCTATATTGGTTTTCTTGTGTTTGTGCTCATAGGTGCAAGGAAGGGGATCATTTGGAGGGGTATAATCTTTATTTTCTCTCCTTTATCACACCTAGTATAATTAGGAGGCCTAGCAATATGCTTGTATGTTTGTGTTTCATGCATTTTGTTAGCCTGTTGTCCTAGGGTGCACTCTGCTCTACCAGGGCACACTTGGGACCCATGGGAGGTAGTTTTAGGGGCTTAGGAGACACCATACCCTTGTTTGTTGTTCCTAACTAACCAACTACACCCAAAAACTACTAATTGTGCCCTTTTGAGCCCCAACTACACCATGGGCATAGCCTGCACTATCTAGGTGCATTTGGTAGTATAGATGTCAAAATTTTCAATTTCTAGGTCTTATTTAGGCATTATTTCCCACAACTTGGCACTGACCTCCCAACTACACCCAAAAACTACCAACTACACCCTTATAAGCCCCAAGTGCACCATGGGCATACTTAACACTATCTAAGTGCACTTGGGGGCATTCTGAGCCATTTTGGCCTTTTGGAGCATAGTCTGCTATGTCAAAGTGCACTTGGTTTACAAAAAGCACCTATTTCAATTAGAATCTACATCTAAAATTTCTATTTTCTTATAGGACATAGGTTGGATGATTTTTTGTTGCTTAAGGTCTATTTGTAGCCTGTGGCAATCCTTGGATGAAGACATCATCATGACAAACTACTTGTTTGCAAGATGTTGTTGAAGATCATTGTGTGTTTGTCAAAACCATGTGTGTGGATTTCCCAGATTAGATAACACTTCATTTGGTGCTTAAAATAAAGTTTTTATTTTCTTCTTGGCGTGTCTATGGTGTTTAAATCCCTAGGAGTTGAATGGACGTATCCTGTCCCCTCACCTTTCTTGGATCTTGGGTGTAAGAGAAATCCATGTAACTTCTATAGGAAGCCTACCTTGGACCAAGATACTTGATATTGGGTATGCCAAGGGACAAATTTAGAGTGGTAATGGGCCAAAAGCCAAGTCAATGTTCCAGCCACTATATAAAACTTGATTACGGTGAAAGTCATGTCGTTGGTATTGCTACATGATAGATCTCCTCCAATACCCTTGTGGTGAATCTTGGTTGTTGGGGCTGGGAGACCTTCTATGAAAGGTTATCATTCACTTGCCAAATGGAATGCCCTTACTAAAAACCATGTTTTAGTGACCAAAATCTTTTCTATCCACTAGCTCAAGGGGTCACCCATGCCCATGAAGACATCCTACATTCTCGCAATCCTTAGTAGATGCAATAGTCCCTTGGGAAGTCATGCCCCTTGGGAAGCAAATATTGGTAGCCCTGAGAAGTGAGTTTTTTGTAAGGGGGAGCCTGTGGTGCCAAGATCCTAGGTTGTCTACTCTAGATAAGTGTGGCTAAACTTTAGTTCAAGTAGGAATTCAGTGGATATAGTCCTAAAGCCTAGGTTGTGGTGTGTTTATTCACTTTTAACAATAACTATTCTTGTCTTAATGTGTCTTGCGTGTGTGTAAAACATTAATCAAGATAGAAGCCAACATTTAAATTTACACCTTGTCACAACATCAAATACTATCAAAACATTACAACCTTGTCAAAAAATTGCAAACTTTGGTCCAATACATTTAAGACTTGGAAAACATGGCCATTTGTGATCCTAGATGTGCTTGGCATAGCATAGGTTTCATCCTTGCATAGAATCCACTTGCATTCACCTTAGTTTGAGCACCATACTTGCATTATCTAGGCTTCATCTTTCATCTTTGAGTTCTCATTGTGCTACCCTCATCCTTCACATTGCATTCATTAAGGTTTAGTTTGCATCCTTCATTCTTTGCATTTCAACCCCCAAACTTGCACTTTGCATTGTCCTCATCTTGAACACTTTAACCATCATTCTAGGCATCATAAAAATCATTCTAAGCCTCCATTCTATTCTTAACATTGTCCTCTATTGTTTACCTCATTGTGGTATCAATCTGAAAACCCTAGTACTTAAAATTACCTTAGTTTTAGCCCAGCTTCCCAATAGTGCTCTGAAACTACCAATTGTGCCCAAACTAGCCCCAAATCCACCATAGGTGTAGTTGGTACTATTTAAGCACACTTGGTAGTCTAAGAACCCAATTTTGGCTTCCAGGCAGCATTTTGAGGATTTAGAGGTGTCCATAAATACCTAGATAGGCCTACCCATCTCACTATGTCTTAATTTGCATCCTGCATCTCCTAGCCATCATTTTCTTCACTTAGGACATAATTATTTAGGTCATAACCTTAATTTTGAATCTCCTAATCCATCATAACATCAACCCCTACATCGTAGCTTCTTGGCATAGCAACTTGACAACAACCCCCCTTAGAATTAGCAGACATTCAACCCAACTTCCCAACTACGCCATGAAACTACTAACTACACCCAAACTAGCCCCAACTATAGTATAGGCATATTAAGTACTATTGGAGCACAATTGGTGCTATCAAGGCATAGTTGGGCACCTATATGACCATTTTAGGCCTTGAAACTATATTTTAGGACCCCGAAACTGCATTTTGGAGCCTTTGTACCTCCTCATTCTGCATTTGACACACAACCACATCTGACACCCAAAATCTCATTTTTTACCTTAGGATCTTTTCATATTGCATATCCAATCAGCATAACCACCATTTTGAGTCATCTAAATGTCATTTTGAACCCTAAAATATTTGAACTTAGTCAAAAATATGAACAAAGTATGAGTCTTAGAGTATCTCCTAGTGTTGATGGATGATGGATCTTGACTACTATTTTTATCATTTCTTATCATTTTCTTTGGTCAAACTTTGTCTATGTATTGATAGATTTGACCTTTTCATCTTTTATCAATTTGATCTTTTTGTCTTTTATCACTTTTTTTGGTCAAGATCCAAAGTCCATTATCACAAGGTTAAACTCCTAAACAAAATACTTTCTAAAGATTTCATCTAAGTTAAAATCCTTGCATATGCCTCTATCATTAGCATAATCATATGCTTAGTATCCCTAAATTTCATTTTGACTTACCCTAGTGGTATATCCCCCTCATCTTGCATTGTTCAAAACCTTAGCATCATTTCCACTATCAAACCCTATCAAATGATATTCCTTCTTGATCACTTATCCTCATTTTGCATATCCCAAATGTCATTATCAACCCTAGAACACCATCTCTTGCATAGTCCACCTTGCATAAATCAACCCCTACCATCATTACCAAGTCCAAAATCCAACACTAACCTTCATTTTTCATACTATAGGGTTATTTTCATCTCCTCTAGTCAACCTCCAAAACGTCACTTTGTGTTTGCATTTGTGTAGTTTCCCTAGGAGATTTGCACCTTTCATATCAAAACCCCACCTCATTTGGAATTTTTCTAGGTTGCATAACATCCTTAAACACCTAAAAATCCAAAAAACAATCATATCTTGCATATCCACATCCTAAGTGTCAAGTTTTGACTTGTTTTACCAATTGCACCCGTATTTTACGAACTGCACACTTCAGGTGCATAGTTGGTAGTTTCAGAGTGCACTTGGTAATTATGGATTTTATTCTAGGTTCTAGAACCCTAATCTGCACTTCCACACCTTGCATTTCATCCCTAAACCTTGCAAAACACTCTAAAACACTCAAATCATTAAAATTTTGCATTTTAGGCATACCTCCTACTTACCAACTACTTACCTTCAAGGCCCAAAGTGCACCAAGGGTGCACTTGGTACTATCTAAGCATAGTTGGTAGTTTAGGTGTGCACTTGGGAGGCAAGGAGTCCATTTACATTTTCCTCCACTCTATTTCCATCCTTAGGTATCATGCTAGCACTTACTAGGACACAATCAGCTCAGAGACCTAAAGAACTTTATTAACCTTTGTTTTCTGAGGTGCCAACACAACCAAAACCTTGTCCAAGACAAAATAAGAGTAAGAAAACACAACAAACCTTTGATAAAGACCAAATTGAGGCATCATAACCAATACTTGCAGACCCTTTAAACATGTATCCGCAAGATCATCATAACCAAGAGATGATCCAACAAACCCTTAAAATGCACCTACCATGAGGTTTCCTTCAAACACTTCCCCTACACATGGGATGGTTCAATGGAGTCCTAACTTTGAACCTATATTCATACCAATACCACCCAGAGGTGGGAATGTAGCAACCACACCCAAGGATGAACAAACACATTCCTTTGAATTCAGGAAACCCAACATGAATACCTTCAACCCTAATACATCAAACACACAACAAGGTATTGTACACCTAAGTGATTACTCTAACATTTATTATGACATCAGTGATGAATAAATGGCTAGGGCATGTCAAGACAAAAAATTTTGCAAGAATTTCAAACTTTTGGCAACCCAAGAAATTGTCAAATTCAACCCAAACATGGAGAGACCTAAGTCCAAAAATCAAACCAACACAAAAATTGAAAACATACAATCCCTGATAAATTTGGACTTAGATAAGGGAAAAAAACCTTTTGAGTTTTCAAACACAATAATGGTGCTTACAAGGTCCCATCAAGAATCAACCATCGAGATCCTCCAAAGTACATTTGAACACATCAACATTAATCCCTTGTTTGATGAACCACAACCAATGAAGGGAACAAAAGCTCTTCCTTAGTATCCCAAAAGGATGCTAAGACTTGATCTCAATCATATGGTCCAACAACAAGATATACCTAAAGGGATTTGTGCTCTAGGGATGCCAAACGTACCTCCTTTGGAGGAAAATCAACAAAGTGCACCTTTGCTCCTAACTCTACCAAGTGTCATGACATCAAATGTTATGGAGCCCCCCACAAGTATACCATGTGAAATGTCGACTACAACAATCCCTATTGATGCACAAAGGAAAATTCTTAATGATATTACACCTATTCCCAAAAGAAATGTGCCTCATTGTCAAATCAACATGATGTCCCAAGGAGAAACCTCTAACACACATAGGTGCCAAAACAACAATACCAACATAGTGGTCAATTCTCAAGGACATAACCAACTACCCCAAAAACATCAACCTACCATAGTCCAAGGGCTTAATTTTTCCACCAAACATGCAACATATCAATAGCAACATCAACCACAATAGCAACAACCTCAAGTGGTACAAGCATCGAAAGTCCCTAACACACAATCCACTGTAAACCCACTTGACTTACACAAAATGTATCAACAAAAATTCCAACAACAAAAAACCTTGTTTACTAAACAACAAGAGCAACTCAAACAACAATTGGAATATCAAAGATTACTTGAACAAAAAAATTGCATACTAGCAACATTCATGACAACAACAACATGTGCCACAGCAACCTCAATAGATACCTCTACAGCAACAATCACATACATGGTCTCATATGCAACCAACAAAGGTATCCCAAAAACAACCATAACAAATGGCACAAAAAAAACATATGGTACATCAATTCTTGTTGATACCACAATAATTTCCACATCAAATACCACAACAAGTACCCCAATATGTATCACAACAAGGACCCTTTTGTCTTCGAGGTACTAACATACCTCCACCACCTAGTGACACATCACCAAACTCAATAGACTCAAAAATGTCAAAACTAAGTAGACATAGCTCCTACCATAGAAAATGGTCTATTCATAGGCACAAAAGACTTGAAGCGAAAACTATTATGTAGAACTCTAATGAAGAGCTATTGCAACAATTCAAACAACTTTCCAAACAAGTCAAGGCATTGGGACTCCAAAAGAAATAGGCTCTATATATAGAAAGGGACCTAAATCCCAATCCATTTGACAAAAGTCCATATATTCCTCCATTCCCAAAACACTTTGAGGCTCTAAGGTTTGAAAACTACTAAGGAAAAGGAAACCCTATTGATCACATCTGAGAATTTTGTGCCTCTTGCACCAAACTCTGTGATGAGCCCACTTACCTCATGAGATTGTTCTCCCATTCTCTGGATGGGCCCACACTTGAATGGTACTCCAAACTTCCTAGTACTATCAAATCTTGGTCAAAGATGGTAGACAAGTTCATCTCCCACTTTTCCTTTAACATTACGAATGAGGTGATGCTTTCCAATTTGTGCTCAACTAAGAAAAAGATGAGAGAACCATTTATCACATTCTTACTATGTTGGAGAAGCCTAGTTAGTCAATGCTCACTGGACATTCCTAAAGAATAAAAAGTTAACCTAAGCATTGAAAACTTAGTCCTAGACTTGATGTATGAACTTAAAATCAAGAGTCCAAGCACAATTTCTAAATTGATGAAAAAAGGGGTTAGTATTGAAGATGCTCTTATCTGTAAGGGAATCCTCAAGATAAACCAGAAAAACACAAACACCAACTTTTCTAATGACAAGGAAAAAAATTTCTCCCAAACAAGAATGTGACCAATGAAGGCATTATGGATGCTCACATGATTAGCACATCACAACCTCAACTAACTTTGTAAGGTGCAAACCCTACAAATTCAAAAAATCCCAATCAAACATCAGCCCCACAATAAAATATTAAGACTTTCATGCAGGACAAACCCTAAAGACACCCTAGAACCAAAAATAGGAAATTCACACCATTGGGATACATCTTGAGACTACACTACAAAAGTTACTCAATAATAACTTCCTACAATTACCCCTGATCAAAGATGAAATATTAACTAAAGTAGATTGCTGGGATGACAAAACAATTGTGATTACCATGAGACCAAAGGACATTAGACCTCATCATGTTCCAACTAAATCATGCAATAGAAGACCTCATTGATGATCATGTAATCATATTTGATCCATCACTACTAGCATCTAACTCTAATCACACTATCTTCAAGGATCATTTGGGTAATCATGACAAAGAGAAACCCTCCAGTTCAAACTCAAACTCACAATGTAAACTGAATTACATGCCTATTGGATATTACTACACCATTAGCTATTTCAATGAGTTAGATTCCCACATATCCACATTCACCCTAAAGGTTGAAGACCCTCATTGTGTTGTCACTACATGCCATACCAAGATCACCTTACTTAGAGCCCCATCTAGACCTACTACTCCTACTAGACCTACACCCCTAAGTAGATCTATTTCTCCTACTTCATCTAATTATAGCCTTGTTGAATAGCTCGGCAAGACCCCTATGCAAATATCCATCTTAGACCTACTTCGTGCATCTCCCCAACATCAAAAGATCTTGGATCAATCTCTCAAAGAGTCAGTAGTCCTAGATAACATCAATGTGGCCCAATTTCAAGTCATGGTGGGGAACCTATCTACATTACAACATATCACCTTTTCCCCTTTGGATATTCCTATAGATAGACCAAACCACAATGATCCCCTTCACCTTGAAGTCTTTGTCCATAATGTTAAAGTTAGACGTGTCTTGATAAATGGAGGTGCAGGACTAAACATCTGTACTCTTAAGGTTCTCAAAGGTTTGGGCTATTCTAAGGATGATGTGGATCCCTCTCATAGAATCACAATAAAAGCTTATGATGATGGTGAATGCTTCTCCAAGGGTGTCATCATATAACCCATAAGAATTGGTCTAGCTCGTGAAGATACATTATTCCATGTCCTAGATATAGAATGAATTGTAACATGATACTAGGATTCCCTTGGCTTCATGCTATGAAAGTAGTGTTCTCTACATATCATCAATGTCTAAATTTTTTCAACAACAATGTGGAGGTTACCATCCCTGGTGATCCATATCCTTTCTAGTTTTATGAAAATTTGAGAGATGCTACTACACACCAAGTCCTAGCAAACAATGAAGCACAACCCACAAATTCCTCCAAGTATGTAGATGCTGACATACTCCTCAATAATGCAAGGGAAAAGATGAAGATTGAAGACAATGGGTGTGGAGAATACTTTATGTCTCAAGTATCCCACATTAGGGAGTCACCAATTTCTTCCCAATCTCATGGTAAATCACAACTATTTCAAACACAACATTTAGAGATTGGTACACAAAATACCACTTTTATCGATAAGAATACTTCCATATGTACTAAGAAAGAAAAAGCAGAACACAAACCTACTTTGGCATCTCCTAACAAGTATGCATCTGGGCTTACTATCATGTAGAAACAAGGCTATGATGACTATAGTGGTCTTGGATGTCAAAAACAAGGAATAATTGAACCTATCACTACAAAAGGATGGCCTCTTGGTTCAATGCTTTGGTTTGAACCATTACAAATAGGTCCCCCTAGTACTACAGTACCTACATGTAAGACTATGGATGTTTTGAATGATGAAAAGGCATCTAAGAATTCCCCACCTAACACTAACAATCCTCCAACTTCTACACATGACCCCAATGATCCAACTAAATCTAATGACCATATCCCTACCTTCAACCAAAGCCCATTCAACACTAATGATGACATCCCCTTGAGTTGTCCTAAACTGTTAGATTGGGACCAACATGGACCAAAAATTTTTGGCCGATTTGAAAATGTTGACACTCTTGCAACATACTTTGAAATCTATGAAGGCATTAAAATTGGTGATCATAAAGAAGAAATTTATCCTAAAGGGAACACATTGGCATATTTTTGGGGGGGTCAATTCCATCTTCTAGATGCAAAGACAAAAATGACAAGAATAGGTCTCTTGGTGAAAACCGAAAGGCACCGTTAGACAATGAAAAATCAAAAGCTAAGCAACTCCCAAGGATACAAGATGAAAAAGATGATGCCATAAATATCAGTCTTCTAGTGTTTAACATGCCACAAAGCCTTTTTTGGCTCTCTCAATCAGCATTCATGTGGGAAATTGTTGGCCTCAATTCTCCCAATCCTTCCTTATATTTAGCTATTTCTCCCCAAATACTACTACATAATTTTTCCAATAACCAAAATACAACCTCTACCCAACAAGCCTTTGAGCACGTCATCATCAATGACATCCCACACAGCATATCCATTAACCCATTTATCCTTAGATGCCTTGATTCACAAGACGTAGACACTATCTTACATATGGTACATGATGGTATGTCTCGAGGTCTCTCCAGTGGTTTGATCTTACCTATAGACTTGGACCGAATGCTACCTAGTTATGGTCAGTTATGGGTCCCAAGATTATCAACTAGTAGCATCAACAATAGATTTTTTCTTGACAATCATCAGCAACATTCATGATTCTATCTAAAAGTCCTAAAAAAATATCAAAAAAAATTGAAAAAAGTCCTAAAAAATATCAAGAAAAATAGCAAAAAAGTCAAAAAAAAAAAAAAAAAAGGATAAAAAAAGTGAAAAAAGTCATGAAAAAATGGACGCCTAAATGAAAACCTAGAAAATAGGTATGTTGGCACAATAATTTGAGTCAAGACAAAAATTACATCCAAAAGTGAAAACTTAGCAAATAGGTGTTTTGGGCAAGTACCATGGTGAAAACCTAGCAAACAGGCACCATGTGTAATCAATTGTTCCTCCTCCATCTATTAGGATTCCATTTGGTTTTCTCCCCTTTTTCTATTCCTTGATCATATCTATCATATTGCAAGACATCCTTGGCTCCTTGACCATGGCTCACGAACTAGTTAATATCCATTGTTATCTTACCTAATGCATCACCAGTCTATACATACTCTATCACTAGCCTTTGTACATAGTTTGTGTCTTGTCTAGGGGCATATTACCTACATGGTGCATGAGTTTGAATCAAACCTAGGGGCATATCCCTAAGAACTTTTTATCCATTGGACTTATCACATAATGGATTGGAGGTAACACTTGTATATGCTTTTAGCAATCCTGAAAAAATCCTAAAAATTTAAATACGATCTTGAAAAAATCTGAAAAATTCAAATACAATCCTAAAAAAATACAAATATGATCCTGGAAAAATCATAAAAATTCAAATATGATCCTAAAAAAAGCACTAAAAATCATAAAATGTCCTAAAAAAATCAATAAAAATTAGAAAATGTCCTAAAATAAACCCTAAAAATTGTAAACTGTCTTGAAGAAACCAGTCACACCAAAAACATCAAATATCCCAAAAACCCTAAAAATCACAAAAAACCTAGCAAAAATTTGTAATAAACCTTGTACATAATCATCCCTTTTTCATAAACACTTGCATTTTACAGACTGAAACTCAAAGCACAACACTTCAATGACAATCACAGCTATTCGAGCAATGTGAATCAACAATCAATCCACCACATCACTATGAATCTATCAACCGAATCGACATACCAAACTATCACATGAACAACTTGTCAAACACTATCTAAAGACCTCAAACACTAAAAAGCAAGTAATAATGGACAAGAATAGCTATTGGCTCATTTTGTTTAGTGAGTGGTTTATTTTTTGCTTTGTTTTTCTTCGATCATGTTCCTATGGCACTCAATGAAATAAACTAATCTATGAGAGTGGCTAGGATGGTTCATGGTCATCCTTTCTTTTTTTCCTGCTAAAATGTACCTTTGAGAGTCTGGGGCATGTATATATTCCTTAGGAAGGAAAAGGTCATTTTTGTCTGCATAGTGCTTATTTACACAAAAGGTTTGCATTTTGCACTCTAGCCTTGTATGCCATGATGCATCTCATTCCATTTGCAATATCAAAATAAATCTCCATTTGAAATATAGTACACTTTACAAAAGAAAAAGCCTTCCCATCATAGTAAAAATTCTTCATCACATCTCCTACATCTTCTGTGTCTTCCTCATCTACTACCTTGCATCTCATTGCTGACAAATTAACCTATCGTATGCATATCTCAGTCAATTTCTAGAGGGGGCACCCATACATATCATTCCTACTCGAGCATGTTGTTATAGCCTTCTCATCAGTGTTCTTTGACACAATTCTCTAAATCACATTGTATCAAAGAAGGGGACAAATGTAGATGCTCAAAAAATGGTTTGCACCTATGATTTCATCAAAATGAAGCTCCATTTGACATATAGCACACTTTTCGAAAGAAAAAGTCTTCTCATCATTCTAACTAGTCCTCATCTCATCTCTTTAGTCTTCTTTCATTCATATCTTCATTCACCACCATGATCATGTGTTTTGATACACCAACTCATCTCCATCTTGCATTCCTACATTTCTACATCATCCTACACTGTTTGTCAACCTTCTAGGGCTTTCCACCCAATCTAGCCTTAGTTTGACCTTTGTTTAACCAATTTTCACCAAATGTGACCATTTTTAAATGATTTCACTCATGTTCTAATCTCTTTCCACCATTTTGGACACTCGCACAAAGTTTCAGGTCATTCCGAGTCCAGTCAGGCTAATTTTGGCCCCTAGAGCCTTCTAGGGCACATTCTACACTTTCTGAGCACACTTGGGCTTCCCAAGTGTGCCATGGGTTCACTTGGTACTATCATAGTGTACTTGGTCTTACCTAGTGTTCACTAGGTGCACTTGGGTGCATTTTGGGCACACTTGGGGTAGTAGGATGCCTGAAACTGCTCCTAGAACTCCTATGTTGCACTCCAGAGGCCATAACTTTTGTGTTTCAACTCCAATTTTCAAACTATCAGTTGCATTGGATTTTTATCTTCATTGTGAATAAATTGAGCTATTATTTTCATTATGTTTTCACTATCTTGAGTGGTAACCCTTAAAAATACTCCTAGGCCCCTGAATTGACATCACTTTCCATGATAATTCATCCCATTTTTTGATTCCACTAGCTCTCATCTTTTGGCCAACCTGATTGTATCTCAAGAATTTCTATCATCATTCATACCCTCTTTCACATAAATTTCACATCATTTTGGAACCATTTCAACATCATCAAAAACCATATAAGATCAACTCACAATCATATCAAACCAACTCAGAATCATATCATGTCAACTCAAAATCATATCAAATCAACTTAAAATCACCATAAATCAACCTAAAATCACCTAAAATCAGTCCTAATCAGCCCAAAATATGTCAAACATCCAAAATCTATCATCATTTGTCCAATCCTAGGCATTGTTGTGGCTTTTAGTGCCTTGGAGACCTATCAATCTATCAAATCTTATCAATCTAACCTTAGTACTATCATGGCTCTTAGTGCTAGGTCAAACTATCATTCACATCACCTAATAAATTACATTGTTGAGTCTCTTACTGTCAAATCATGGCCTTAACAACAATTTAATAACATTAGTAGAGTTTGTCAATGTTATTATGATCAACCATATCAATCAATCTCAATCATGTAGCATTTATAATATCGATTAACTGTTACATGTCCTTAATTCATTTCATGTGTCCTTGGCCTATGTTCTCTTACACACATCCATATTTGGCTTTTTTTTTCATATACTCTTGGCTTTAAGTGGGCTTGAGGTGTCATATGATGCATCATAGATTCTCAACCATATTTAGCCTTGTTTGACTTCCAAACGTCATAGAATCCTACACTTGGCATTTTGTGTCATATGTGTCATGGATTCTCAAAGGAATCTCTTGCCAAGTCACATATCCAAGGGTGACAAATCCAATGCTCTCACCTTATGTGTTGATTATAAAATGAGTGTTTTTTCTCTCATTTTTGGTCCCTAGTTTTCTCATTTTTTCACTCTTGCTCTCACATTAAAATCATAACTTCAAGTATTCTCATAGCACCATCATTATCATAGAATTTTTCTTCAATATTTTGTGCACTATAGGTGATTTGGAGCTACATCACATGGAGAAGAAAGAATGACATGGGAGCTACAAATGAAAGAGGGTGTTTTAGATTTTCTTTCTTGTATTGACTCATTTGGCTTTCATGGTAGACTAGAGGATGTTAACATATGTTGATTGTATTTGTGATTTTCTCATAGTATGTTAGACATTAGCCCATTTTTGAGGTCTTATAGGAAGAAAATATAGATAGGAAACAAAAGGATGTTCGGACTCTGACCTTCTCAAAGATACTTCAAATTTCTGATTATGTTATCCATAAAATCTTTTAAAATGCCATCTTTTACATGTAAATCCTTCTCAACTATCTGGGTAATGTTGGTTGGAGCCTCCTAATGCATTGAAGTATTACAATCTTGCATGTCAAGAGGAGTGGGTCATAACCATTGAGACACATTGTCCATTAGAGATTCTTCTCTTCATTTCAAATTTTGTGTGTTCATATTATTGATTCAATTAACATGTAACCCTAAATGTCCATTCTTTTCCTCTTCATTAAATGGGAACACTGACTCCTCCTAATCATCTTCATCATTTTGTCCTCCTACAGATTTATCACATGATTCAAACACCATTGCACTAAATTGTAAAGGCTGTTCCTCCATGATTTTGGGAGGCTGATCCAAAATGTAATTGTACCCATATCCATTTTCACTTGGACTCATACCTATAATACCATTATTCTCATTATTGATGTTCCTGTAGAGGCCAAAATTTCTACTCTAATTTTGAGAATAATTGTTTTGGGCAGCAACTTGTCTTGGATAATTGCCATGGTTTCTTGAGGAATTCAACTTTATTTTCATAAGTTCATTGGATGAAAGAGATATCATCATCTTTATGGGTTTAAACTTGGTAGCCATTTTTTTCTCAAGTTTAGAAGGTGGAGAAGTCTTTTACTCAAAGAATATAGTCTTTTGGGGCTCATATCCTAAATATGTAATTATTAGCATTAGAGCACCAGTAACCTACTTCATGAATGTAATAGCCTCTTTGGAGACCTTTTCAACGGTATCAATGTCTTTGGGTGGGAGCCTTCTTATAAAAATGGAAGTTAAATGAATCCATTGTTCCAAAATATATCTTGATGGTAGCCTCTTGTGGTACAATACACAGAAACTCCATTCTTTGATACATCCTATAGAAGTGACTATTAAATTATGAAATAGTCTTGTGGGGATTGCTCTTAATTGAGATGAGTTGATGATGTATGATAGCTGGATCAATATAGATCTTGATGTAGCACCAGAAAATGGGCTAATGTTTAACATACTATGAGAAAATCACAAAGTCAATAATCATATATTAACACCCTCTAGTCTGCCATGAAAACCAAATGAATCAAAAGAAGAAAAAAAATTTTTAACTTCCTCTTTCACTTGTAGCTCCAATGTGCTTCTTTCTTATCCATGTGATGTAGCTCTAATTGCCTATAGTGCACACAATTTGGAGAGATGGAGAAAAAACGAAAAAAACTAAGGACCAAAAATGAGAGAAAGAATGCCGATTTTATAATCAACACAGAGGATGAGAGTGTTGGAATCATCACCTTAGATATGTGACATGGCAAGAGATTCCTTGGAGAATCCATGCCACATAGGACACAAGATGCCAAATGTAGGATTATATGACACTTGGAAGTCAAACTTGGCTAAATATGGAAGAGAATCTATGATGAGTCATATGACACCTCAAACCCACTTAAACCCAAGAATCTATGACAATGGAAGCCAAATATGGATGTGCATAAGAGAAGAAGAATATATGGAATATGAAATATCTTAGCCAAGTGTCACTAGAGAATCCATAAGGTGTCACACCCATGTGTCTCAATGATGTCAATATTTTGTGGAATAATTGAATTAAAAATCCATTATTCCACACAAATAAAAATTAGTGAAAATGGAATTAATGTTGGAAAATGTGACTTAGGAAATTAAGAATTTCCATGGTTTGTGAATGATGAACCAATTAATTAATAAAATATAAATTAATTGAGTAGGCTAGTCAAGAAGAATAATTAGTGAAATGACATAGGATTAAGTTATGGGTTATTTAATTATATAGAGAGAGTTAGGAGATGATTGGCCAATTTGATTAAATAAGTGCGACATTATCCTTTGATGAAGTGTGATGATAATGGAGATTGAATAAAATGATGATGGATAGACCATATCCATGGTCAAATTTATCAATTGATTGAAATTGATAACATGCCAAGCACACATGACATGAATTAAAGATACGTAACATTTAACTAAGATTGTAAAATGCTACAAGATCAAGATTGGTTGATAGGGCTGATCATAATAATATTGACAGACATAGTCAATATTATTAAAGTGGTTTGATGATTTCATGATTTGACATTGAAGGATTCAAAAATGTCCATGATCGAATGACAAGAATGACATTTTTGACCTAGCACTGATAGCCATTATAGCACTAAGGTCAAATTGATAGGATTGATAGATTGATAGGTTTATGAGGCAATGAAAGCCACAAAAATTCCTAGGATTGGAAAAATGATGATAGATTTTGGATGTTTGATGCATTCTGGGTTGATTAGGAATGATTCTAAGTGATTCCAAGTTGATTTGGGGTGATTCTGAGTTGATTTGAAATGGTTTTGAGTTTATATGATATGATTATGAGTTGATTAGAAATGGTTTTTGATGATGTTGAAATGGTTTCATAATGATGTGAAATTGATGTGAAAGAGGATATGAATGATGATAGATACTATTGAGATACAATCAAGTTGGCCAAAAGATCAGAGTTAGTGGAATGAGAAAATGGGATGAATTAGTATGAAGAAGTGATGTTGATTCAAGGGCCCGAGAGTATTTTCAAGGGTTACCACTCAAGATAGTGACCAAATAATGAAAATGATAGCTCAATTTTTTCACAAAAAAGATATGAATCCAACACAACTAACGGTTTGTAAATCAAAGTTGAAACACAAAAGTTATGGCCTTTGGAGTGCGACATAGGGGTTATGGGAGTAGTTTTGGGCACCTTACTACCCCAAGTGCACACTTAGTAAGCCCAAATGTGCTATGACAGTACCAAGTGTTCCCACGATGCACTTGGGAAGCCCAAGTGTTCTCTAAAAGCGTAGATTGCACCCCAGAAGGCTCCAGGGGCCAAAAATAGCCTGACTGGACTCAAGATGACCTAAAACTTTGCATGCATGCCCAAAATGGTGGAAAGAGGCTAGAACATGACTAAAATTAGTCAACCATGGTCACATTTGGTCAAACTTGGTTAAACAAAGGTCAGACTAAGGCTGGACTAGGTGGAAAGCCCTAAAAGGTTGATAGATAGTGTAGGATGATGCAGGAATGTAGGAATACAAGATGAAGATGATTTGGTGTATCAAAACACATGATCATGGTGGTGAATGAAGATATGAGATGAGTACCAGCTAGAAAGAAGAGAATACTTTTCTTTCAAAAAGTGCGCTATCTGTCAAATGGAGCTTCGTTTTGATCAAACCGTAGACGCAAACCATTTTTGAATGTCTACATTTTTCCCCTCTTTGATATAATGTTATTTAGAGCATTGTGTCAAAGAACACTGATGAGAAGGCCATAAAAACGTGCCCAGTAGGAATGATATATATAGGTTCCGCCTTGAGAAATTGACTAAGATATGCATATGGTAGGTCAATTTTTTGATAATGAGATGCAAGGTAGCGGATGAAGAAGTCGCGGAAGATGGAGGAGATGAGATGAGGAATTGTTAGTATGATTAGATGGCTTTTGCTTTTGTAAAGCGCATTATATGTGAAATAGAGCTTTATTTTGATATGAAAAATATAATGCAACACATCATGGCATAAAGGGCTAGACCACAAATGCAAACCTTTTGCGTAAACAAGCAGGATATAGACAAAAAATGACCTTGTCCTTCTTAAGGCATATATACATGCCCTGGACTCTCAAAGGTACATTTTAACAGATAGAAAATAAGAGATGACCATGAACCATCTAGGCCAGTCTCATAGATCAGTTTATATCATCAAGTAGCAAGGATCATGATCGAAGAAAAATAAAGCAAAAATAAATCACTCACTAAACAATGTGAGCCAACAACTATTCTTGTCCATTATTACTTTCTTTTTAGTGTTTGAGGTCTTCAGATAGTGTTTGATAGGTTGATCATGTGATAGTTATGATTGTTAATTAAGTTGATAGGTTCATGGTGACATGTGGGATTGATTGTTGGTTCACATTTCTTAGATGGGTTTGATTGTCATGGAACTATAGTGCTTTGAGTTTCAGTCTGCAAAAGTGCAAGTGTTTATGCAAAAGGGATAGTTATGTACAAGGTTTATTATAGATTTTTGATGGATTTTGTGATTTTTAGGGTTTTTGGGGAATATTTGATGTTTTTGGTGTGACTGGTTTCTTCAAGACATTTTATGATTTTAGGGTTTACTTTAGTACATTTTATGATTTTTAGTGATTTCTTCAAGATATATCATGATTTTTAGTGATTTTTTCAATACATTTTATGGTTTTTAGAATTTTTTCAAGATCATATTTGAATGTTTAGGATTTTTTCAAGATTGCATTAGAATTTTTAGGATTTTTTCAGGATTGTATTTGAATTTTTAAGATTTTTTAAGGATCGTATTTGAATTTTTTGGATTTTTTCAAGATTGTATTTGAATGTTTAGGATTTTTTTATGATCATATTTAAATTTTTAGGATTTTTTTTTAGGATCATATTTGAATTTTTAGGATTTTTTAGGACTATAAAAGCATATACAAGTGTTAGCTCCAATCCGTTATTGGATAGGTCCAATGGATAAAATGTTATTACGGATATGCCCCTAGTTCAAGTTCAAACTCATGCACCATGTAGGTAATATGCCCTCGGACAAGATGCAAACTATGTACAAAGGCCAATGACAAAGTATGTACAGACTGGTGATGTGTTAGGTAAGATAACAATGGATATTAACCAATTTGTGAGCCATGGTCAAGGAACCAAAGATGTCTTGCAAGATGAAGGACATGATCAAGGAATAGAAAAATGGGAGAAAGCCAAATGAAATCCTGATAGATGGAGGAGCAACAATTGCTTACACATGATGCCTATTTGCCAATTTTTCACTTGTGGATGGAATTTTTCTCTTGACTCAAATTTTCGTGCCAAGATGCCTGTTTGCCAAGTTTTCATCAAGGCATCCATTTTTTAATGACTTTTTCCTTTTTTTTCTTGTCTTTTTTAATGACTTTTTTGCAAATTTTTTTAAAAATATTTTTAGGACTTTTTGCCATTTTTTTATTTTTTATTTTAGGACTTTTAGATAGAATCAAGGACATTGCTAACAAATGTTGAGAGATAATTTGTTGTTAATGCAACTAGCTGATAATATTTGGACCCACAACTAACCATAACTATGCAAGATTTTTTCCAAGTCTATAGCTAAGATCAAACCATTGGAAAGACCCCGAGATATACCATTATGTACCATATGTAAGACAGTGTCTTCCTTTTGTGAATCAAGGAATCTAAGGATAAATGGGTCAATGGATATGTTGTATGGGATGTCACTGATGATGAAATGCTCAAAGGCTTGTTGGATAGGGGTTGTATTTTGGTTATCGAACAAGTTAGGTAGTAATATTGGGGAATAAGCATCTAGATATAAGGAAGGATTGGGAGGATTGAGACCAACGTCATCCCACATGAAGGTTGATCCAAAGTGCTCAAAAAGACTTTGTGGCATCTTTAGCACTAGAACACTAATATTCTTGGCATCATCTTTTTCATTTTGTATCCTTGGGAGCTACATAGCTTTTGATTTTTCATGGTCTAATGGTGCCTTTCAATTTTTAACAAGAGACCTCCTTTTGTCATTTTTTTCTTTTTCTGCTTTGCAACTAGAAGGTGGAGTTGGCTCCCCATAATATGTTAATGTGTTTACTTAACGAGAAATTGCTTCTTTATGATCACCAATTTTAATGCCCATCATAGATTTCAAAGTCTATTGTGAGAGCATCATCATTTTTGAATTGATCAAAAATTGGTGGTCCATGTTGGTCCCAATCTAACAGTTCAAGATAACCTAAGGAGATGTCATCATCAGTGTTGAATGGGATTTGGTTGAAGGTATATATATGGATATCTAATTTAGTGGTATAATTGGGGTCATGCTTAGAAGTTGGAGGACTATTGGTTTCAACTTGGGTATCCTCAAATGCCTTTTCATTGTTCAAAACATCCATAGTCTTATGTATAGGTCATAGATCTTTTGACTATCCAATTGCAAGGACAACTGTTGTTGTGAATGAGGATGTAGTCCCAAATAGTCAGCCTAAGCAAGGAGAGATCTTGTTGGCTTAGTGAGTACTTATTGGTGAGAGGACCTTGGATTCTTGTTAGAGGACTAGTTTCTTCAAAACTCATTATAAGTCTAGTGGTAAATTCTGCAAAGTGATTGTGGATGGTGGTAGTATTGATAACCTTGTTGGTAAAGAGGTGGTTTAGAAACTTGGTTTGAAGAGAGTGAGACATCCTTATCCTTATAGGCTTTTTTGGTTGCAAGGTGAGCATACTTTGGAAGTGAGGGAGAAATGCCTTGTTAATTTCCAGATTGGGCAATATAAGGATCAAGTGTTGTGTGATATTATGAATATGAATAGTATTCGTGTGTTTATTGGTAGACCTTGGCAATATGATTGTAAAGCTATGAATTATTGTGTCAAGAATGTGTTTACTATTGAGAAAGGTGGCAAGAATTTTTCCCTAATTCCTTTGCAAAATGAAGAGCTTGGTATGAGAAACCTGAGTATTGGCAGTCGAGTTGAGTTGTCAGATTCTAAGAAGGATGGAGATTAGCATGGAAAGTAGACCTATGGAACACATGTGGTGGATGTTAAGAAGAAGAATAAAAAAATGGGAAATAATTCAAAATTTGAAGACTTGGAGGACATGTATGTGAAGAACCAGTTTGGTATTTATGTGTTGAATCCCAAAAGATGTTCTTTTGGTTACTAGAACATATTTACAAACCTAGGTTGTCTGATGTAGGATCATCTTAGGTTTGCTTGCAATCCTACATGTTTGGATGGATTTTGGTTAAATTTTATTGAGCTTGGTATATATTGGTGTCCAGTATACACTGGGAGCTCAGCATGGTCTAGGAACTCAACATGGTCTTTGGTTTCTCAACATCATCTATGGAGCTTGTCCTTGCCTAGGAATTTGGTGCCAACTATAGGCTATGTAAATAATTTTCCACAATGAGTTATAGGATGAAAAATTTAAATATTGAAGAGGGCCTAGAGTACTAACTATAGTTTGAAGTGAAAAATCTAATTCAATTGGAGCTAGGAGTTGTTGCAATTTTACTCAGATATTAATTTTAGACATTTAATTGTTGTTGCAAGGTGACTTGTGGCATTTAATTTATGTATTTGTAGTTAATTTTTATTTTGGGAAAACTTGTGGCTTAGATTAGTATAAGTAGGGGTTGTGGGGAAGCCTTTTTTCATTATTCATACATCATGGAGAAGAAGGTGGTGGTAGAGGAGTAAATTTGCAAGCACAAGTTAAGATCTTCCTTGGGGGTTTCTACTAGAGTGTGGATCTATACTAGCTAGTGTTTTGATTGGATCTTGAGGGATCTTGCAAAACTAGTACTTGCTTTATATTTGGTTGTAACTAAGAAGGCCTTATTGCCCAACACATTGCATGTAATCAATTATATTTTATGAATATATTATAATTTGGTATCAGATCTTTCATTATTAATTCTTTTTGTTTTGTTTCCGATGTGTGGTGATATTGTTGGGGGATAGGACATCTCCTTTGGGGATTCTCCTACCTTGTACTGCATCAGTATTTTGGTATTTTCTTTTTTTAAATGAATGCAATATAGCAATGCAACTACATGAATTCGTAATTTAACCAAGGATTAGCAAAGAAAATAACAAAGATAAGATAATAAGAGATGAAATAAAACAACATGAAAGGGAAATTCATAATGGACATAAACCACGGTAACAACATGTTTGTGAGTTAAATAATTGAAAAGATTCGGTAGGAAACCAGTGAAAGTAGGAGTAACGCTTCTTCAAATCCGTTGATGTAATCATCCCTGGGAATTTAGCAAAACCAAAAGATGTTTTACTTCTTATAAAATCACAAGGCCAAAGAACATGCACTCATGCAAGATGAGAAGCTATGTAGGAACAATAGGGTGATCTCTTCTCCAACTTGGTATGTCAGTGGAATTTATCAACACACTCAAAAATTCAAAAACTAAAATATTGCACAATCAAATCAACACAACAAAACTATTGGCTCCATTATAATCATGAACAATAATCCACAAAAATAATACACTCGGCAAGAATAACAACACTTGAAATGAGAGCATCAAAAGCATATATTATTGCATCAGAATAACGGCCTGGAATACATGTTACATTCCTAAATTTATAAAAAATCATCTTCTCAATTTGTGTTGAGAGGGAGAGATCTCTTCATGAAAATATATGCTTAAAACTAATAAAAATAATCTAATTATGTACAAAATGACTCTCTAAATGGTGCTAAGTAGGACTCCACCCTTGTTTATATCACTTAATGGGTGCATGAGCTTTTACATGTCTTAAAACAAAGAAAGAAGTAGATAAGAAGAAGGAAGCTATAAGAGGATTTGCGAGTCATTGGAAGCTCTAAAAATGGAAACTTAGCCTTCTCTGAATGTCTCTAGGAGTTAAACTATCATCAAAATGTGTTTATAGTGCATAGAAAGCTCTAAATTTGGAACTAGCCATTAATTGTCAATGGGTGTTTGTCTTCTTCAAAAATTTCAGTCCACCTTTAGAGTAGCACACCCTTGGAGTAGTGCACATTTAGAACAATGCACCTTTTGAGTAGTGTACCTTTGGAGTAATGCACCTTTGGAGTAGTGGATCTTGCATACCTTTAGGGAATTTGTGCAAGGTGCTCAATTCACCAAAAAATCAAAGTTCTCTATTTTGAAAATAGTTTATGGGTTTTTCTCAGATGAGTTTATGGAGCACTCTTGTGTACTTAATTTTCCCTTTTTGATGATTTATACCCTCATTATAGCCCAACATTTTCATAGACTTGAATTTCTACTTCTTCTATCTAAAATCCCAAAGTACATGTGTTGAATCTTATCATTAATAGTTTCATAAGATGAGGAACTTGTTCTAGTTCATGTGTCTAACCTCTGTATCTTTAATCTTTTGTGTAAATTCATGAATCAAAACTTATGTGTGACTTCTTTGAAGATGAAGGTTACTAGCTTAGGTGAGATTTCTATTGCTACTAATAATGAAGATATTATGATGATCTATGTACTTACACGTTATGTGCTACACCTTCATGTTATGTACACTTTGTGCACTTTGAAGTCTATTCCTTCAATTTTTTCTTCTCTCTCACTTCTTGATCCTTCCCAATTAGAGACCAGGTGATCTAGATTATCCAAAATGATCAAATGTTTGTAAAAAATTCATGTCTTTTAAACAAGATTCTCTAGGTCTTTTTAATTAGCCTTTTTGGAGGTCTTCTACTCAAAATTTCAATTTGAAACTTTTATTGGTATCTAAAATTGGGAAGCCAATGGCTCACTATTTTGGTGACTAAAATTAGATTTTTAGTTCTTCTTTCCAATAGTGTAAATGGTTTTGAATTCTGAGCTCTAGGTCAAAATTTATGACCCTGACAAGTTAAGGATGTCTTTTTATCTAGACAAAGAAGCAAACATTAGTTATCTTATGTTGGAAAACCCAAAAAAAAACTCAAATTGACAAGAAAACATAACCCAAAACACTTGAAAACAATCAAAATAGTTTAGTACCCCCTTCCAAGCTCTAGAATGCAAAAATAGCACACCTTAACAGGTGTGCTAGGTGAGCTAAATAGCCTTAATCAGACTATTTTAGCACAGTTGCACACATGTTCACCCTAGTGAGGTGCACACATGCACATGCACACAACTACACACATACACTTGTGGCAAGTGCATTCAAGGAAGGAACTTAGTGATTTTTTTAAAAAGAATGCACATGTGCACACCTTTAATATTGCCTTAAGGTTTTTTTGAAGGTGTGCATGTGTGCACATTAGGGAGGTGTGCACCTGCGCATGTGCATAGGTGTGCATCTCCAAAGGGAGATAAGTGCACACTTGTACATTTAGTGCACTTGTGCACCCTGGATAGGTGTGCATGTGCACTAGTGTGTAAGTGCACATTTATGTACTAAAACACTTAAAATCTTTCATTTTTTCTTAGTTCTAACACCCCATACTTGTCCAATTAGAGACTAGAACTTAATATACACTCAAGAAGAGTTCCAAAATGACCCAGGCCCCAAACTAGGGGTTTGGCAGACTAAAATTTTACTAGGGTGTCACTATTTCTAGGAGAAATGGGGTGTGCATTATGAAACCACAAGAGGGAGAAAATTGCAATAACTCTCTTCACTGCATTTTCTTCATTGTTAGTAGGGAGAGATTGGCTTAGTGTGTCATCGTGATGTGAATCTCATTGGATTCATAGTAGGGAAGTCTCAATATGCCCATTGTTTCAGTGCATTCAATAGCTTTTTTATTTTATTGCTTCATATCCCATTTTAGCCCTTTTGACTATGAGGTAGGGCCTTCTTAGTTTTAAGATTTTACTCTATTTTATCTCTCATTTCATTTTTCTATTTGATTTGAGGATGAGAAATATTCTTCCCCTTTGTTTCCATGTTTTGATTTGACCTAGATGGGTAGGTGTGAGTGTTTTACATTTTTAGGATGTGGCTTTGTGATTTTCCTACTATTATGGTACTAGATTTATATGAAGTGTTTAGATCTAGGATTTTATTTTAAAAGTGTGATGTTGGGTGGATTAAGACCACTATTGTTTGATTTGATTGATTTATTTGATGTTTGATTTTTGGGTATTTTTGGCATTGTCTTATTTTATGTGCCATCTAGTTTTTGTCTATTTATCTATTTGGTTTATTTATAGGTTTTATCTTGTAGTCCTTGCCTCAATGATTAGGATTGTGGAATAAAAAATGTTATAGGACATTTTGGGGTATTTTGTTTCTCAACCCGAATTTGTGCCTTCATAGTGATTTTTGAGGACTTGTGTCTTTTGCTAGAATTATCAGATTGTTTTATATTAGATAAACAGGTTTTACAGGGATCCTAAAACCTAAGTTGAAACAAGACAAAAGGTTGAAAATAAGCAACTAAAGCCCAGCCAAAGGACAAAGGCCAAACAAAAGGCCAGTACATCAGATCACTAAACAAAAGGTGACCAAAGTGGCATCACAATAGCTACCATCACAAGTTTGGCTTAGGCTCTTGAAACCCAAAGAATATAGGGAAAGAAATCCCCAACCATGATGTGCAACAAAGACATTTAGTCCAAAAGCCAGGGGGCAAAAAAGAACAATAGACCTGAAACAATCATGCATTGCCTTTAAATCCCTTCTTATGAGATCGTAATGCCATATCAAAAGAGGTAGAGGATGGCTTCATCTTTTTTCTTTTTACTACAGTCCATCCATCCTCCACCAAATCTGTCACCTTCTGCCAATGTAAATCAGCAACACTAGAACTACCAAAAGTCCCTGAGACCAGGGAAGAGGCCATAATAGGAATAACTAGATCCAGAGAAAAAAATAGAGGAAGGGCCACCCTAGATGAAACAAAAGAGGAGGGCATGACCAAATTACCATTAACAGAGGTCCTTCCAACCCCCACCAAACCAGCAGCCAACTGGCATTGCGAAACAGCAAGGCCACAACTAGACCTTTGAACCCCTAAAGCCAGGGGAAGAACTACCACAGAGAAATTTACAGCAGGAATAGGAGAAGGAACAACTACCTGAGAAGGAACCAGAGAGGTGGCTGCCCCCAGTGCACCAGAAGATAGATTAGCTATAACCACAGAAGGATTTGAAGGAGGATCCTCCATCAAAGCACCAGAAGACAGGACAGCAGTAACCAAAGACTGATTTGCTGCCACCAAAGGTGCCAAAGGAGGAACCTTAGCTAAAGAACCAGGAATAGTACAATAGACCTCCACCAAAATACCTTGAAGAGAGTCATCTTCCCCTGAAGAGAGGACCTTGTGGACCATGTAGTGACCTTTAGAGGGCCCTTTCCACCAAGAAGGGGGCAAATTCGGCCTAGATTTACCTGCAGAGCAGCCAGAAGCCATGTGACTAGTCTTGTGGCACTTCCTATAACAGAAGGGGATACCCTCATAGTCAAGAAGGATATCCCATGACCCTAAAGTAGAAGCCACAAAAATTATGTCTAGAAGTCCCTTGGAAACATCAATCTCAACCAGTATGCAAGCATACGTAGTGCAAAAAACATTGGCAGAAGCCTTATCAATGTAGCAGAAATCACCAAGGGAACTCCCCACCTCCTCCAAAATAGAATCTATCCAAAGGTGAAGGGGCAGATTTGACAACCTAACCTAGACATGGAACGTATTAAGAGATTCTGTCAATGGGTTAAAATCTTTATGCCAAGGTTTAGCCATCAAGGGATACTTCAATTTCCAATAGAAGACAAGGTGAAGGATGGCAGCCCTATCAAAAGTAGATGCAAATTTGACAATGAACAACCCCCTAGGCAAAGGGTAGATATGGGTTGTCGCTAAAATTAAGGGGTCCCATTTACGAGAAATCCATGCATACAAATCTGACAAAGAAGGCCAAAAACCCTTAAAGAAAAAGATAGTAGCATTGGCTGAGAAGTCAGCCAAATAGTTAGAGATCTCATCAATAGCAGAAGGTTGTAAATCAATCTTTAAAGGGTTACTAACTACAATCAGAGACCCCGAGCGCACGATAGCATGAATACCTAGCTTAATAGCAAGTCCACCAAGACCAGCCTCAAAGGCAGCCACATCAGCATAAGAAATGGCCAAACCACCCACACCAGGTGAACAGAACCTTGAGGCCGAACGGACCTCCATAGAGCAAAAAATAGGGGAAAAAAAATGAACCAAAACCCATCGCTAGAATAAGAGTAGGACCCATGTTGGAGCCGAGGCCAAAACCAGGAACAAAGCCTCAATTGGAGTTAGTTCTAGGCATAGAGATAGGATCAAAGCCAAGGGCCGAAACTGAAGCCGAAGCCTAGCGTAGGGAGCCAGGCGGGAAAAATAAGAAAGATGAAGATCCTAACAAAGACACGACCCAAAACTAGTTGCTGGAGAAAGAGTAGGACCCACGTTGGAGCTGAGGCTCAAACCAGGAATAGAGGTTGAACTAGAGTTAGAACCAAGTATAGAGGCAAGATCAAAGCCAAGGGCCGAAACCAAAGCCGAAGCTTGGTACAGGGAGTCAGGCGAGAAAAATCAAAAAGATGTAGAGCCTAACAATGAATCTATTGCTGAGAGTCCATGTAGGACCAGACGTAAAGGCCAGGTCACCCAGGGCCAAACCCAAAGCCAAAACCAGGTGCCAGGAGCCAAGCAGGAAAAAAAATTCAAAAAAATTGCAGAGCTCCTATTCGGAAAGCACTTTTATTTGAGCTTGTTTAGTGAATTTTATTGGACCCTTGGTCTTGTGACTATATTCTAGTATTGGAGTTTTAGTTTTGTTGTAGGTTTTTGTGTATATTGAGATCGTACATTGAAATTGGTTGCATATTCCTCTAATTGAGTCCATTTTTTGAAATTATAGAAGTTTCTAAACTTTGTGGATAAGTTTATCATATAATTCCTCTATAAAGTGACCTCTTTTATGTATTTAAAGATAGGGCTATTGTGTAAAACAACCATATTGGTCCAAAAAAAAAACTCTTAAGTTTTATATATGTTATGTATCTTTGAAAAGGGTATCCAAATCTGGTTTTTATTTTCCAAGTCCTTTGGAAAGTGTTGAAGTTAAGGTCTAAAAACCATTGCTACTATTGTGATTTGAGGTTAAGGTCTAGAAAGGCCAGTTTTGGGTTTTGAGTGTTGGTTTTTGTTGAGAGCCCTGAAAAATAGTTGAGTCATCTTATATTTGATATTTTAAGACCATTAAATCACCTTGGAATAGGGCATAGGTCGTGGTTAATCATTTCTAGGTGCTGGAGGCTTTGTAGATCATTACATTCCATTGAAAATATTGTGAAATATTGTGTATTCCTTTCTCTTGCTATTTGGACCTTTATCCTAAAATAATCCATTACGTCAAGTGGTATTAAAGCACCAGTTAGTAGGTCCATAAGTAGGGAGAAAAACTAGTTTCAAACATGCCTCCTAAGGGACAAATGGCTAGGGAGATGGAAGAGTTGAGACAGGAATTGGAAAGGGAAAGAAGAGAGTAGAGGGAACTTTGAAGCATCTAAAGAGGGGGAAGAGAGATAGTTAAGAAGAGAAAGACTACAACTGATTGCAAGGATTGAAGCCTTGGAGAAGGAGAGACATGAACATAAAGGGGAAGCAATCCATGAGGAAGATCTTAGAGAGAACAATAATGAAGAAGGGAATCATGATGCAAGACAAGAGTAAGAGAATCATGAAGCAATAGATGATCCTAATGAAATAATATTTTTAAAGTTGATAAAGGTAGTACAAGGTACTAGATTAAAGACAAGAGTGGATTTACCCATCTATCATGGAAAGATGGGGAGTGAAGAAGTGCTTGGATGGATAGAGCCACTTGAAAAATATTTTGATCTAGAACACGTAAAAGAGGATAAGAAGGTGAAAGTGGCAAAGACAAAGTTAAGGGGAACAACCTTTACTTTGTGCACAAGTTTATAGAATGAAAGAGTGACTCGAGGCCTAGATAAGATTTCAAATTGGGATAGGATGAGGACAATGGTAAGAAGTCAGTTTTTACCATCAGTCTTGGCTATACAAATGAAGATGAGAAGGAATAACTTGAAGCATAGGGACATGGATTTCATGTCTTACACTAAGAAGTTTTATATCCTAAGCATAAGGGGAGGAATTGAAGAAGAAGATGAAAAATTTGCAAGGTATGTGAGTGGACTAAAGTTCAACATTCAAGATGAGATTAGTTTAAACATTCCTAGGACCCTTGGGGAATGTTTCCAAGTAGCCATTAGGGAAGAGGAGAAGTTGAAAAGAAAGAGTGAGAGGCAAAACAATAGAGGAGGATCTTCCATGTGAGGAAGAGGAGTTAAAAATCAAGCTAATAATTCAAGAAATCAAGACAAAGACAAAGGGTCTACATCTGAGACAAGAGGAGGTTATAGAGGAGGAAGATTTGGAGGTGGAAGAGGAAGTGGAGGTTTCATAGGAACATGTTTCCATTGTAATGAAGTGGGCCATCAATCATTTAAGTGTCCTAAATGGATCAATCTAGATAAGGATAAAGAAAGGAGAGAAAACCTATCAAAGGAGGAAGAAGACAAATCTAACATATTACAACCTGAGGAAAGGGGAATGCCTTCTTATGAGAAATGGCGGATCAACATTATCATCGGCACAAGAAGGTATCATCATATCTAGATGCTTAGTAAAAGGTAAAGTATGTACTTTCATCATTTATTTAGGGGCTCATTGTAATCTAGTTTTAGAGTATATGGTTTCTAAATTGGGCTTGACATTAGCAAAACACCTTAATTCTTATAGTGCCACTTGGGTGAACCAAGAGTTGAATGTAAAGGTTAGTCAAAGGGCTCTTATAACTTTTTCAATTGGTCCATATCAAGATCAAGTTTGGTGTGGTGTTATTTCAATGAATTGTGTACATATGATATTAGGAAGGCCTTGGAAATTTTCTAGGAGAACCTTACATGATGGATATTCTAACACATACATTGTGCATAAGGGAAGGGAGGAATATAATTAAAAACCATCCACTTAACAAAGTTAGGAACCCATCACTATGTGTTTCTTTGATAAGATACCATTGTAAGGTTAGCATAGAGATAAGAAGGATTAAAAAAATCTTGAGGCAAATTGTCCTAGAAATCAGCACATCTCAGGAATGCTAAAAACAAGTTTTGAAGATTAGAAGTACATAAAGGTAGGTACCATCTATTATCTAATCTTGGGGCATAGAGGTACTGATCAAGGGAAGAAGTTGTAGATGTTTGGAGGGCAGAAGAAATGGCAGACAAATCAGGCAAGGACACAAAAAACAAAGGTAGCAGTTACAAACTCCATTGGTCCAGAGGTGAAGAACGAATATAACCATGTTGATTATTATTCTAATAAGTTGTATGTAGGTCAAAGGAAGAGGCCTATGACTTTAGTATATTTCATGCAGCCATCAAAACAATAGTACCATGGAAAAAAACACCATTTTGGAAAGTCTCATTCTTGGGGAAAGAATCTTTTTAAAGGTGGGGAGTATGGTGCAAGGGAATTTCAAGGAAACAAGGATAAATTAAAGACTCCAAGCATGAAGACAAACCAATTATATCATGGTGGAATCAACTGGGAAGTTTTAAAGCCTATTATGGCATAAAAGTGCAAAGTATGTAAATCCTAGGTGTTGAAGGCTTAAAAGAGACAAAATGGTAATTAGGATGTAGAAGGGATCATAATGGGATACATTAGTATTGAAGAATACTTAATAATATCATCTAAGTCATTTGGAAAAGCTAGATTAGTTTAAATGCTTTCAAAAATCCAAAATTTATAATGTTGTAAATTCAAATTTTTGAATTACAATGATTAGTTGGATTTAGGAGGGAAAATGGGTTTCTTTATGTTTTAGTCACTTAATCATTCCCATACCAATCAAAGGTGGCTAGGAAAGTTATATGGAGTGTTTTGTAATGTAGGGAAATCATTGATACGGACAAAGAAAAGGTGATTGTATAGACTGTCATAGATTTGATAAAGGAAATCTCCATTTTCACAAATTTATTCTTGGTTTTGTGTGTTGTTTGAAGACCCATTAGCCTTGGATGAACTAGGGGCATTGACAGATGTTTATATAATTCATTTCATACTTGGTTTAAGGGATTCTCAATAGTTTTTGCATTCATTGGTGTTGATTGCAACAACATTTCTAGATTTTCCTAAAGTAGTCTTGACAAAAACCTTAAAAGAATGGTCATTCCATGAATGCATGCCTAGTTCTCATGGAATTAAATTAACCACATCTGTATTATACCATACTAACCCTATAACATGCATTTTGAAGGAAGGAAATGAGTTACTTCGTGATCACCATGCTGATTTGAAGCATTTTGCATTGAAATTTCTTGGTTTGTTGTAGCAATAGGAGTTTGGCCTTAAGGAGGGGCTATATTTATGTTGGAATTCATCTATTCATGTCAAATAAAAGGTGTTACAACCTTTAGATCTTGAAGAAAGTATTGGATGAGTAGAGATTGACAAAGCCCTAGCTTTTGAGGGTTTGAAGGCATAATTTGGGGATGAAATTTGTTTCATATTCCTCTAACTATGTCCATTTTATGAGACTATAGAAGGTTCTAAACTTTGGGGATAGGTTTATTATATACTTCCTTTGTAAAGTGACCTTTTTTGTGTATTTAAAGACATGGCTATTGTGTAGAACAACCATATTGGTCCCAAACAACCACCCTTAAGTTTTATATATGTTATGTATCTTTGAAAATAGTATCCAAATATGGTTTTTATTTTCCAAGTTCTTTGAGAATTTTTGGAGTTAAGGAATAAAAATCATTGCTACTGTTGTGATTTGAGGTTAAGGCCTTAACTCCAACACTAGAATATATCACAACAACAGTAGCAACAATTTTTATCCACTAGATCTATTATACCACAATCTAAACTCTAGTGTTCCCATCAGATATTTAAATATCATTTTAACTATTACATAATGTGCTTCTTTGGGATCAGCTTAAAATCTTGCAACAATTCCAACTACATTTTCTATATCTGGCCTTGTGTGAGTCAGATATTGTAATGCTCCAAGCATAGATCTGTACTTCCTCTACTCAATAGTAGGTGTCTCATCCTTTGTACATAACTTGTGACCAGTTATCATAGGTGCTCCAACTAGTTTACATGTTTCCAACCAAACCTTTTCAATAGATCTTTCAAATACTTAGTCTAAGAATTAAAGATTCCTTCTTTATCTTGCACATTCTGTAATCCTAGGAAGTATTTCATTTCCCCTATCATATTCATTTCAAATTCCTTCGTAATTTCTTCTGCAAAGTTGTCACTTTCATTATCATCTCCTCCAAATATGATATCATCAACAAATATTACAAAAATAATCAATCCATCATCTATTTCTTTCTAGTATAGATTATTGTTTGTCATACCTTTGTCAAATCCAAGTTTTGTCAAATGCTAGTCCAACCTTGCACACAAGGTTTTATGTGCTTGTTTTAAGCCATACAATTCTTTCTTCAATATGCATACTATGCCCTTGTCATATATTAAAGTAAAACCTTCAGGTTTTTCTATGTATACCTCTTCTTAAAGTTCTCCATTTAGAAATGTTGACTTGAAATCCATTGATATACTTTGAATTTCTTATTTGTTGCATAGGCTAAGAATAACCTTATTGCTTCAATTCTTTCCATAGGAGCATAGGTTTTATCATAGTCTATTCCTTCTTGCTATGAGTAACCTTTACATACCAAAATTTCTTTGTTCCTTACAACTTCACCTTGTTCATTCATCTTGTTCTTGCATACCCATTTTGTTCATGTCACATTATTGTTTGTTGGTCTAGGGACCAATTCCCATGTCTTATTCTTCACTATCTAGTTCAATTCTTCTATAATAGATTTCTTCAAATAGTCATCTTTGCATGCCTTATATGCATTCTTTGGTTCTACTTAAGATATCAGACATAGTTCTTCATTGATTCTGCTTCATGTCATCACACCTATATCTTTGTTGTTGATGATCTACTCTAGTGGATGATTCTTTGTCATATTCTTAGCAGAAGTAGTTCCTATATCAAGTCTAGGTTTTGAACTTTGTTACTACCTTAGCTCTCCTTCATTCTGCAAATCATTATTAGTCTCAAAGAATACTTCATCATTCCTTGGTTTAGTAACAACAACATTCTCATCATTAGAATTGTAGTCAACTATTCTTTCTTCTATTTTGAATTTCTCATCAACTCTTACATTTGTACTTTCAACAATAGTCTTAGTTCTCATATTATAACATCTATAAGCTCTTCTTTACAATAAATAACCAAGAAACATACCTTGATCACTTCTAGCATCAAATTTACCAACATCGTCATCTCTTTTGATATAACATTTGCTACCAAAGATTCTAAAATACTTAACTATAGGTGAGTGAACAAACCATAGTTCATAAGGGGTCTTGTTTGTGTCTTTCCTAACTTACACTCTATTCATAGTGTAGACTGTCATATTCATGGCTTCTCCCCAAAATGTCTTGGATACATCATTCTCAGCTAACATAGCTTTTGCTACTTCTGTTATTGACATGTTTCTTCTCTCTACAATGCCATTTTGTTCAGGGGTTCTCAGAGCAAAAAATTGTCTTTTGATTATATTAACATCACAAAAGATATTAAACTCATTTGAAGTAAATTCTCCTACTCTATCTAATCTTAAACATTTAATCTTCATTCCTAATTCATTCTCAACTCTATTCTTAAATATCTTGAACTTGTCAAATGCCTTAGATTTTTCTTTAAGAAATGCAACCCACATCATTCTAGAAAAGTCATCAACAATAATCATGAAGTATCTTTCACCGTAGAATTCTTTAGTCTTTGTAGAACCACTAAGACATGTTTCTACAATCTCCAAATTTTCCATAGTAGTAAACTTGTTGCTGGGAAAAGAAACTTTGTTATGCTTTTCCAATACACACTCCTTGCAAATTGTGTTAGTAGGCTTTACAATCTTAGGAAAATCTCTAACTGCAAACATATTGTTAGTTTTCATAATGCTTTCAAAGTTTATATGACAAAATCTCTTATGCCATAACCAACTATCATCTACCTTAGCAACCAAACATGTCAATTCAGTAGGATTCAACTGAAATGCATTACCTCTAGATCTAGTTCATGTTCCAATTACCTTTCCATCTTTGGCTCTAATCATGCATGTCTTTTCTGTTAACTACAACTAATAACCTTTATCCACTAATTGTCCAACACTCAAAATAGTTTGTTTCAAACCATCAACAAAATATACATTCTTAGTGTTAATCTTACCATCAAGAGTTATAGATCCAATACCTTTAACATGACAAGATGCATTGTTTCCAACTCTAACAATGCCTCCATCATAACTTTTGAAGTCAAAAAACTTGTTCATATCAGCAATCATATGATGTAAACAACCACTATCAATTATCCAATTAAATTTCTTTTCAACCTATAATATCAAAGCCATTTTCTCTGAACTTTCTTCTTTAATAGCTACAAATCCTAATTCATCATCACTAGCACTTATTGCTTGTTTATAAGAATAATCTTCTTCATTGGCATACAAACAATCTATATCTCTTCAAGGTTTGAAATTTCCTTTATACTTTTTCTCTTTTTTAGGACACTTAGATGCATAATGACCAAACTCATTACAAGTCTAACATTTAAAGATTTTCTTACCATATTTTTCTCTTTTTACAAGAAGGGCTACTCCTTCTATCATTCTGTCCTCATCAGATCTGATACTGGTAGTAAAATCTCCTCTAGCACCTATGCTCCTTGATAGATTAGGTCAAATGTTTAGGGCACTAAAAGTTGTCTCTGTTCTAGAAAATTCTCTAGACTGTCTAAGCTCATTCTCAACTACTTTAAGTCTCCCAAGTAATGTTTCCTTGGTGAAATCTTTCGTACAAGAGATCAACAACTATATCATTTGGACTGCCTACTTAAATGGTGGTGTTAAACTCTTCAACATCTTCTAGATCACCTCATCATCTTCCTTGGTTCCTCCTTAAGATCTGATACCTATAGTAATTTATGATATTCTACCTACATATGTTCTTATAGATTCATATTTCATCATTTTAGCATCTTGAAATGCACAAATCTAATTTTGTAGCCTCATTTTCTTAGAATGTTCATCACCTTCAAAACTATTTTCCAAAAGTTTCCAAATATTATGAGAACTATCAATTTTTTTTACCTAGTTATACTCTATTTCAAGAAGTGTAGACAATAGTACTTCTCTAGCTCTCACATTGCACATGAAAAGTTCTCTCTTATCCTTGGTACAAGTTTCTAACACACTTTGAGTAATAATTGTCTTATCTAATTTTGTCAAGACCCAATATCCTGGATCCATACACAATAGATGTGTATTCATCTTTTCCTTTCAACTACCATAATTTGTTCCATCAAAATTTAAACTATCCTCTGTGAATATGTTCACCATGGATCTCCCAAAGTTGTTAAACTTTATCTTTAAGGACCTAAAGCTCATAGACCAATTGTTAGAAATAATAGTCCACCAAGATAACTAAGAGAGGGGGGTGAAATAGCTATCCAATTAAAACATTTATCAACCTTAATTAATCTTAACCATGCAACCATAACAAGATGCACATACACAATTTCACTAGATTTTTTAGCAAAGGAAACCCTTGATCAGAGGGAAAACCTTGGTGGGAATGATGCCCACAAAGATATATATATATATATATATATATATATATATATATATATATATATATATATATATATATATATATATATATATATATATATATATATATATATATATATATATATATATATATATACACACACACACACACACACATTTATGGACCCTATTAGGATTCTATGAACACATTCAGTACATAAGGGTCCTTGTTAGTAGACTTTGAATCCCTATTAGGAGATTCCAACCCTATTAGGAGTTGTAGAAGACAGAAGGGCCCATTGTCCAAACAACTTCTAGGGAAAGACCACTAAACTTTACTATACAACTAATCTCTCAACTATTCCTTGCAAAATAATTATATTCATACTATGCTTTATCCTCTTTCCTCTATCATGTCAACCAGATCACAAACCTTAGATCCAAATATAAAACCTTGAATCTCTAAATTAAACCTCGGCAATGAAGTTATCTACAACTTCACTCTACTCTTATCTTCGCAATTAGCTTATTTTTCATCTATTTTTCTCCTCATGCTTGCTTGTTTCTTTCATACATAACAAAGGAAAATGTCTTTCCTTTATACGTAATCCATAAAAAAATTCCTTGAGAAAGCTATTACACCTTCTCAATTAATTATTATAAGACCTCATTAAGACCATGTTATACTTTAGAAATAACATCAATACATCGCCTTGTAACTTGACTAACTTTCTCCATGTGTAATATTATGATGAGCGAGCTTAGCCATGTCATAGCCAACATGTCTTCTACATGCCTTTAACCTTGCTTCTCATAATAACAACTTTGCTAAGAGATATAACAAGTTTACCTGAACATGCTTCTATAAACTCTAGCTCAAAAAAATCTTCACCAAAACTTGAATAACTTATTCTAAACTTAATATCTTTTTCTCTTCAAGTTAGTTGCATATGCTAGAGACTTTGTAGTATCTCCTATTAACCTCGCTATAGAAAATACTCAACAATTTATTTGTAGGTCAACTTGATCTTTACCCTTGTTTTTATGTCACATACCATAGAAAATTGCTATGTTGACATCAATAAAAAACACAGTGATGAATGTAACATATCATCATGATAATGATCTACTCATGTTTCTACAATACTCCCCCATAGGAATATCATCCGCATTCATGCTTCCAACACTCTAACTTTAGTAGTAGAAGAATTGGCCTTTTTTGCTTGGTCTTCGACATTTTTTCTCATGAGTGGCTTCTCACCTTTATGGGTAGTTTGAAACTATTGGCAATTTTTTGGTTTTGCCACCTTTTTTAATCGATGGTTTCAAAATTGGCAAAAAAAAATTATGCTTATCTTCCATGACTTAGCAATTTTTTGCAGGAAGCTTTTGCATGATATATTGTTTGGACATAGCCTCTAACCAAGCCAAACTCCACACCATGAATTTTGGAGTTTTGGCACTTAATTTTTGGGATCTGTCTTTTTTTTTTGGGAAGTGCAATTCTTTATTGAAATAGATTTGTCAGAAGCGGTGGCTTTGTCACCTGTAACCTCTAGTCATCGTGTGTCTTTTTACAACCACCATTTTTTTGGCTTTAATTGTGTGGGGTGCATCCTTGATTTCATCTTTGGGTTGGCCTCTCCCTTTTGATGGCCACATACACCCTCTAACATGCACTTGGACTATGCCTTCTACTTTTTAAAGTAGCCCCCATTGGTCAAAGCGGCTATATCAGCATCCTCCAAGCTTCTGGCCTGCTATGAGTGGCAATTTATTTGCCATTAATTTTGTTGATTTTGTGGCAATGATAGTGGTTTTCATCAAAGGTGACACAAATTTTCATGTGTTTAGTGGTTCCTATTAATGTGAGAAGGACCAGCTATGATCAAATCAACCTTTCATCTTGGGCATGATTTTTTGATTGGGCATGGTTTATGGTTTAGATTTTTTCAAAAAACTTTATTTCACATGATGAATATTAGCCACTAATTTTTTATTCCAGCACCAACCCTTGGTTTTTCAATGACTGGATATTTTTTCCTACCATGGGTCATTTTTCAGGCCTTTGTTTACCTTGACGGCTATTTTCCTATCAAATTCGAGCTTGACACTTGCTGACATCAGCACCATGTCATTTTTGCATCAACATTTCTTATCACTCCTTTGGGCTTTGTTTGGACATAGCTTCACATTTTTTTCTCGTATCTCAGGCATATGGACTCTGTTTCTTCAAACAAGATATCGTTAGAAAGTTGATTCTGAGCCTGTCATAGTGGTATAAGTGATTTTTAGTTTTGATGCTTTTTAATGTCTTTTTCTACTGTCAAAGTCAAGAGTTACTTTTTTCACTCTAGGAGACATACCTTGAGCATATGATCTCTAATTTAGGAATTCTTTATATCATTGGAAAGTTATTTCCAAGCTCTTTCCAATGATGCTAGTTATTTTTCCAAATTCTGCTCTAAGAACATTTTATTCAGTCTTTTACATTTTTTCATTTTAGTAAATATCTTGGTTATTTCAGGTTTGACGATCAATTTTGTTGCTTCAGATGATTTATCATAACTTATACTATCTATTTTATTAGTCTTTTGTCTCTTTTGGTCTATTTAGACATCATTTGTATGTATTCTTGCAAATGCACTAAGATAAAGTGTCATATTGCATTTATACTTTTGTTTTAGTAGTTTTGCCTTGTGTTGCCTTTTGATTCAAGCAATGTCATCTGAGGACACTTGTACAAATTATTGTATTCTTGGGATTCACCATATCTTGTGCCTTATTGTAAATGCACTACTCTGATTAAAGTGCCATGGGGGTTGATGTTTTGCCTATGTTTTTCACCTTCCTTTGTCTAGTGAGCTTCCCTTCTATGACATTAGTCTCATGATGTGTTTGAGATTGATCACCTCAATACACACATATGTACTTTTTTATGCATCTTGATCATGATTCCTTGACATGTAGTTCTTTTGGCCCACTTTTCCAGTTGCATCTCACCTCACCCTTATCTACATTAGGGGGGTTCTTCTGTTGTTTCTCATGCTTCCTTAGTTCAATGGAGTAAGCTATGTATTCCTTTGTTCCTATGTACTAGGTGGATGCAGTGGTTGGGTACCTATGCATTTTGGTGAGATGGATCATTTACCATATAGACACTCTTCTTTTCATTCCTACTTTGATTACACTACAGGAATCGAGTGTAGTACGACCCCCCTATAAATTGTAGTGTGCTAGGTAAACTTTTTAACATGAACGATAGTGTTGGTACGACATGCCCACTGGTACCACGAAGACGGGGGAGACTAGAACCCATGACCAACCCCCTACAATAGGGAAGATTTAGCCAATTGAGCTAGGGACCTTGCCCCTTTCATTCCTACTTTGATTGCAGCCTTCCATGTTTGATTGATCAGCTCTTCAGGCTTTGGTGTTTTATGTTATCTATATCTTTGAGTCTAGTTATTTTCCTTTGTGTTCCTCTTTATTCTATGTAGATTATAGTCTTCTCTACCTAGTCAAGTTCTATTTTGGTGGAGGTTCTTCAGATTCGCATTTTTTTTAATAGAGCTTTGCAGCTTCTACAGGCTTCAGTGGTGTTCTTCATGATCATCTTTTGTTCCTATCTTCTAGGACATTCCTTAGTTTGGAGGCTTCTTCAATCCTTTACTAGTTTCTTTCAGCATTATTTCCATCTCTTTTTGGAGTAGGTTTTTTCCCATGTGGTTTTCTCTATTTCACCTCTTTTCAAAGATTTGGTTGTGTTTGGATACCTCATCAAGCTTTGTCGCTAGGACCTAGATCTACTTTCAGTAGTACTTTCTAGATTTTTATCTACTCCCTAATTTTATCTTAAGGAGGGGTGTTAGAGTAATTAGATATTTCCTAACTAACTCTAGTTTCCTTAAGCTAAACTTTAGGCATCTAATAATTAATTCTTTTATTAATTATTATGATGCAACCTAGGTTAGACCTTTTCAGGGTTTTGATCTCCTTTATAAGGACAATCTCTCTTTATAATTATAAACTAAATCACTTTTGATAATAGCAATCTCTCTTTTTCTCATCAAGAATGTTTCATCTATGGATCTGCCAATTTCAACCTCAATAGCTTTTTCTTCTCTTTCTATGATAGGTGTTTGCATGCAAGTGCTTCTTGGGAGCTATGGGGTTGATCTTTCATCAACTTCAACATTATCATCTAACTATATTAATAAAATACTAGTCACAACCTAATCTATAATAAACACTAACAATCTTAACTATTACTTACCACTTAATTTCACTACTCAACAACATAAAACCTATTACTTAGATACTAAGCCTAATTACCTAATGCTATTAAACATATAAATAAATACATAAAAATTAATAATTAACAATCTCTAACTAAACCCAAACTAAATTACAATATTACTTATCTCTAACTAAAATATCCTAAGTACTAACTCACAATATTCTTAACCCATAAATTGACCAATAATCCCATGCTTACTAAATACTATCTATAAATCATTAAATAATTAAATATCAATTACTAATTACCTAATTACTACTAAGTTCTAACTAAAATCCTAATTACTAACCCTATAAAAAACCTACCTACCTACCTATTCCCACTTGAAAATTAGTCCCTTTCTCCATCATTTCCTAGCCTACCCCTAGGACCATGTGCACCATGTTGTGGATTATGTTCTAAAGAAAGGAGGGCCTAATAAAGGCCAAAGCTGACTTAAGTTAGCATACATCTAGGAAGGGTACGCTTGGGGAAAGTTGGGAATAAGTAGGGGTCACATCAACTAATGAAACGAGTATAGGTTTAGCATGAAAAAATTTAAATGTCATCCCAATAAAATGCAAGGTTAGTGTGAGTTTTATTTAGTGGAGAGGAGAGTGATCTGTGGGCCCCACTTGGTGTTGGAAATATAGGATAGGATAGGTTACTAAGAGGGGAGGGGTGAATCAAAAACTAAAAAAACTTAATCTTATTTCACCAATTAATCCTTTATATATATTCTGATCTAATTACATGCATGAATAACTGAAAGCATTAAAACATTCATAACACTTTGACACAAGACATGCTAACCCAAAAACCTTCCAAATAGAAAGTAAAATTGGAGTGGGGATGATACCCACAAGCTTTAGTACTGCAGTATAAATTTGGTTGGTTAAGGCTTATAATTGATCACTTCTGATGATCTTCCGTGTTAGGAGCAATAAGGACTACTAGGTCCACCTTGCTAAAGTATTTACAAAACATACAATGAAGTACGAACTTAGTAAAGAGACTTACAAAAGACTGTTAAGTCTACCTTGAGAAAGTATTTAACTATTCCACCTATAGGATGAACCATTGGTTGATCTATGATCTGCAACTCTAATCTGTTGGTTGAGATTCCTTTAGAGTGTAATGATCACCTTGTTGTGATAGATAAATATTTGTTGCTCCTTATACTACTTGTAGCTTTCTTACTTCGCACTTCTGCTCTTAGTGTATTGTGTTGGTGTTTGAAAATGCTACCCGTTTCCAATTACCCTGATGAGAACAAAATATATCTAGGGGCAGCTAACTCCCATTATCAACACATCCATTCAGACACCAGGCCAACTGTAAGGCATGACCCTTCTTCTTCTTTAGGCTCTACAAAACCTAGGCAAGTAGACCTGAGATTCAATTGATACCGTACCAGTGCAAAACATATCCCTGAATCTATTTAATGCAGATAAAAACCCCTAATTCTTCTATGCTTAACTAGGAGATCACAAGCATGAAATAGCTAAGGACATGACTCATGAAACTGGAAAGCTAAGTGCGGGTTATACTTTGAATACCTTTCAACATAAAATGAAAATGATTTAATAGATTGATGACAGCAAGACCCAAGTATGAGAAACAAAATTTAATGATCCTATCTATGATCAGTGCCTTATCTATTCGGAAATTAAATCAATTATAACCATACATCTCCTGGAAATATCAGACATATCTCTACATCAAGATCCTTGATCTATCCTTCACTTTGTGAACTGACATCTGCATCAAAATGAATCTCATACTCAAAATATCCCATCATGAAATCAGTAAACCCTGTGATAAACACCAAGTGGTTACATGGCTCTTGGTTCCATAAGCAAGGTATTTCAATCACATACATCACTAAATGAGATGCAACCTAATCTATGGTCTTTGATCATAAACTAGAAAAGATTACAAATCCCCAAACAGGAGACAAGATTCAGGCTGAATTTGAAACCATTGTCGCTCTTTATTTGCTTTCTTTGAAATCAAATACATGAAAGATGTACAGAATACTTCCTAAATCACCTAACAGACATGAACTATTTGCATAAAACTCAAAATGATGTTCAATACAAGAAGAAATGCTGAAGAATGGTCTCCCAGTGCCAAAACTGGAACCCCCCAAATGATAGAAAGAAAGAATGATATAGAAGAGAAAGAATTTTCAGATCTGATCTTTACTTGACAAGTGTCCACTTGAAATTCAATCTTCTGGCAACTGAAAACTTCCTCCTTCCTTCTCCATCTAGATCTGATCTTGTTTCATCATTTTTTGTAACTGATTTGCAAATGTCTATTTTTGAATGATAAAAGCTTGTAGAGTCATCAAAATATCTGAAAACCCATTGAAATGTTTGGCAAAAATTGGGTTAAATTTTAGTGAATGTGAGAAAAGTGAACTCCAACTGCATTCTTACCAAGTTTTACTGATCCTCTAACTAGATTTTTAGTTTCTACCCATTCCATTGAGAAAGCCCCAAAATTCATGTTTCTGGATATAGCTCAAACCAGGAAGCACCTGTGAAAAAAATTGATGTCAGAAATGGAAAATTTGGATTCTCACGATTCTAGCGATATATGATAAGGTATACTTTGCCTTCCGAAAACGCTTGAAATCTTCGTTTGAAAAACTGTCCCTTTTGTTTGAAAACTCAGACTTGCAACATTTGATTTCAAATTTTGGAAAATTTAAAATATTCTAAGGTCAAAACATTATATTAAAATCCTTTCTGAGTTTTTTTTTTTTTGAAAAATTTCACAGGCATCCATTTTGCATAAAATGATTTAAAAATAATTTTCATTGGCCTTCACAACTTTCCCTACCCTTTGAATCCGAGGTCAAACCCCTATTGACCGAATGACATGTGTCACTTTTTGATTTTCTCCTTCAATGCATAGTCATTGCCCAGTCACTCACGCCACATCATCATCTCTACCTCACTATATTAACTTCCTTGCAACTCTTCCATAGCGAGTTAACGACAACCATTGGATCGGCCACATGGTGCAATCTAGTGCACTCTCAACATTTGCCTGCCACATCATCATCTACCTTGGAACTCGCTGCCACATATCGCATGTTGATTCACTGATGGCATTGTAAATGAGATCAACATAGCATTTTGACTCTCACCGGATTTCACAAATTTTTTGACTAGTCGCTACCTTGCTAGCCAAAATTTCTCACCACTTTCCGATGGCAAGATAGCGAGTAGCCGAAAAATGGACTTCTCTGGCGCCTTCAACCTTTGCTAACATCATCAACTCTGACTAGAACGTTCTTTCAAAATTAGGTCTTTGATTGCATCAACTATCGAAATCATACTATTTTGACCCTATGGGTCCCATACTCAAGGCCGTGTGCTGCCTCTGAAAGGCTTGTCTTTAAAGAAACTTACTCTTGGTAAAGATTTGCGTTTAAAGAAATAAAATTCTTCTCCCGCAATGGATGTGGGATATTTCTTTATAACCATGTTCTCCTCTGCGTGGACTTTTGACCATAAAATGGCGTGGGAGTTCTTGGCATGAGGTGTCTTGGCTTTTAAATCATGGGTGTGGCCTCTGAAAGTTGGTCAATGCTTTTCAAAACGTGCTAGAGTTCCTCTTCATTGAATGTGTAGGCTACTTCTCTCTTTCTTAGGTTGACTGGTGCTTCGGCATGCGAGTTTTCCAATGGCTTCTTGTTTTCTCACCAGCTATTTTGAATTCACTTGGTGTGGGATTGCTCTCTTTATTTTGCCGGCTTTCTTATTCTTGTTTGTTGCGGTTTCTTGCAATGGCTTGGGCAGCTCTTTTCTCTATAACTGACTCTATTTTCTTTAATTTAGTGGCTTCTTTTATTTCCATTTGCATATACTTCAAAATCTGTTGGCTCGGATTTGGAATTGCCTCTTTCCAAATACCAACAAACATGGCATGGTGGAGGAGCATTGAGATCAATATGGTTTGATTAAAAGTAGATGGCTGGTGAAACTTTTATGTTTTTATTGCACAATATTCGGCACCAGTACATATTTTACTCCTCATATACAAATCTTCTGGTTTAATGGTTGATCCCATTTTTCACTCCATTGCATAGAGCTCCCTTTCTTGTGATATGTCACCTTGGACAAAGAATTAGCAATAGGCTTCAAAATCTGATGGTGTCTCATCCTCTCGCCTGGCTAATTCGGTTAGAGGTGCGATGATGATTGTTATTTATTTTTCCAATATTGTAATTATCAATTTTTTTTGTTGTCCATAGAAGGCGTGTGGGGATTTTCTCCATGTAGCGGCCCTTTCCTTGCTGCAACGTGAGTGGCACTGCCTTAAAATGTGGGGACCCTGCAAATTTTTTGTTGCTTGTTACCCTACTACTTTAATGTTGGCTCTGCCTCCCATATGGATGCATCTTCTTGCAAGTCTTAGACATGGAGCTTTAGTGACGATGCCATCCTTTAACCTCCTTTGCAAATCATTATTAGCTTCTTCATGCCCAAAGAGAAAAAGCCCTAATTCATCACTTTTGTTAGAGGATACCTTTCTCTTAACAAGTATGGACGTAGTCCTTGCCACACTCAGTGAGCTCAAATGATGGAAATGAATACGATGAAATATTATAATCAATTAACATCATTATCATTTCTTCCTTGAAATCTTCACTTGCACACAATTAGCATTACTCTGATGGAATCAGTCGAGCCCCAAAGTGGGCCCGGCTAAAAAAAAAATTTTGTTTCCGAACAAATGATTATCTAAACTAATCCATCGATCGTCTTGAACTAACTAGAATCAAATTTGATCACTGATTGACCATTAAAACTCATTTTAAATCATTTCTGCAACACTGTGAAACTTGTGTCTGGAGGCTTGTTGCCTGGCTTTAAAAATTGACCAGATCATCTGATCGAGTTGTGAAAATTGGTACACTGAATCTCTGCTCCACACACTTTTACCCCATCAGATCTCATCTTATGAAGAATTCGGGGTCAAAAGATATTAATTGTCAAAGTTGACCTCTCAGAATCACCTGCAGATAAACAAGTCATAAAACACTAAACTGGGTTCAGAATTGGCTTCAAAAGCTGGGTAAACTGACACTTGGAAGGACAAAAACTAGGGCATTGGTTCTCTGTCATGAGGAAAATGTACTACTATGATTTGGGCTTATGCAGAATCACGAAACGCAAATGGCGATCAGTCAAAGTGGGCTACTCAAAATTTTGCAAACTGGACATGCTGACAAAAAGCATTTTTTGCGAATGGAATTGACCTGGAAAAGTGTGTAGACGGATTCGTCGTGACTTACAAACTAACACACTTAAAGTATTTTCAGAGTACAATACAATGATACAATCCATTTGATCTCACCTATCACAGATTAGGAGTTATAACATCACGAATAGGGGTTCCAACAAATCTGCAAATGCTGACACCAGTTAAAAGTTATAAATTACGTTTGGAATCATGCTTCAAAACCTAGTCAAACAGACTCGAAATGACTCAAAATATGAAACATAGGTTCTTAGGTATAGACACTCGATACTTCCAAAGTGGTGAGTCGTGACGCAAGTCTAGGTGCACGATATTCAAAAGCAAACATAGCCTCCTGTCGCTATTTGACAATGTAAAATACTAATATGACAATTACTCAAAACGGGACATCACAGATTGGCTCAGAATCTCAATCTTTCTTCATGGAATGCTTAGACAAGCTGAATATAGGGTGTTAGAAACATTAAAACCTTAGGGGGCTCAAACTGGCAGTCGGGTACATAGGCACCAAAAAGCTTTCATAGGGTTTAATTTCTCAACAGTGCTCAAAATCAAGGCTACAATTTTGAGTGCCAACAGTGGCTCTGTCTGGGGATGCATGTCCCTTGCGGGCATGGCAAGGATTTAGATCTCTGGAGGAAGCAGACCACTTCCAAAAACTTCAAAACTTCTCTCGAATAGCTTATTGAAAGCAAGGAAACAACTACAACTACCAAGATTATGTACACACGATGGCCCCAGGCCACCGAACTTCAATAAAATTGTCTACCTCTATCATAAACATAATTCTCATCTGAACTTTCATGCGGTAAACTAAATTTTCTTCTCCTATCAGTTTCACCAATCATATTATCATCATATAACAAATCGCTCAGCAAAACAAAATTATCACTCTTACTTTCATAATGCATATAAAAACTTACTTTATCTTCAACCGTTAGCTCATTATGAAGTTACTGATCAGCATGCTTAAACATATAAGACTGAAACTAAAAACTCTCTTCATTTAATGACTCATATATGCTATCATTTTTGAATATGAAGGCTTCATATTCAACTTGGGGAAAAAGACCACTTGTACCTTCAAAATATGTATCCTTTTGTATAACCGGATGATACCCAAATGAATACTCTAACTTGTACTCACACATGTCATCAACGTCAAAATCTGAAACTAATCCAAAACCTTCAAATGGTTCTTTGAAATCAGCAAGTGGATTAGTCATCACATTAAAAAATTCATCATAAAAATCATTGCAAGGTATAGGCAGATTTTCAATAACCGTCTCATCAAACACCTTGTTATCATAATCAGATGCAATATCATGATCATATTCACTGTCATATTTGGAAGAAGAACAATCTGACCTCTTATAGTAGTAAGACAAAGTATCATCATTAAACTTATTCTCTGCTAAATCTGAAACTTCCATGTGTTCTTCAAAAAGAGGATTGATAACTCCATGCAAAGCACCTTTGTAGACATTAGGACAAGTAATGTGCTGATCAACATCAAAGTCCTCACCATATAATGGATTAGTGAAAACTTCAAAATCATTTCTAACATCACTGTCATGAACACTTTCAACATATGAAGAAGAAAAATCAAAATCATCACCCGAAGACACACCATTAACTCCATCAATGAAGCATGTAGAATACAAATCAAAGTCACTTTCATTGTCTTCATATAGGTGATTTAAATGTCTTGCAAGAAAATCATCATTTATCTTACCAATAGGTGTTGATGCATTAATCTCAGGATCAATCACGTACTGATCATCACTGCACTCATCCTCGAGACACTCTTCTACACAATTAGGTAATACGTCTCTATGGATAACCTCTTTGTCTTCATATTGTGTAGAGACATTTTCTTCATAACTTTCAATCTCAAACTGATTTACACAATTCTGAAATGGACACTCACTTTCAGATTTAAGAAAAGAATTCATACCTTTACTAGCAAGAGAACACTCACTTTCGTCATTGCTTTCTTCTTCCCAATCAGCATCTGATTCACATGAAGACACATATATACTATCACAATCCTCTTCTTGACTTGAGCAACAAGTCTCGCCATTGTCTTCACATGATGCTTCTTCACAATATGTCGGATCAGCAATTTCATCTTTATCACTTGATGCATCACTTCCAGGTTCTTCATCCTCATACTGAGATAAATACCTTTCCTCTTCTTGATTCATTATGTTTTCAACATAATGCAAATCATCAATGGGAAAATGAATGACTGGATTTATATCTTGCATGGATAACTCATCAAATGAATCAATTCTATCATTCGATGTTGTAATACCATAAACATGTGCATTCAATTCAACCCGAATGGAATCATTTCTTCTTTGCAACAAAGAGATTTCATGTTCACATGTTTTTATTTCTGAATCTTCAACAAAACTATTTACAACAACAGGAGTGCTTATTTGCTGATCTGAAATTAAACATTCTATATGACATTGATTTGTTCTTTGCACCTCAATTTGCTGGCAAACATTTCTAGAGAAGTGACTCCGAGTTAAGACATATTTTATGTTACTCTCAATCTCTATTGCTATCATGAATGCTTGATGCAAAGTTCTAGGTTCCTTATCTCTCAACAGATAGTTCATCTTTTATCAAATGCACCGAGATAAACCACTAAACACATTTGATCATCCGGCTTGTAACTTTTAGGAATTTCATTTAAAATCTTTGTAAATCTGATATTGAATTCAGGAACTAACTCACCATTTCTGATTTGAATTTTCAAAAACTTATCAAAATAATCAGAGATGCTTACTCTTTCCCCGAACTGCATCATGAAGGCTGTCATTAATTCATCACAAGATGAAACTAAACATGCTGGTAAGAATTAAAACTAGTCCCTAGCATCATCCTCTAAAGTCTGAACAAACAATTTCATCTGAATGTCTTCATGAGCAATTTCAAAATCACCAACCAAGTCACTAAACAACTGAACATGATGACTGGCTAAAATTTCATGGTTTCCACTAAAATTAGGTAAATACTTTTTGAGATCATAAGGCATAATATTTGGAAAACCATGAATACCATTAAAATTCAATGGCATATACCTCCTAGTAAAGATGGATCTAGGAACTTCACTAACAGGATACATACTAGATGAAATGAAACTCGATATTCTTCAACTTAAGACTCATTCATCATTAAATACTTTCAAAATTCATAACTTGCAGCAGATCTTCACAACACTCTACCAAATGAATGCTTTAAATACACTTCACAACTTTAAAACAACAATTGAAACCAAATCCAGTGAAATGTATAAAACACAAAACTATTCTCCTCTTCTTAGTGCTCGAACTTCACTTGATGGAGAATACATATGTAGAACTAACTTTCATGGGAAAGAAAATTGCATGAAAGTATAAAATACCTCAAGTGTTGCTATATGAAACCACTGATCTGTTGATTGGCCTGGTGCTAACATGAATTCCTCACACCACTGATCATAACCTTACAAAGTCGCCATCTCCTTGAAGAGAGAAATGAAATCACAACTGTGATTCATCTTTATCATTACAAATTCTTGCAACAACAGATCAAACAACACTTCTAGACTTATTTGTCAAAAACTTATAATAGATCTCTCTTCTTGCTTGCAAATTCATCGAACTTTCAGATCTGCTTGATTCCACTGAAAACTCTTGAAAGCAATTTATACATCACCAATCTACAATGATTCAGAGATCCTTTAGATAGAGTCGCCACTCACTATTGTGAGAAAGATTTTAAACATGATTCATAACACTACAGATCTAAACTAAAAATTCAACTTGAAAACTTTGCAAAACTTTTAAAAACATTTAAAAGAGAGAAAACATCTTTCACCAATTCTGACTCTGAATTACAACAGTATTCTGAAAACAACAACCGGTCGACATGACTGAAGATGAACACTCTTAGCAACACAATCTGTATTCAACCTTGAAAAATACTAGTGTAAATGGATAAAACTTACTGGGGTGCATGATTTGGAGTAAGAAAACTAGAAAGAACATCAAAGAACTTACTGTTGAAACTTTTTAATGCACTTCTCCTATTGTATTGAATCTCTTCTTTTCAAATTCTCAAGGTTTGTCTTAAATCTGATTCAATACATTCCCCAGCAGAGTTGCCATTTTGTTGGTGTTTGAAAACACTACCCGTTTCCAATTACCCTGATGAGAACAAAATATATCTAGGGGCAGCTAACTCCCATTATCAACACATCCATTCAGGCACCAGGCCAACTGTAAGGCATGACCCTTCTTCTTCTTCAGGCTCTGCAAAACCTAGGCGGGTAGACCTGAGATTAAATTGATATCGTACCAATGCAAAACATATCCCTGAATCTATTTAATGCAGATAAAAACCCCTAATTCTTCTATGCTTAACCAGGACATCACAAGCATGAAATAGCTAAGGACATGACTCATGAAACTGGAAAGCTAAGTGCGGGTTATGCTTTGAATACCTTTCAACATAAAATGAAAATGATTTAATAGATTGATGACAGCAAGACCCAGGTATGAGCAAAAAAATTTAATGATCCTATCTATGATCAGTGCCTTATCTATTCGGCAATTAAATCAATTATAACCATACATCTCCTGGAAATCTCAGACATATATCTACATCAAGATCCCTGATCTATCCTTCACTTTGTGAACTGACATCTGCATCAAAATGAATCTCATACTCAAAATATCCCATCATGAAATCAGTAAACCCTGTGATAAACACCAAGTGGTTACATGGCTCTTGGTTCCATAAGCAAGGTATTTCAATCACATACATCACTAAATGAGATGCAACCTAATCTATGGTCTTTGATCATAAACTAGAAAAGATTACAAATTCCCAAACAGGAGACAAGATTCAGGCTGAATTTGAAACCATTGTCGCTCTTTATTTGCTTTCTTTGAAATCAAATACATGAAAGATGTACAGAATACTTCCTAAATCACCTAACAGACATGAACTATTTGCATAAAACTCAAAATGATGTTCAATACAAGAAGAAATGCTGAAGAATGGTCTCCCAGTGCCAAAACTGGAACCCCCCAAATGATAGAAAGAAAGAATGATATAGAAGAGAAAGAATTTTCAGATCTGATCTTTACTTGACAAGTGTCCACTTGAAATTCAATCTTCTGGCAACTGAAAACTTCCTCCTTCCTTCTCCATCTAGATCTGATCTTGTTTCATCATTTTTTGTAACTGATTTGCAAATGTCTATTTTTGAATGATAAAAGCTTGTAGAGTCATCAAAATATCTGAAAACCCATTGAAATGCTTGGCAAAAATTGGGTTAAATTTTAGTGAATGTGAGAAAAGTGAACTCCAACTGCATTCTTACCAAGTTTTACTGATCCTCTAACTAGATTTTTAGTTTCTACCCATTCCATTGAGAAAGCCCCAAAATTCATGTTTCTGGATATAGCTCAAACCAGGAAGCACCTGTGAAAAAAATTGATGTCAAAAATGGAAAATTTGGATTCTCACGATTCCGGCGATATATGATAAGGTATACTTTGCCTTCCGAAAACGCTTGAAATCTTCGTTTGAAAAATTGTCCCTTCTGTTTGAAAACTCAGACTTGCAACATTTGATTTCAAATTTTGGAAAATTTAAAATATTCTAAGGTCAGAACTTTATATTAAAATCCTTTCTGAGTTTTTTCTTTTTTTTGAAAAATTTCACAGGCATCCATTTTGCATAAAATGATTTAAAAATATTTTTCATTGGGCTTCACAACTTTCCCTACCCTTTGAATCCGAGGTCAAACCTCTATTGACCAAATGGCACATGTCACTTTCTAATTCGCTCCTTCAATGTATAATCATTGCCTAGTCACTCACACCACATCATCATCTCTACCTTGCTATATTAACTTCCTTGCATCTCTTCCATAGCGAGTCAACGACAACCATTGGATCGACCACATGGCGCAATCTGGTGCACTCCTGACATTTTCCTGCCACATCATCATCTACCTTGGAACTCGTTGCCACATGTCACATGTTGATTCACTAATGGTACTGTAAATGGGATCAATGTAGCATTTTGACTCTCACCGAATTTCGCAAATTTTTTGGCTAGTCGCTACCTCGCTTGCTGGAATTTCTCACCACTTTTTGATGGTGAGATAACGAGTAGCTAAAAAATGGACTTCTCCGGTGCCTTCAACCTCTGCTAACATCATCAACTCTAACTGGTGCATTCTTTCAAAATTAGGTCTTTGATTGCGTCAACTATCGAAATCATACTATTTTGACCCTGCGGGTCCCATACTCAAGGCCGTGCGCTGCCTTTGAAAGGCTTGTCTTTAAAGACACTTACTCTTGGTAAAGATTTGCATTTAAAGAAATAAAATTCTTCTCCTACAATGGATGTGGGATATTTCTTTATAACCATGTTCTCCTCTGCATGGACTTCTGACCATGAAATGGCATGGGAGTTCTTGGCATGAGGCGTCTTGGCTTTGAAATCATGGGTGTGGCCTCTGAAAGTTGGTCAGTGCTTTTCAAAACATGTTGGAGTTCCTCTTCATTGAATGCGTAGGCTGCTTCTCTCTTTCTTAGGTAGACTGGTGCTTTGGCATGCGAGTTTTCCAATGGTTTCTTGTTTGCTCACCAGCTATTTTGACTTCACTTGGCATGGGATTGCTCTCTTTATTTTGCCGGCTTTCTTATTCTTGTTTGCTATGATTTCTTGCAATGGCTTGGGTAGCTCTTTTCTCTATAACTAACTCTATTTTTTTTAATTTAGTGGCTTCTTTTATTTCCATTTGCATATACTTCAAAATCTACTAGCTCGGATTTGGAATTGCCTCTTTCCAAATACCAACAAACATCGCATGGTGGAGGAGCATTGAGATCAATACGGTTTGATTAAAAGCAGATGGCTGGTGAAACTTTTATGTTTTTATTGCACTATAGTTGGCACCAGTACATATGTTACTCCTCACATACAGATCTTCTGGTTTAATGGTTGATGCCATTTTTCACTCTATTGCATAGAGCTCCCTTTCTTGTGATATGTCACCTTGGACAAAGAATTAGCAACAGGCTTTAGAATCTGATGGTGTCTCATCCTCTCGCCTGGCTAATTCGGTTAGAGGTGCGATGATGATTGTTATTTATTTTTCCAACATTGTAATTATCAATTTTGTTTGTTGTCCATAGAAGGCGTGTGGGGATTTTCTCCATGTAGCGGCCCTTTCCTTGCTGCAACGTGAGTGGCACTGCCTTAAAACGTGGGGACCCTGCAAATTTTTTGTTGCCTGTTACCTTGCTACTTTAATGTTGGCTCTGCCTCCCATATGGATGCATCTTCTTGCAAGTCTTAGACATGGAGCTTCAGTGACGATGCCATCCTTTAACCTCCTTTGCAAATCATTATTAGCTTCTTCATGCCCAAAGAGAAAAAGCCCTAATTCATCACTTTTGTTAGAGGATACCTTTCTCTTTACAAGTATGGACGCAATCCTTGCCACAATCTGTGAACTCAGATGATGGAAATGAATACAATGAAATATCATAATCAATTAACATCATTATCATTTCTTCCTTGAAATCTTCACTTGCACACAATTAGCATTACTCTGATGGAATCAGTTGGGCCCCAGAGTGGGCTCGGTTAAAAAAAAAAAATTGTTTTCGAACAAATGATTATCTAAACTGATCCATCGATCGTCTTGAACTAAATAGAATCAAATTTGATCACTGATTGACCATTAAAACTCATTTTAAATCATTTCTACAACACTGTGAAACTTGTGTCTGGAGGCCTATTACCTGGCTTTAAAAACTGACCAGATCATCTGACCGAGTTGTGAAAACTGGTACACTGAATCTCTGCTCCGCACACTTTTACCCCATTAGATCTCATATTATGATGAATTCGAGGTCAAAAGATATTAATTGTCAAATTTGACCTCTCAGAATCACCTATAGATAAACAAGTCAGAAAACACTAAACTGGGTTCAGAATCGGCTTCAAAAGCTAGGTAAACTGACACTTGGAAGGACAAAAATTGGGGCATTGGTTCTTTGTCATGAGGAAAATTTACTTCTATGATTTGGGCTTATGACAAATCACAGGGTGCAAATGGTGATCAGTCAAAGTGGGCTACTCAGAATTTTGCAGACTGGACATGCTAACAGAAAGCATTTTTTGTGAATGGAATTGACCTAGAAAAGTGTGTAGATGGATTCGTCATGACTTACAAAATCACACACTTAAAGTATTTTTAGAGTAAAATACAATGATAGAATCCATTTAATCTTTCCTATCATATATTACGAGTTATAACATCACGAATAGGGGTTCCAACAAATCTGCAAATGCTGACACTAGTTAAAAGTTATAAATTGTGTTTGGAATCATGCTTCAAAACCTATTCAAACGGACTTGAAACGACTTGAAATAT